>JACSYO010000264.1:1020000-1587035 GCA_016806645.1 Ophiodon elongatus | reverse complement strand
ATTTTGTTGACTATTTACGAACATTTCCCAGCATAAAATGTTTTAAAACAGGCACTGAGAGAACAAGGGAACTGTGAATCCTTTGTCTTTTGCTGCAAAACAGCCAACGAGTGACAAAAGGGTGCATGTAAATGTTGTAGCTGTACCTCGGCAGTTCACTGGTCATGCCAAAATTGATAGTACCAAGTATTTCCCTCCATTACTTTCAAATTGGTTGAGCACCAGTTCAAATCCACAGATCAAAATTGAAAAACAATCTTCCATAACTACAAACCAACTAATTTAACATGCCACTACATGAAAACCAGCCCGTAATAACAACCAGTGATGGTGTCACTGGCCCGTAACCAACAGAAACAGCAGCAGATGTCTCTTTTTGGTCTGGTTCTCACAACTGTGCAACTTGTTTGATTAGAAAGCAGACAGAAAAACGTAGCAACGTTATCAGCAGATAAAGACTCAAAGAGAGTGGAGCCAGGTAGGTATTAGTTTTCTCAGAACATAGAGATAAATGTCAATGTTCTCACTCCCAAAGCATTTCTGAAGAAAGGTGGCAGAAGGTTCTAAATATTTTGTTTTTCTAAAATAACTAAAAAGATGCTTACGCTTTAAAAGGTTGACTTTAAAAGGATTTTTGAATGTGGTCCAGTGTTTAACTTGTTTCAATCCACCCCAGTCTTATCCCTGATTATGTGTCATATGAATTTACTTAAGAAGGTACCGCATAAATAAACATGTTTTTTTAAGCTGCAAACTAAAATATTTGACTGTAGCGCGATGAAACACATCAATGCTGACATTGACATTTCTTACCAAATTTATAAAAGATATTCATGCCATCGACTCATCTACTGTTTAAAATCAGCCCTAATCTTGCAAGGGGAATTCTAAAGTATAGTTGACGGTTTGGGATTAATCTACGTCATGAAAATAAAAGAATGTTAACAACCTCTAATCAGACCCCCCTCCCGGTGGCCAGCGGCAGCGCTGGGTCTAAAGGTCCCTCCTCCGAGTGGCAAGTGGCGACATAGTCTCTGAGAATTAGGCTCCCAGCAGCAGGGAGTGTGGCAGTGGGTCTGCAGGTCCGTTAGCTAATTCTTGTGTCATTTGGGGTCCGAGGAACAGTAAATTCATCAGAATCATTGCCCCATGCCATATC
The DNA here is from genome assembly GCA_016806645.1 of Ophiodon elongatus. Taxonomy (NCBI): domain Eukaryota; kingdom Metazoa; phylum Chordata; class Actinopteri; order Perciformes; family Hexagrammidae; genus Ophiodon; species Ophiodon elongatus. The sequence continues at coordinate 1,585,876 of JACSYO010000264.1, read as the reverse complement.
ACTATTTTCCATGTTACTGTAGCTGTCATATTTGTCCAGGCTGCGTCGGGGCTTTCGTCGTACAATAGTGGCCGTGGTTTCAACTCTCTGCCCCATGCCAATGATTTAGCATTTTTCGAAATTGTGCAGCTCAGACCTGAGGGTGAAGTTACACTTTCATATTTTGTACGTTGTGATTTGCCATACTTCCTTCCTAATGCTGATCTGTTCTCTGTTACGTTTTTTTCCAGACATCTTTGGATAAACAGTGATACAAACTAATTAACCAACTGTAAATGTTCTGGAAACTACCACCAAAAAAGAAAGGTGGGCTTTGATCAGAGAACTACACATAATCTTCTAAATGGATTCAACACTGTTTCTCTGACACTGTGTCTCCCTTTCTAATTGGCTGTCACATAACATATCGGGAGTATTTATACAACGTCTGAATCTAAAAGCATATTCAGTAGTTTAAAGAAAACCAATTGTCCATAGTATGCATATTAATGCAGAAAAGTGGACAAATAACTAACAGTCCACACTGTTTAGGGGTACGTGTGGTATGAATATGAAGTTGCTATTATGTATTTTTCTTGAGTTATTGTGTCTACATATAAACGCACGCACGCACGCACGCACGCACGCACACACACACACACACACACACACACACACACACACACACACACACACACACACACACACACACACACACACACACACACACACACACACACACACACACACACACACACACACACACACACACACACACACACACGTTATACAAATACATGCTTTACAGCCCCCGGATGATGATCTGTACTTTACCTGCGGATGTACCGCGAGGTGTGCGTTTGGAGAAGCTCTTGACGGCCAGACTCTGGCCACGCTGCTTGCGTCTCCAGGCAGTGCGACACTTTGAGTCAATGCTTTGCTTGATGCGGTACCAGTCTGACTCGGTGATGCCAAATTTGTGGAACAAGTGGCCTGTTGGGACACAGAGAGGTAAAACGTAACCACGTGCTGTGTGATTGATACTATATTGTTGGCTTGGTTGTGCATGGGTGTATCATATCTAAAAATTAGTCTGTGTCGAGGTTATGTTCTTTTTTGTGTCGCTTCTATGTCTTTTTGTCTCGAAAATGCTCCCTCCATTAAATTGCTTTTTTATTCTGTTTCAGTAGAACAGGAAACTAAATAGTCTCCTCTGAGCTTTAGTGGAGTGAAGCTAAAGCACAGGAACTCCTCCTAATCTTCAAACTCTTCCTTCATTTTTTTCAGATGGACGATGGACAACTGTTCATGCATCAATTATTGTTGCAGCTGGGCTGCTTATTAGGCACAGCAACCACAGCACTAATCTCGTCAGTTAATGAGGGTCAGAAAAATAAATCTGGTTTTACAATGAAATCAGTATTTTTGATCTTAGCATGAAGATTGTATGTCGTAGGCTTGTAGGTACACTTAATCCGAAACTCTCAACAATGTCAGCATACAGTCGTATAACCTACTTTGCAAAAACTTGAGGAAATTGAATGCCAGCTCTCACAGCAAAAGAAAGCAACAGACTGCTGCAATATAATTGATATAGGCTTATGTGATTAAGCCGTCTGACTGGCTATAGGACAAGGTGTTTGTGAGGGCCTTTTCATCTGCAATCAAAGTACACGTGTATGAAAACTGAGGGAAATACTTGTCCGGATTCTGTTTACTTCTGCTCCACTTATGACTGTCCCTCATCCCTCCCTCAGCGAAGGTATGAGGAGGTAAGATTGGATGCAGCTGTATTTAATGGCTGTCTACCTCTGTGTTATGAAGTGTTTAAAGGGGGTGAGCCGCTTGACAGCTCATTTCTACATGAATTAAAAACGAAGCTAGAGCCTGAGGATAGAAAATGAGACAGAGGGGGAGCTGAGGGGTATCTGTGGATAGGGAGATGGCAGTGTATGGACGCCCTTTCACACCTGATGGGTCCTGCACAGGCAGGCAGGGCCCTTGTGCCTCCATTCCTTTTCACTTTTTAATGCAGGCGGAATGAGTCACCCGAAAGTCACTTGGCCCTGCTCCAGCCTCTGCATGCCTCATGTGTGCCATGGGGGATATTTACTAAAGCCTCCTGCAGGGGGCAGAAGCTACACTCTGAAGGAACGGCTAAAGCTAACATAGCCCCTCTTTCCACAGCAATGTGAACCATATAAATATAGTATATAGCCAGATGACTTTCATAAATTTCCGTCTGTCTACCCTTAGAGCCCTAACTCTGCTTCTTCAGGAATCAAAGAGTTCACTGAATTGAGGGTGACTCCATTAGGAGCTCTCTACCAGACATGTGCTTGTCATTTACAGTCTGGTATGTTATAAAATGTGTTGCACATTAATGCTAGTGTGCGATGATGAATGCATGTTGTTGTAACCCGCATTGGGAATAGAGACTGCAGTCTATTTCTGTGTTGAATTCAGTGCCACTTTGTAATGGAACGAAGATGAAATGTGGGACGGTTTCAGGGAGTTCATTTATTGCTTTAAGGGGGTAAGGATTCAAACCCCGGCTGAGTGAGATGTATTATGCCAAATTTATGTAGTAATCATTAGATAAACCTCCTTGGAGGTTACTAGTGGGTAATTTGACCAATTAGATAATGGTACATAAAATATACTCCTTTTTGTAAACTGGGTTGTCATGGAATAATGTTAACCACCAGTTGTGATGATCCATGGTCATGATCAACCAACATTGTGACGTCAACGCAAGGGGACTCACAGCGAATGCCATAGATCATGAGCGGGTCCAGCTGCTTCTTGCCATGTTTGCCCTGACCAGAGAGGTTCGACATGGCCTGGACCTCTCGATGGAACAGGTAATCTAACAGTGTCAGTGCCATTTTCTCCGCTGTGCGGCAGTTTGTGGTGATATGGAGCATGTCAGCTGGAGAAACTGGGCAACGAACTCGCATCTCTGGGTTGTTCTCGTCTCCCAACCAGGTGCCCACTGGGTAATCATCTAGAGGAAACGGGTGAAGGAACAGTTATTCAAACACTGTTACACAACTCTGGGCCAGTATGTAAAGACTACCTAGTTTTCCTTCACAGGCTGACAAATACTACACTGGTACAGAGCCATTGATACACTTCATGTAATACAATAGCACACCCATGTGGCAGTAAAAGAGAAGTAGGTGAATTGGGGGCAAAATTGTGCTATCAAAGATGTGTTTGCTCACAGCGTATGTTAGCTGTTAAATCCACCACACAAACAAACACACAAACAAAGCATGAGACACGGTTCTGTACACCACATGGGTACCATCGAGCTAATTATGACTAACAGTTTTATCATGGTAACCCACAGCTGCAAATAGAGGATTAATAGTTTAATAGTTTCCGTTTGAAGACAACCAAAAACTTCTTAAATCCACTGAAAATAACCAAACAAACGATCACTGTAAATAGCAACAACGTGGACTTAATTTAGGTTTGCACATGCAGAAATTAACTATTCTCTCTCTCTCGTTCAGCAAGACCCACTGAGCAAAGCTACTGAAAACATGAATGATTAATCAGAGCATTTATCAATGCAGTCTGAGTCAGAAACACGGGGCATTAACGTGACACGTCAGCAAAGTTTCCTTCAATATGGACACCATCTGAAAGAGTCACGTTAGCCACGTTGAATAAGTCCAATCTGAACAAAACAATCAAAGCAATTATTGAGGGCAGCTGTGGCTCAGGAGGCCAAAGTGTCCTCGGGCCTGCTGGTCGGACCAGAAACTTCATGTAGCTCCATGCCACCATGAGAGGCAAATTGTGAAGCATTTGGGATAAAAGCGCCATATCCTGTAAATGGAGCAAAAGTTAAATTTGGAAACCAGTAAAAGTGTTGTTTTTCTTGCTGCTGCTCAACCTATGATGGTTCAATTCAATTGTAGTGGTGTTTTTGTTGATATGAGGTCCTCAGAGAAAATCAGTGAGGCAATCCTGAAAAAACAAGGCAAGTATATTCGTAGATCAGTGGTCTCCAACCACCGTACCGGTCCGTGGGTCCCTTGGTACCGGGCCACACAGAAAGAATGAATGGGAAAAATATTTGATTTATTACCACGGTCTGAAAGATGTTTTATTTTGAAAAAGAAATTACCCGATAAATCCACCTATGCGTCTGAGCGTCTTGACACTCGTCTTGGTCATGTGATACGTTACCCCAAAAATTAAGCCCACAAGCTCACACAAATGAACGCATCATTGTTCAAAGTCAAAAAGAACATACTTTATGGTGTTCGTTTTATTGAATTGAATAAAAATATTTAAAAATCAAGGAACTTTCTCTTCTCATTTCTACCTTTTTGCTGTATTGAAAACATACCGAACCGTGGCACCACTGTGTCGTACTGAACCGAGCAACCGTGAATATATGATAATCCAGGTGCAACTTAAAGATCAATTAAAAGCCAAACAATATAGAAATATATGCTAATTTCTATCTCCTGACTGCAAGGGAAGAAAAGCAATAACATACATGGAGATGGTCTTTCTACGCTTCACAGCCTCTCAATTACCCATTCACAAATACACCGATGGTGGCAGAGCTGCAATGCAAGGCTTTGGCCCATCAGGACTTGGGGCTTGTAGTTCAGTGTCTTGTTCGAGGACACTTTACTGACAGGGGGAGCCTGGGATCGAAACGCCAACCTTGTGATTAAAGGTCAACCCGCTTTATCTCCTGAACCACAGCCGCCCCACCTATGTGTGTTGTTTGTGTCTAAATGAGCAGTGTTAGGTCATACCTTCTGAATTGAGTGTGATGAGTGTGACATTTTGGCCATTTTGTGCGTTGCTGGAATGGCCACCATTAGAAACAGTGTCACTGGCCTCCGAGCCGCTGTCTTGTTCTTCCTGACTCTCCTCGGGGCCCGGCACCTTTACCAAGATTGTGTTCTGACGCTTCCTGGTCACCGTACTGAAAAGAAACACAAAATTGTTATCAGCATGTCTAACATCAAGACGGATCATGGCAGCAGCCACCTTGTATCAGGAATTCTGATTCTTTTCACAGCTCAATTGCCTGGACTGAAAAACTGGGGGGCGGTATTAGGCTTGGGCGATATTACGGTAGTGCTATATACAGGGTATTTAGAAATCCAGAAGGTATCATTTTTAATACCGTCATGAATTCAGACGCTACGCTTTCTATGATGCCTAATTGATTTGATGTGTTGCAGTGCACAGCAAGCTCCATCAGAGGTCAGTCTCTACTGGTGGAACCGGAAGCTGAGCTGAAAAATATGGCAACTACAAGTGGAGGGGATAAAGTCACAGGGCTCTTTTTCAAACTAGCTGGTATAAATGTGAATGTTTTTTTGCCCTTTACAGCTATTGCAACTAATGTTTGGTCAATTAAAAGACAGGGATTAGATATATTTATTTCACAACCGCTAGAACTAAAAGAAAAACTGTCACGCGGTAATTTCAATTCAGCTTCTGTCATTTTCAGTGAGCTTCGCATTTGCCCCCGTGATAAGCGGTGTAATTAGGCTACTATAAAAAGCACTTTGCTTAACTACATTCTAAGTAACATAGGTCCCGTTTTGATAAATGCCTAAACCATTGTCTCATGAAGTAGTCTCATGTTCCAAAACAAATCCAAAAGCAAATTGTTTAATTACACGGTGCAGGGGCAGCATTAGAAATTCCACATAGAAACACAAGGTATCCTTTTCAAAACACAAGAAACAGACAGAATATACTGGGGGACTCTTTTCTCTCTTTGTCCTGACAGCCATAAGCAAATAATAACTCGTAAATCTAGGATTACATATTTAAATGTCAAAGGCTGTCACAACTTTTCTACACATTACTCTAAGGCTGAGTGAGTGTTTATCTAATCTCACCTGGCTGCCGTTGTTTTGTTTAAGTTTTAACAAAACAAACTGTCTTTCTATTTAAAGAGAAACATGGATATTTCTGTAAAATATAGTGGAGAATGTGTGAGGTAAGGATGCACATATAGTCAATATAGCACACTAAACATTCATCAACTCAACAACATACACTTTTCCCACGAGGCATCAGTGGGGCTGCATAGCATGGGTCCCTCATGAGAGAGAGAGAGAGAGAGAGAGAGAGAGAGAGAGAGCTACAGGAGAAATTGACATTAGCCCATCACACAGGATTACTTTACTGAGGTAGTTACTGACATTACAGGTGCATTTAGACAGGACTGCAGATTAACAGATCTGCACAAATCACGTAGGTGACCTATTTTGTATTCAAAACAGCACATTTTGCAGCAAAGTGACATGTTTGCACGCCTGTGTTTTCCAATAACGACCCCAACATTGTTTATGTGACAGTGTGTTGGGAAAGATTTTCCCATTTCTGACCTCATTCCACACTCGGCATATAGTATGAGTGTGAGCCACTCACTTGCTTAGCAGATTCTCCAGAGGGGTGTCTTCTTGGTTCGTCCCCTTCGGGTGTTCACTGCTCACTATCACATTTGTTTGTGGAACAACACTAAACGAGAAGTTCCAAACACATTGGTTAACTGGCACTTGTACGCATGCATTGCAGTCTGTTTCTAAGTAAGGTGGTTCTGCTGGCTCCTGTAATAACAATCAGCTTTGTAAAAGGACTAAATGGACAATTTTCTGCATTATAATTACTATACTCAGAATTTTAATGAAACTGCATTTGACTGCACTCTAAGCCTGAATGGAGACTATATTGGGCAACACTTGTATCTTACCATCGCACTTTGTTCCAAGTTTGAGTGGCCCCCTGAGGAGACCCTGCAACCATAGGAACCTGGATGGGACTCTTTGCACACGGCATCATGCTGTCTAGTTTGCGTCCAAGGGCTTTGCATGTAGCATCGAGAGAATATAACTTGGATTCAATTCCCTCCAGTCGCTGACTGATTGATGCGGTAAATGAGACCAACAGATTCTGGAAACAATAAGATTTTGTAAGTGTAATTTAAGCAACAAGTAATTTCTTCATATTTTTTATATATAAAAACATATGAGCTTTTGACAGAGTCTATTATACTGAGCTGTTACCTTAATAAAAGATATGTCTTGGTTGTTGTTGTTGTTGTTATTCTCCTGGCTGCTGCTTAATTTCCTTTTTTTCTTCTGAAGCCTTTCATCTTCTTCTTCATGATTGTCCAGCATGTCTGGCATGAATTAAATATAAAGACACCCTCAGACCAACACAGCAGCTTTCTTGTTAGATTTCACTATGGGATGCCCAGATTGAGGCCCTGCTCCGGCTCCAATCTAAGCCACAGTATTGAGTATCTGAGTATCTGATGGTACCAAATCCCCACCACATATAGTGTTTATCAAGCAAATTCTAAATAATACAGTTGTACGAAACACACTTAGCGTAAAGTAAGACACTAGAATTATAAAAAAATTGCTACTGATTGAATATTCAGTCCATGTTTGATTGTGCCGCACTTGCCTAATACGGACCTGACAATATCTCGTCAAAAAAGCAGAGAATGTAAATATTCACCGTGAAAGAAACTCACTATATATTGATAAGAATATGCATAAAATAATAAGTTTTCATATTGTGTCACAAGAATCGTACCTGTCCGGTCATCCGGGTTAAAGTCCTCCACCGTTATTTGCACGATTTCATCCAACTCTTGTTCAGACATTGTTCACAACTGAAATAAGATAATAGGAAAACTTATATAAATATTTATTAACTGACATTCTACAATAAAGCGGAATATATTTCTGTTGTGTTGCTGCCTCTGCATTAATTGGAAATATGCACTTTAAATTTGACTAGCTCTCGTATACTGTTCACACATGACTTTTTAAAAACATTTATCAATTATTTCCGTATGCTGATCATTTCCTTCCTGCCGTCTCTATAGATCTTATATGTTATATGTAATGCCAAATATTATTACGCCATTCTAAGTCATTTCTACATGCGTGAGTCTACTATGATTTGAGATTTATTTGAGAAGAAAAATACTACTAATGCATGCTACAACATCCACCTCATGGAATAATGCAATGACTAAGTTTATGAAGCACACGTAAGAATCAACTTTAACTTTATCAATCACTTAAACTCTTGACTCAATGAGGAATTACTTTATTGTGTAAATGAACATGGCTGGTCTGACCGATGAGAGAAACCCAGACAGGAGTGACAGTTATGTGGTGTGTGAGGGGGAGAGGGAGGGGGTGTTAGCCAGGTATCCTGAGACAGTACATGCCCGTCTTCTCCTGGGTTAATGCATCTTTACACCTCTGGGCCTAGTTCATTCATATGTGAATACATGGAGTGTCGTGAGGATAGTGAAGAGCATGCAATCGTGCAGGAGAACAACTCGACTTGACCCCCTCGCATGTTATTAACAGCCAACATTAGCTTCTTGAGGCATCTCTGACGCTTAAGGGGGTCGGAGGACGTTAACTTACAGCTACAAACCCCTGCTTCTCTAAATATATAACTGACCTCGCGTCATTTAACCACCACGCACATCAGCAGAGTCTCGCTACTGAGTTAACTACGTTTACATCGCTAACGCCACTTTTACCGTTAGCTAGCTAACGTAGCGGCTAACTGGGCGGGGGTCCACTGACGGGTTAATTAAGTTAGCTACGGGTAAAACACACCGATGAAATCAAGAGTCACACTTTACGTGTTAGCTGGCTACGCATCTAACGTCATATAATGTCATTGGAGGCATCCCAGCGAAGGTTTTTACTGCATAGTTCACCCCCGCTAGCTGTGTAGCCTGAGACACGTAGCTAGCTCAAGAGCTAACGCTAGCCGAGTTAGCTCAAGTCCAAACTCGGATTTGCGTGCTAACGTTAAAACCGAGTGAGTCTGTGTCTAAGCTAGCGGCGGGTTAGCATGCTGCCGGGCCTGAAGGCCGCCCAAATGTAAGGCAACAACCCGAAACAGGTCTAAAGAATAACGAGTCAATATTATGTGGGATCCGCTCCTTTCCCCCGCTGCTGGCCAGCGCGACACATGTACCGTGTAAGATTGGGTTATATTACCGTGTGAATGATGAATTCTCGTGTTGTTTGTAGAGATTCCGATAACGGCGTCGTTCCTCGCGAGAGATGAGCCCGTGCCTTCGTTTGTTCCTCACGCGGACGGCTCCTCGCTCATTCAGGGGGAACCCGGCGAGCAGCCTGTCACTGTGCACAATCACAGGAGAAACAGCCTGCACACTCATCTGCGGAGTCAACATCAACATATTTTACTTGTATGTTTATTGTCTTTCAGTGCAGCTCAGTGACATTGGGGTGGTTTATGCTGTTTAGCAGGTTAATTGTTTCAGTTTCTGAAAAGAGGTAGTTTTATTATTTTGTGTGACTTTAGTTATTGTGAATATACTGGAGCCCTTGAAGAAATAGTCAATTAGGAAACGCAAACAATTGCACTTGCAGGAAAAACGACATCCAGTTAATGTTTAGGACCGATATTAGGGGTTATATAGAACGGGGCAAAAAGGAAAAATTACGAGCCAGCCAGGAGTCGAACCTAGAATCTTCTGATCCGTAGTCAGACGCGTTATCCATTGCGCCACTGGCCCGCGCCGTATGATCTAGATGACCCGGAAGTATTTAATTATGCCCTTTGACCTGTGATATTTGGCTTTTGCTCTTTACATGACAATTTCCTACGAGCAGTGGACGCCAGTGGAACTATAGCAATTATGTAACAGACAAGGATTTATTGAAGAAAATATACATTTTAATTTAAATGTATATTGTTAAAATAAACTGAATGGCAATCAAACTGAATATCTGTATCAGCCTAATTATAATTTTTCGTGACTTAACGTTCGCTAATTGTTACTGGCATTGACATTATTCATGCTTATCAAAAATATGATGGGCAAAGCTGCCGCCCGAGAGTCGAGCTCGTTCGTGGTTGTGACAGCCAATCACATTTCAGTCTGTAACCACAAATCAACCAGAAAGTGTACGCTGTGGCCAATCAGCGCTTGTACCGCAACCACGAAGTAACCACGAATTAACCAATCGACAGCGTCGAGCTACGGCCGAGTACGATTGTTTACGTCTTACCAACAAGTGAGTCTTTTATAGCTCTTGTCAATACAAATTAATTGAGATATATTGATATTTGACCAGAGCTGTCTGCAATTACACGGTTATTATAGTGTTCTTTGTATGTATTCATTAATTTAGAATAAAGTAATGTTAAAATAAAATGAAATAGTGTACTTGTCTGTGAGTCGTAACTCTTACTGCAGTGACGTGCGGTGAGGTTCATGGCTGGTGAGGTAGTGACTTTTCAGAGTCAGATTTACAAATATATGAACGCTATAGAGGAGCTTAAATCACCATTCAGTTGGCAGCTTGCACATTGACTACTGGTTGTTTTTCATATTTCATATCAGCATTATTTACACACACATAGGTAAGGTACATATTTGATTCCACCCGTGTCTAGCGGCTCAGAGGAAGAGCATGACCTCTGCACCCTCCGTGTGCTTTTCATTTGCCATCGTAATTCCACAATTCATACTCATTCAAAACAAATGAAAATATACTATACAGCCTACTGTCTGACCTTTACTTGTAAATTAAGTCCATTCATCTATCCTTCTGGACAAACATCTCCGTGACTTTGTTGTAAAAGTCCTCCTTGTCTTCTTTTCGTTTTAAAAGTGTAGAAGAAGAGCAACGGCAGAACAAGCATGAACCCGTGGGCTCTCTTACGCCCCCTGCAGTGAGGCAAGGGGACTGTCTGCCTCCCCTCTGGGCTTCTCCACTGCGGTTTATGTCAATTAACAAGACTAAATAGGTTCAACACATACGTGACATACACGACCTATTCTATGGAAAGAAACGACGTGTAATAAAAGTGTCTACAAATATTACAGTGGGGACAAACAATGACAAAGCAAAAGGCACGCGCTCAACCCAGTTTGTGAGGGATTGCGCAATCTGAGGTGAGGCACAGCTCGTCGCTGCCTCACCTCGCTGTCTCCTGTTTGAACAGCACATGCGCAAATTCAGCGATTTTAATTCTAAAAATGCTTAAAATGATTGGAATCATACAGAAATTACATTTATAGCAAAGATCAGTAGAGAAATATTCATATTTATTTTATTTTATCATTATTTATTTTTTACTTTTTACTCATGACAGGTACTGCCTCACCTGTCTGCCTCCCCTGACTGCACGTCCCTGTCCCTGCTTACTGTTACGTTACTGTATACCTGTTTGTAACTTACCGTTCATTTAATTACTTAACATTACTTTTCATATGTATTTCTGTATGTAAAAATGCTGCTGTAGCGAAAAAAAATTCCCTTGCAGGATTAATAAAGTATTTATCTATCTATCTGACTGACTATCTAATAATAATAATCTAATAATAGGATGTCACACTGGTCATTTTGTTTCCAAATAAGTACTTTTACTTTTCATACTTTGAAAACATTTTGCTACTAATACTTTTGTAATTCTACATGAAGATTCTTATTGAAGGGTAGCATTTTTCATAGTGTGGCATTGCTACTTTTACTTAACTAAAATATACGTATACGTCTTCCACCAGTGGACCCAGATGGGACAGATGGGACATAAACTGTATTTAATATACTTGTCATAGCACATATCACTCCCTTACAGGCACTCCCTTCTGACTCTGGGATGTTGTTTGACATTTTGAGCCTGTTGGAAAACTATACACAGACAGAGCATAATGAATATTACAAGGTGACTGAATATAACTCATAGTAATATAATATACCCAGTTTCCTTAAGTAATGTGTTACCAAATTTGTTGTCCATTTAATCTGTCACAGCTGTGTTATTTACATCTGTATCTCTGTTTTCTTTATATATTCATTTTTTTATCTAGATGGAACCTCGCTTCAGGAGACGGGCTGATGGCAGTCTGAACCTAATAGACAATATGCTGGGAAAAATCCCCAGCCCTCAAACACCTCCGAGCACTCTGCCCCCACACAGCACTCGTTCACCTTCTCTATCCGCTCCCTCGTGGCCAGTAATGTGCCTAACCAGAAAAGCCTGACTAATGCTGTAAAAAGGCTGGTTTCTCCCATCAAAGTCAAACCTTAGAAGCAAACATTTGTATATCACAGTTTTGTATGTTTAGAACTCATTGCTGTTCAATACTCATGTTTTGTTTGTTTGCTTTTTTATCTTTGACCCAGGCACACACCCGCCCTTTATTTATAGTTATTTCAATAATCTTTATTGTATTTATGCCGTACATTATTTCTGTTAGAATTTATTATTACTATTGTTATTATCATCATGTTGTTTATTGCACCTTTTAGTTTATTTATGCCTTAAGTCATTTATGTTACACTTTATTATTATTATTATTATCATCATTGTTGTTGATGTAATTGTTGTTTTTATATATAATATAAAAAATATAAAACCGATCTTTCTGTGTTGATAACTTCTTCATCATCTTCTTCCTATTTATTATTATTATGATTATTATTATTTAGTTTTGACAACAACTTCACTCAAAAAAAGGGTTAGGGTTAGGGTTAGATTATGTAGATAAATAATAATAGTCCTATTTGTCACCTTCTTTGTTTGCTTCATCATCACATAAGGTCCTTAGTTTGGGTCTGCAGGCTTCTTAAACAGTGGTGGACAGTAACTAAGTACATTTACTAAAGGACTGTACTTAGTACAATTGTGAGGTACTTATTCTTTACTTGTGTATTTACATTCCATGCTTCTTTATACTTCTAGTCCACTGCATCACAAAGGCAAATATTGTACTTTTTACTCCACTACAGTTTTTGATATATTTAGTTAATTTGAAGTTTCAGATTAATAATACAAAATATAATCAACTTTCCACCAATAATTTAAGATAGACCTACTTAACATTTGTATGTTATTGTAGTTGTTGACATACATTTTTCCTGATGATCACAACGAGTTAAATAGAATAGGGCAGGAGTGGGATTCGATACTGCGAGGACAGGGCGCATTCAGGTCATTCTATTCTATGCGCTACTTATAGTCGAGCTCATTCTTAGTTGCGACAGCCAATCACCTTTCAGTCTGCAACCACAAATCAACCAGGAAGTGTCCGCTGTGGCCAATCAGCGCTCGTATCGCAACCAGGAATGCCGAACTGCGATTTCCTTCTTCTAACCAGCGAAAGTAAGTCAACCCTTTGTATCTATTGTTAATACAAATTATTTGAGATACATCGATATTTAAATAAATGACCCGTGGCTCAGTCACTCTTTACTAACGACGAGTTAACGTCTCTCCCTCATGTTACCTTTCCTTTCGCTGGATAAAGTTACGCCACAGCCGGTGTTAAGGTTTCACAAGCGACCGTGTTAACTGGAGACTAAACTGTCGTAACTACGACAACAGACACATTCGGCTGAAAGTTGCCAGTTAACACGGTCGCTTGTTAAACCGTAACACCGGCTGTGACGTAACGTTATCCAGTGAAAGGAAAGGTAACATGAGCGAGAGACGTTAGCGATTTTGAAAACATCCTAAATTAAGCCTAACGTCAAAAATATCAAGTAAATTCAACGTTAATGTAGTAGGTTGGAAATACTACATGTTCAATTTTATTAAACTATTCTTCCTTTCTTTATATAAACGTAATACACCATCAGGCCACCAGATGGCGCTCCGGTGCTGCTGTGGATCTATTAGGAGTACCGAGCTACAACAAAACCTTTCAATCATCCACAGGGACTGTACAACTCGTTTTTCTGTCTTTAGCCTGCGATCTCATGTGAATGTTCTGTAATGTGTTAACATGATTTAGAGCTGTGTGTTAAACGTGGTCAGCTGTAGTTTGTAGCTAATCGTAATGCTGCCGAGCTAACAGCTCGTTAGTTCTGCCCGTGACCTTCAGTGTTACACCGTAGTTTTATAGGTGTAGGTAACTCACATAAGCCTTCTGGAGCACAAAACAATGTGTTTTTAAATGAGAGTATTAGCCTGCCAGCAGTAAGTAAATGGTTTGGAGAAAGATACGATATTCAAGCTAGTTTAACGATGCTAGTCACGGTCTAACACGTGGTGGTAGCTCGTTCGGGATCATGTAGCCTCCTCGCCTGGTGAAATGGGTGCTGAGACAACGTGGACCTGGTCCTAAGCTTCAAGTGAGGCTGCCCTCCAGAGAGCGGGGTCCAGTTTAGTTGATGACGGCGGTGCAACCAGCAACATTGATGGCCTGATCGTTGACTCCATCAGAAGTGAGAAGTTGTCAGTCCTGAAAGATGGAGGGAGGCATGTCCCAACTTCTCCTCGAAGACCTGCTGAGTGACCTGCTGGCCACAGACACCAAAGGGGCTGGAGCTAGCCAGGCCGCACCTTCTGAGATGGGAGATACAGCAACCAACCCACAGGGATGCGACACTCCACCTCATCCTGACCACAACATCACCAACTACAGACACACACACTCCCACACATTCATCACACGCGCACAGAGACAGCCATTGGTTCTGACACGTCATACAGCAGTCTTTGTAAGCAAATAGATGAAGGTTTTACTGAGTCAGAGGTCATTAAGATCATAAAAGCTGGTTCATTCAGAGATATGCTAACTAACAAAGGTGATTTAACTGCAACATTTTCTCCGTGCACACATCAGAGATAAAAACCGTACTGAGCTGTTTCAAGAGTTAAGTAACAGCAAGATAAAGAGAGCCCACAGCAGTTTTTGTAGAAAATCATGAGTTTAAAGCAGCAAGTGTTATTTGAGTCACAACAGCCTGGTGCAGAGTTTAGCTTAGCTTAGCAAAAGGGTAGTTCAAGGTCCCTTTATCCACGCGCTTTACCAAGGGTTAAATGAGAAAACAACCATGTTCGACATGATCTCAAACCCCTCCTCACAGACCTGCAGGTTAGTGATGACTTTCTCTTGGATCAAATCACTAAGTCTACTAGTGAGGAGGCAGAAGGACTAAGAAGCTAAAACCCGACCAGTGACTTTAAGCACAGTTCAGCTTGACAGTAGTGACACTGAGTTACAGGCTGATCGTGCTGCTATTCAAGAACTGACAGCACAAGTGTCCTCACTGACTAAACATCTGGCCCAGATGGTTAAACCTGCTGACAGGGCGACACCAGGGGACCCCTGCCCACCAGCAGTCCGTCCTCGGGCACCAACAACGGAGACCAGGGGCCGATGCAGAGACGGTGTACGACTGGAATAGATGAACTGCCCTCACTGCTTCGTTTGTGGCCGAGCTGGACATCGCGCCATAGTCAGTCTGAAAAAGAAGATGCCTGGAAACGGGCTGAGGTCACTGGAAAGGGCCGCCAGTGACCGTGACAGTTGAGGAGGCCCCAGCACCAGCCGGGTCCCCAAATTGTTACCGGCACCAGACCGAGGGGAAATCTGGACCGGCAGCAAAGGTTACACAGGCTAGGAAGCACTCTGTAGCCGATAGATGGAACTGTGGATTGAAAGAGAGAAGACCAACGTTAAATTGCAAAAAAAATTAAATTTACATAAACATGGTGTAACCAAATATAAATGATTTCACATGTATTTCACATTAACACAAATTCCAAAATGGTTAGATATGCAATTGTGTGTCAAAATAAAACAAGCTCTGGCCTGAGCATGACGCTAACGTTGGTCCTCTCTGAATATAACTGACAGTAGTATAATATACACCGCTGCCTTAAGTAATGTGTTGCCAACTGTTTTGTCCATTTAATCTCTCACAGCTGTGGTATTTACATCTGTTTCTCTCTTTTCTTTATATTTTCATTTTTCTTTATCTAGATGGAACCTCAACAGGCTGCCACCACCTCTCTCCGCTCCCTCTTGGTTAGGAAGGTGTCTAAGCAGAAAAGCCTGACCAATGCTGTGAAAAGGCTGGTTCTCCCCCTCAAAGCCAAACCATGTGAGCAAACATGACACAGTTTTCTTTCATATTTAGTATTTATTGCTGTTCAATACTCATGATGTTTATCTTTTTGTCTTGCTTGTTGTTGTTGTTGTTGTTTTTTAGCTTTGTTCCAGGCATGTGCATGGCCATCATCCAGCCTCGCCTAGCCCTTTGTGTCCAATGAGCTCGACGATGGCACACTGCTGGCAGAAAAATAAAAAAAATACAACGCCATATTAAAGTGAATTCTCATCTATTTATTTATTCATCCGTTCATTTCTTTGTTTTTGTTTTTTACAGCACGACGAGTCTCTTCAGCACACCTCGCCTGAAGTGGACCAGAGGTGGATATCGAAGGCCCGGTTCAGGTGGACAGCACAGGGGCCCCCGTAGCTGGACTTCAGCAGGGTGGACAAACTCTGGTGGCGTCCTCCATAGCTGCCCCTGAAGACCGGTAATTCTCCTCCACTGGAAAATGACTTTGGCCATCCTCAAGTCAAGTCAAGCTAACCTGTCTGCGTCCAGAGTGTCACACAGAGCTTCTGACCTCATCTTTGTTATTGTAACTACAGTACCAGTCAAAAGTTTGGACACACCTTCTCATTCACATTGAATGAGAAAGTGTGTCCTGTATGTAAAAACAGAAAACGTTACACTTTATTGATATTATCATCATTTTTGTCGTTTTCATCGTTGTTGTTCTAACTATATTAAACAATATAAAACGGACATTTCTGTGTTGATATCTTCATCTTCTTCCTAATTATTATTTTTAGTAATATTATTTAGTTATGACAACAACTTCAATCAAAAATGTACAGCTTTTAATATCTGCCCAAGAGAGGATTATCTGAAACTATGTAAATAAATAATAATAATCCTCCTACTTGTCACCTTCTTTGTTTGCTTCATCATCACATAAGGTCCTTAGTTTGGGTCTGCGGGCTTCTTAAACATTGTTGGACAGTAACTAAGTACATTTACTAAAGGACTGTACTTAAGTACAATTTTGAGTTACTTGTTCTTTACTTGTGTATTTTCATTTCATGCTTCTTTATACTTCTAGTCCACTGCACCACAAAGGCAAATGTTGTACTTTTTACTCCACTGCAGTTTTTGATATCTTTAGTTAATTTGAAGATTCAGATTAATAATACAAAATATAATCAACTTTCCACCAATGCTTTAAGATAGACCTACTTAACATTTCTATGTTATTGTAGTTGCTGACATACATATGTCTAGATGATTGTGGTGGCGGGGGCGTGGTTGGGCTCAGCTGCAAAGGGGACAGAGTGTGGGAGTGGTTCAGGGAACGGGGCGGAAGAGGTTTAATTAGCCTCAGCTGGTTTGGGTTTGGCTGATTGGGTTTGCGCCCCTATATAAACCCCAGTCGGGACTGAGGGAAGGGGAGAGCAGGTACACAAGCTGCCAGAGCGTCAGATGGACGGGGTGCGACGCGTGAACGAGCCAGGGCTCGCAATAAAACCGGTTACCAACGAAACCAAGCTTTGAAGCGTCTTCTGTGCTGAGGGGGGGCACAACTCACGGGGTAACACAGACTTGTTACAATGATCACAACGAGTTAGAACAGGATTCGATACCACGATCTCGGGGTATTTCAGGTTATTCTTGTTACATAGACTAATGCGTGGAGAAATCATATTAGTCTAACATCAAGCGTTACATGAAATACACGCTCATTTCTGTACTCACTCGTTATGATCAGTAGAAATATGTATGACATCAACTAAAATAACATCTGTGAAATAGGCCTATGTAAAAGCAGTGGTAGAAGTACTCAAATATTTTACTTCAGAAAGTGTCAATATACTTAGTAAAAGTTCTGCATTTAATATTATTAGCCTTAAAAGGTACTTAACAACAGCCCATGGCAGACTAATATATATAATATTATTTAATTATGATTATTGATGCATTGATGTGATGCAGCTTGTAAAGGTGGAGCTTATTTTTTTACTATGGCCATTGGCTATTTAACCAAGGGACCAATGAAGATTTATTTTAACCTATAATAACACATGATACATTATTTGCTGATTATATTTTGTACCATTAATCTGAATCTTAAGTTAACGAAAAGTTATTGAAATATTGTGCAGTAAAAAGAGCAACATTTGCCTCTGAGCTCCTGGTAGAAGTCTATAGTAGCATAAAATGGAAATACTCAAGTTATGTACAAGTAAAAGGCCCACAGAGCCAAACTAAGGCCCTCATGTGCTGATGAAGAAGACAAAGAATATGACAATATGGAAACGTGATTGGCTGTCGCTAGAATAAACTTTATTTACAGTTGGCAGGGCGCCACTGGCCCGCTTCCTCAGAAATATTGACCCGGAGATTTTAATTGTTATACATGTGTGTCAATTGACAAAAGCTCTGTATAGTAAGTTTTCAAGAATATTGTGTGATACATAGCTATATGGTATAGATAAATTCAATATTGACTTTACGCCACCTATAAACAAAGTTGCGGAACTAGCTCGTCCGAGTCTGTGTTTAATAACAAGTTATGTTAATATGTTCAATTATGATTTACCTTTAGCTACTCAGTCACACCGATGGTCCCACCATGGATTTATTATGTTTTATTAAGTCAATAGTCTTTTTCAAATATTTTTGTACTTTGAAGACAAAATGTCCTCCTAGCAGCGCTCGGCCTGGGATTTGAACCCTCGTGCGTCTCCTATGTGTCATAAACGACAGCGCCAACAGGAGGTACTGCATACTTACTGTAGACTGTATCTATCTGTGAATGTTTACACACACCTATTTTGCATAATGTATTTTTTGTTGGTTTTTATTGTGTTCCTCTTGTAGTTACATGGACTTAATGAATGAGATGTACAGGTGTACATTGGTAGGGGTTGCCAAGTCAATCATGTAACTTTTCTCCACACTTGTTGTGGTTCCCTTGGTTCCTCAGGTGCATTAGTTGTGCTCATTGGGGAACCCTAAAACATACACTCTGCACAGCCACAGCTCTCCATCACAGCAGACAGCGCCCCAGCTGACTTCTTTCTCTCGACGTGACCCTCAGCTGTGGTATAAAGCCGCCGGAGTCACGTGTCGTCTTGCACGCTGTATTAAGTGCGGCGCCTTGGTCGCAGTTAAAAAGGGGAACGCTTCGTGGGAGGCGTCATTTTCTCGTCCAGCCCAAAGCAGCAGCGTCTCAATCCGGACACCGAGACGGCTGCCATGAACTTCCGTGTACAACAAACTTTTGTCTTTCTGACGTCTGTGTTATTCCTCCATGCCGCTGCAGACCTACATGGTAAGAAGGAGAAAAACGGACTTATTTGCACAGTAACTACGGGGACAACGACCGTTCATGAATGCATTTTTATTTTTTAGATGGCGGTCTGGCTGCACATTAAATCTGAATAACAAAGGCCTGCTCCAAGTTATATAATACCCTTTCTTCTTTGGTTGTATTTCTCTTCGCACTGAATCTGAATCTGTTACTTGGTGCTTCATGCTTGCATTTCATTGCGGCTCGGTCGAAGTGACCTTTGGTCACGTTTGCGATGATGTCTGTGTCCAAAGGTGAAACACTTCATTCAAAGAGCAGACTGGGTTGAAAGTTTAATTTCGGCTAATTATTTATTTTGCTGACCTCATGTCGGATGATCGGATTGGGAATGATATTGGGTGTAAAAACAAATACTACACAATACTGGAAACTGCCCGTGATGCACCATTTTCAAATCTATTTTTCTCCCTTTTTCTTCGTCATTTCTATTGTGGTAATATTGTACTCCGCAGGTCAGTTGTAGAGATCAGATCAACACAATGATGTAAATGAATGCCCAGCACGCTCCGCACTTATTTAGATAGATAAAATGTTTACACATTCAAAATGTCTGTAACAATCATGGATTGTGAAATTTGTTGTGTCATCAAACACTTTGTCAGTTGCAACAAAAGTTAAAAACTAACCAACAACCAGACGTTCAGTACATGCAGGATTTATATTTGTTACTTGGACACGTTTTCCTGGAAACTGATCAACTGCTTTACATTCCTAATATCCTGCCAGCTCCAGAAGTGCACACAAATCTTGGGACCCTTCGGGGCCACTATGTGAGTGTAAAAGGGAAGGAGACCGGGGTCCATGCCTACCTGGGCGTCCCATTCGCCAGGCCACCCATGGGCCCTGCCCTGAGACTGGCTGCACCCCAGCCTGTAGAGGGATGGGAGGGAGTGAGAGACGCCACCCGGCAACCACCCATGTGAGGCCTTCATGAGCTTCTGTTGTTGCATAACACACTTTGAGAAATCACGTCCAGTTCTCGCTGTAAAAACATGTCTCTTTTTTCAGGTGTGTTCAAATTAAAAAGATAACTACAGATATGCTTGATAAATTCGGTGGCATGTTGGTTGATCTCCCAGAGGTTTCCGAGGACTGCCTTTACCTCAACATTTACACTCCTGCAAAGAAAGCTGTCGGTGCCAAGCTCCCAGTAAGTTGCTGCCAGTTTGAAACGATGCTTTGGATAACTTTTTGATAGTGTTCATGGTGATGTTGGCATGATTGCTTTAAGAAGAATCCATAATGGCAATAGGAGTACCGATGCCCAAAAATTAGAACCAGACTGCAAAGTGACTGCTGCCATGTTTTTCTTACCGTCAGTAAGTTAGTCAGATTTAAAGTCTTTGTTTGATGTAGTTTGAGATTCTTACGAGCTCGGATAAAAATGTGCTTTATGCTCTGTGGAAAAGATCAAGGTATTTTATTGCCTCACCAGGTCATGGTCTGGATCCATGGTGGAGGGTTCGCCTTGGGGTCAGCATCAATGTATGATGGCTCCGCCCTGGCTGCTTACCAGGACATGGTTGTGGTTCTGATCCAGTACCGCTTGGGACTTCTGGGCTTTCTCAGGTAAAAAGCTTTTAAATTACTCGGCACAGGTAGACTGGGGGTGGATTCGAATAGTCCAAAAAATTACCTCCTCACGTCTAATCCTAACCGCTTTTCCTTGACCTCTGTGGAAAAGGTCACGGGGTCAAGGAAAGATGGTTAGGAGAATTCATGTGGAGTTGGGAAAAGACAACCTACAATATTCCGAAGATGGACTACAAAAAAGCGCATCTTAGATACTTCGCGTTGTTACAGTGTTGCGTCACGACATAAACAACCCGGTTCAAAGTATTACTTTATTAACAAGGTTGCAATATAAGTGAAAGAAGGAATATAAAAGTGAAACCAAGCGATTGTCACAGAGAGTACAAAGCTACTAAACTGTCTCATTGTTCAATTTCAAACATGCTGAATTAAATACGTTCTCCCACTAACAATGTCTCATATCCCTCTTTGTTGTTACGGTTAATATGCAGATTATAATCTGATCATAAGAATATGCAGACAATAGTATATGAGACTCAGTGTGACCTTGAAGTGTTGACTTGATAGTGTTTTAACATTCTAATGTTAATTGAAAAGATGATAGTTAAAAACATGACTCAGACCGCAGAGCTCGTCCAGTTCAACCTTTTTATCAAAGCTTCTGTAACTGAAGTCAAATAAAAGAATGAGGGCCGAGGCTGCAGTAAACACCAGAGAGAGAAGATCAATAAGTCACTTTGATCACTTTAAAGCAGTTTATTGCAACAACAATGTAACGCTCGTAGTTTTCCAGCAGGTTTAACAGATTATTGAAAGTTCATTTACGAGTTATGACAACGGTTATTTACATGATCTGCGTTTCTCGGTCATGATCGTTTGTTCTTGTGAACGGCCGAATGGTGTGTCACTTTAAATGTTGCCGCCGCAAGGAATTGTGGGTCAGAATTATCTCCTTTCCTTTCGTAAAGGAAGGTCCAGTGGTTCCTATGCTAAAGGAGCTAAGTAAGGAAGCATTGAAGCTCCTTTCCTTTGCATTTAGAGAATTCGAACAGCTCTTATCATGGCGGCCACTTAAATTACTTCCGGGTCATTTCACTCAGTTAGGAACCTTCCTAAGCAAAAAGGACTATTCGAACACAGCCTGGACCTTCTATTCTGCTGCTTTTGATCTGATCTGTGAACAATAATTCTAAATTGGGTCACTCCTACCAGCTGGTGTAGACTATAATTGTATTCTCTAACCAGCACTGGAGATGAGCACATGTCGGGGAACTTTGGAATGTTGGACCAGGTACAAGCTCTAAGGTGGATCCAGCAGCACATTCATAACTTTGGAGGAAACCCAGATTTAGTCACCATATTTGGGGAGTCTGCTGGTGGAGTGAGTGTATCCGTCCTGGTAAGGATCAATCAGCAGATTGAGCGCTTTAAATCAACTTGTTTTTTATCTCGTTATGTCACAGCACAGTTTCTACTGTCCACAGAACCTTTATTTATTTTTCTGTTGCTTGAATCAACAGCTTCTCTCTCCATTGTCGGACGGCCTGTTCCACCATGCCATTGCTGAGAGTGGCACTGCTGCAATGGATTTACTCATGAATGATCCGATCCCAGTGATGCAGGTTAATCATCAGTGTGTTTTTTATTTTGGTGTGTAAACATTATTCAGTGCAGAAAAAAAAAAATTGGGGTTTAATCCCACATATCGCCCCCTCAGATGGTTGCAAATGTGTCCGGCTGTAGCCTCGAGAGCACAAAGACGATCGCGGAGTGCATGAGAAACGTCGATCTTGACACAATTCTGGCTGTTGGGCAGGTGAGCTATTGTATGCAAGACTGATATAGACTGACTTGATGGAATCCACCTATTTATGTGTATTTTACTTCAACTTCAATCTTTTGCACATTTTCTTCTTAAGGATGAAAAATTGAGAATTACTCTAAATGTTGACGGCGTCTTCTTGAAGAAACCTGTGGATGAGCTGTTCCGTAAACATGAACTACTCACTATACCGTTCATCACCGGCGTCAATAATGATGAAGGGGGCTGCCTACTTCCTAGCGTAAGTCTGAACGCTACTGAAATCTGTGATTTCCAGATGAGCCCATGGAAACATGATTTTTGTTTTGCTTTGGCGCATGTCTGAAAAATGTTGTTTGTCTTCCCTTTTTTTTAAGTTCCTTGGTCCTCCAAACTGGACGGAGGGAATGGATCGGGAGCACGTCATGAACATGCTCTACATGTTCTACCCTGATGTGAGGCCAAACGGTGCTCGACGTTACAACATTGCTTTTGCTTCATTGTGCTCAAACTTCTCTGACTGACATGTTGCTCATTTTTCTCCAGCCCAAATATGCGATCGTCAGAGATTTGTTAGCAGAGGACTATATTGGAAGCGGTGACGATCGTGTGAAAAATAGAGATGGGTTCACTCAGATTATTGGAGACATGATGTTCACCATCCCAGCCATTAAGACTGCTAATGCTCACAGAGGTATTTTATTTACTCAAGATGATAACTTACTGTCACACACGTTCTCAAACAAGATATGTGATTTTTATATATATATATATCTATATGACATATTCCTCTACTACTAGATGCAGGTGCCCCCGTGTACTTGTATGAGTACCAGCATCCTCCCAAATTCCTGCAGACAAGAAGGCCAAGCTTTGTTGGCAGCGACCATGGAGATGAAATCTTTATTGTATTCGGATTATGCTTCACAACTACCCATGTCAAATTAAGCGGTAAGTAAATATAAAAATAGCTTTATTAATAGGCCATCAGAGATCTGGGTTTTCTGAGTTCTCAGTGTTTTACCAGATTGTCATTATTTTAGAGGCGTGCCAGGAAGAGGACGAACAGTTGAGCAGAACCATGATGAGCTACTGGGGAAACTTTGCTCGCACCGGGTAGGAATCCACCCTCATTACGAGTTCTAATGCACATGGAGATGAGACTTGTTTTAACGTGTGTGTGTGTGTGTGTGTGTGTGTGTGTGTGTGTGTGTAGGTCTCCTAATGGTGACGGCCTTGTCCAT
Source organism: Ophiodon elongatus (assembly GCA_016806645.1). Classification (NCBI taxonomy): domain Eukaryota; kingdom Metazoa; phylum Chordata; class Actinopteri; order Perciformes; family Hexagrammidae; genus Ophiodon; species Ophiodon elongatus. Next base: position 1,562,092 of record JACSYO010000264.1, on the reverse strand, counting down.
TGGCCAAAGTATGGAGCAGAAGAAGACTACTTGTCAATTGATGTAGAGGAGCAGGTAACTGGTCAGCGCCTGAAGAAGGACAAGTTTGTCTTCCTGACTCAGACTCTCCTGGAAAAGATCCGACAATACGAAGAGAAGATGGAGCGCAACGAGCTATAGAGCAGCCACTTCTCATTTCTCCACTCCATCCATTTTATTTGATTGAGTCCATCTTCAACCACGAACATTAGAAATATTGTAATACATTTGTTGAACTAATGTGATCCTTTCAAAATGCATCTTACGCCGATTTTCTAATTCCATCTTAAGTTAATAAAAAAAGCCGCGTGTGAAGTGGCAGTAATGAGACAAAACTTGGTTGTGAGAATACTTTTATAGCCACTGTGTATATTGAACATCAGTTTGAATCCAAGTAGATAGCTACAGGAAATACTTCTTTTAAAAGCTAAACGAGGAAATGTGTAGCAGCAGGACACCTTATGTCATGAGATACCCTCTCTGTGTTTGGCCACATATTTAATATCTGGATTCCAATGTAAAATAAAAATAAAAATCTTCTGGACTTGTTTTGTGATATGATTTGTCTGAACCTGATAGACACACTTGAGGCCAACAAAGCAAAGCCCTGGATGTGACCCACGTCCCCAGATGCAGTGCTGGACAAGGCCAAAACATCTTTAGTTCAGCACCATGGACATTTAACAAACAGGAAACACCTGCTGGGTTTCTTTGAAATCCAGTTCGGCTTTTTTTTCGTGGGCAGACTTTCAGGTGGGTGGCTGAAAATGCCCCGGGATATGCCGCTTACCTGGTGGCAGCAATGAAGAGGGACCCCAAAGGCGGCACTAAGGACTCCCAGGACCATGCACACAAGGGGTGTTTCAGGGATTACATTGAGCTCTTTCCTTCTGGCAGAATTTTCATTGCCATGAAGGAAGAACAATATGCTGGGAAAAATCCCCAGCCCTCAAACACCTCCGAGCACTCTGCCCCCACACAGCACTCGTTCACCTTCTCTATCCGCTCCCTCGTGGCCAGGAATGTGCCTAACCCGAAAAGCCTGACTAATGCTGTAAAAAGGCTGGTTTCTCCCATCAAAGTCAAACCTTAGAAGCAAACATTTTATTGCACCTTAATTTATTAATGCTGTAAGTCATTTATGTTACAGTATATTATTATTATCATCATCATTGTTGATGTTATTGTTTTTCTATATAATATAAAAAATATAAAACGGACCTTTTTTACTCCTCTACAGTTTTTGATATCTTTAGTTAATTTGAAGATTCAGATTAATAATACAAAATATAATCAACTTTCCACCAATGCTTTAAGTTAGACCTACTTAACATTTCTATGTTATTGTAGTTGCTGACATACATATGTCTAGATGATCACGAGTTAGAACAGGATTCGATACCACGATCTCGGGGTATTTCAGGTTATTCTTGTTACATAGACTAATGCGTGGAGAAATCATATTAGTCTAACATCAAGCATTACATGAAATACACGCTCATTTCTGTACTGACTCGTTATGATCAGTAGAAATATGTATGACATCAACTAAAATAACATCTGTGAAATAGGCCTACGTAAAAGCAGTGGTAGAAGTACTCAAATATTTTACTTCAGAAAGTGTCAATATACTTAGTAAAAGTTCTGCATTTAATATTATTAGCCTTAAAAGGTACTTAACAACAGCCCATGGCAGACTAATATATATAATATTATTTAATTATGATTATTGATGCATTGATGTGATGCAGCTTGTAAAGGTGGAGCTTATTTTTTTACTATGGCCATTGGCTATTTAACCAAGGGACCAATGAAGATTTATTTTAACCTATAATAACACATGATACATTATTTGCTGATTATATTTTGTACCATTAATCTGAATCTTAAGTTAACGAAAAGTTATTGAAATATTGTGCAGTAAAAAGAGCAACATTTGCCTCTGAGCTCCTGGTAGAAGTCTATAGTAGCATAAAATGGAAATACTCAAGTTATGTACAAGTAAAAGGCCCACAGAGCCAAACTAAGGCCCTCATGTGCTGATGAAGAAGACAAAGAATATGACAATATGGAAACGTGATTGGCTGTCGCTAGAATAAACTTTATTTACAGTTGGCAGGGCGCCACTGGCCCGCTTCCTCAGAAATATTGACCCGGAGATTTTAATTGTTATACATGTGTGTCAATTGACAAAAGCTCTGTATAGTAAGTTTTCAAGAATATTGTGTGATACATAGCTATATGGTATAGATAAATTCAATATTGATTTTACGCCACCTATAAACAAAGTTGCGGAACTAGCTCGTCCGAGTCTGTGTTTAATAACAAGTTATGTTAATATGTTCAATTATGATTTACCTTTAGCTACTCAGTCACACCGATGGTCCCACCATGGATTTATTATGTTTTATTAAGTCAATAGCCTTTTTCAAATATTTTTGTACTTTGAAGACAAAATGTCCTCCTAGCAGCGCTCGGCCTGGAATTTGAACCCTCGTGCGTCTCCTATGTGTCATAAACGACAGCGCCAACAGGAGGTACTGCATACTTACTGTAGACTGTATCTATCTGTGAATGTTACTGAAGAGTATTATGATTTTGAAGCTGTGAAATTGATAAAGAAGTGTTTTTAGGATAATATTCCATTGAAGAGTATTATGATTTTGAAGCTGTGAAATTATTAAAGAAATGTCTGCATGGTAAGATTCCATTGCACCGCTATGATTTTGGGAACTATGTAATTATTAAAGAAAATGCATGCAATGTAATACCGAATTGTACCGCCAGGATTTAGTGAGACACTCAAAATGACCAGTTGCAATGAACGCACCTGAGAAGGTCACGTGCCTGGAGGCGTGGTCATAACAGCGCAGTGAGACACGGAGACTTTTGTTTTTCTCAGATGCTAATGAAGACCCCCCAGTCCCCACACAGACGGGGCGGGGAGTTTTTGGCTCAACGAACTTTGCTCCTATCACCAGGAAGGACGCTGCAGGGTGCCGGCTGCGCACCAATGGCCATTGCTTACTTTTTGAACCAATGGGATGATTTCACACCTTTTCGGGTGCTATATATTTGATGTGCGTCTTTTGTTCAGGATTCGACGGTGGAAGCGAGAGACAGGTAGCTGCGAGCAGACTGTGTATCGCGGAAGCCGGCGAATCCTCAGCTGAGATTTTGTACTTTCTATCACAACGACTTTTTACTTTATTAAATGCACTTTATTGTAACTGTTCGATCCACGACGTCCTCTGTTCATCCGGAGCCTTTCTAAAACACGACATTTACACACACCTATTTTGCATAATGTATTTTTTGTTGGGTTTTATTGTGTTCCTCTTGTAGTTACATGGACTTAATGAATGAGATGTACAGGTGTACATTGGCAGGGGATGCCAAGTCAGTCATGTAACTTTTCTCCACACTTGTTGTGGTTCCCTTGGTTCCTCAGGTGCATTAGTTGTGCTCATTGGGGAACCCTAAAACATACACTCTGCACAGCCACAGCTCTCCATCACAGCAGACAGCGCCCCAGCTGACTTCTTTCTCTCGACGTGACCCTCAGCTGTGGTATAAAGCCGCCGGAGTCACGTGTCGTCTTGCACGCTGTATTAAGTGCGGCGCCTTGGTCGCAGTTAAAAAGGGGAACGCTTCGTGGGAGGCGTCATTTTCTCGTCCAGCCCAAAGCAGCAGCGTCTCAATCCGGACACCGAGACGGCTGCCATGAACTTCCGTGTACAACAAACTTTTGTCTTTCTGACGTCTGTGTTATTCCTCCATGCCGCTGCAGACCTACATGGTAAGAAGGAGAAAAACGGACTTATTTGCACAGTAACTACGGGGACAACGACCGTTCATGAATGCATTTTTATTTTTTAGATGGCGGTCTGGCTGCACATTAAATCTGAATAACAAAGGCCTGCTCCAAGTTATATAATACCCTTTCTTCTTTGGTTGTATTTCTCTTCGCACTGAATCTGAATCTGTTACTTGGTGCTTCATGCTTGCATTTCATTGCGGCTCGGTCGAAGTGACCTTTGGTCACGTTTGCGATGATGTCTGTGTCCAAAGGTGAAACACTTCATTCAAAGAGCAGACTGGGTTGAGAGTTTAATTTCGGCTAATTATTTATTTTGCTGACCTCATGTCGGATGATCGGATTGGGAATGGCATTGGGTGTAAAAACAAATACTACACAATACTGGAAACTGCCCGTGATGCACCATTTTCAAATCTATTTTTCTCCCTTTTTCTTCGTCATTTCTATTGTGGTAATATTGTACTCCGCAGGTCAGTTGTAGAGATCAGATCAACACAATGATGTAAATGAATGCCCAGCACGCTCCGCACTTATTTAGATAGATAAAATGTTTACACATTCAAAATGTCTGTAACAATCATGGATTGTGAAATTTGTTGTGTCATCAAACACTTTGTCAGTTGCAACAAAAGTTAAAAACTAACCAACAACCAGACGTTCAGTACATGCAGGATTTATATTTGTTACTTGGACACGTTTTCCTGGAAACTGATCAACTGCTTTACATTCCTAATATCCTGCCAGCTCCAGAAGTGCACACAAATCTTGGGACCCTTCGGGGCCACTATGTGAGTGTAAAAGGGAAGGAGACCGGGGTCCATGCCTACCTGGGGGTCCCATTCGCCAGGCCACCCATGGGCCCTGCCCTGAGACTGGCTGCACCCCAGCCTGTAGAGGGATGGGAGGGAGTGAGAGACGCCACCCATCAACCACCCATGTGAGGCCTTCATGAGCTTCTGTTGTTGCATAACACACTTTGAGAAATCACGTCCAGTTCTCGCTGTAAAAACATGTCTCTTTTTTCAGGTGTGTTCAAATTAAAACGCTAGCTATGGATATGATTGATAGACTCGGTGGCATGTTGATTGATCTCCCAGAGGTTTCCGAGGACTGCCTTTACCTCAACATTTACACTCCTGCAAAGAAAGCTGTCGGTGCCAAGCTCCCAGTAAGTTGCTGCCAGTTTGAAACGATGCTTTGGATAACTTTTTGATAGTGTTCATGGTGATGTTGGCATGATTGCTTTAAGAAGAATCCATAATGGCAATAGGAGTACCGATGCCCAAAAATTAGAACCAGACTGCAAAGTGACTGCTGCCATGTTTTTCTTACCGTCAGTAAGTTAGTCAGATTTAAAGTCTTTGTTTGATGTAGTTTGATTGAGATTCTTACGAGCTCGGATAAAAATGTGCTTTATGCTCTGTGGAAAAGATCAAGGTATTTTATTGCCTCACCAGGTCATGGTCTGGATCCATGGTGGAGGGTTCGCCTGGGGGGCAGCATCAATGTATGATGGCTCCGCCCTGGCTGCTTACCAGGACATGGTTGTGGTTCTGATCCAGTACCGCTTGGGACTTCTGGGCTTTCTCAGGTAAAAAGCTTTTAAATTACTCGGCACAGGTAGACTGGGGGTGGATTCGAATAGTCCAAAAAATTACCTCCTAACGTCTAATCCTAACCGCTTTTCCTTGACCTCTGTGGAAAAGGTCACGGGGTCAAGAAAAGATGGTTAGGAGAATTCATGAGGAGTTGGGAAAAGACAACCGCGTTATTCTGGGAATCCGACTCCACATTCACTAAGCAACGTAGTTATGATGCGACGAGAGACGCATGTTTGTGACGTCAGACTGCAGCGGTGAAACTACAATATTCCGAAGATGGACTACAAAAAAGCGCATCTTAGATACTTCGCGTTGTTACAGTGTTGCGTCACGACATAAACAACCCGGTTCAAAGTATTACTTTATTAACAATGTTGCAATATAAGTGAAAGAAGGAATATAAAAGTGAAACCAAGCGATTGTCACAGAGAGTACAAAGCTACTAAACTGTCTCATTGTTCAATTTCAAACATGCTGAATTAAATACGTTCTCCCACTAACAATGTCTCATATCCCTCTTTGTTGTTACGGTTAATATGCAGATTATAATCTGATCATAAGAATATGCAGACAATAGTTTATGAAACTCAGTGTGACCTTGAAGTGTTGACTTGATAGTGTTTTAACATTCTAATGTTAATTGAAAAGATGATAGTTAAAAACATGACTCAGACCGCAGAGCTCGTCCAGTTCAACCTTTTTATCAAAGCTTCTGTAACTGAAGTCAAATAAAAGAATGAGGGCCGAGGCTGCAGTAAACACCAGAGAGAGAAGATCAATAAGTCACTTTGATCACTTTACAGCAGTTTATTGCAACAGCAATGTAACGCTCGTAGTTTTCCAGCAGGTTTAACAGATTATTGAAAGTTCATTTACGAGTTATGACAACGGTTATTTACATGATCTGCGTTTTGTCTTCATGATCGTTTGTTCTCGTGAACGGCCGAATGGTGCGTCACTTTAAATGTTGCCGCCGCAAGGAATTGTGGGTCAGAATTATGGGTCAGAATTATCTCCTTTCTTTTTGTAAAGGAAGGTCCAGTGGTTCCTATGCTAAAGGAGCTAAGTAAGGAAGCATTGAAGCTCCTTTCCTTTGCATTTAGAGAATTCGAACAGCTCTTATCATGGTGGCCACTTAAATTACTTCCGGGTCATTTCACTCAGTTAGGAACCTTCCTAAGCAAAAAGGACTATTCGAACACAGCCTGGACCTTCTATTCTGCTGCTTTTGATCTGATCTGTGAACAATAATTCTAAATTGGGTCACTCCTACCAGCTGGTGTAGACTATAATTGTATTCTCTAACCAGCACTGGAGATGAGCACATGTCGGGGAACTTTGGAATGTTGGACCAGGTACAAGCTCTAAGGTGGATCCAGCAGCACATTCATAACTTTGGAGGAAACCCAGATTTAGTCACCATATTTGGGGAGTCTGCTGGTGGAGTGAGTGTATCCGTCCTGGTAAGGATCAATCAGCAGATTGAGCGCTTTAAATCAACTTGTTTTTTATCTCGTTATGTCACAGCACAGTTTCTACTGTCCACAGAACCTTTATTTATTTTTCTGTTGCTTGAATCAACAGCTTCTCTCTCCATTGTCGGACGGCCTGTTCCACCATGCCATTGCTGAGAGTGGCACTGCTGCAATGCATGTACTCCTCATGAATGATCCGCTCCCAATGACGCAGGTTAATCATCAGTGTGTTTTTTATTTTGGTGTGTAAACATTATTCAGTGCAGAATAAAAAATTTGGGGTTTAATCCCACATATCGCCCCCTCAGATGGTTGCAAATGTGTCCGGCTGTAGCCTCGAGAGCACAAAGACGATCGCGGAGTGCATGAGAAACGTCGATCTTGACACAATTCTGGCTGTTGGGCAGGTGAGCTATTGTATGCAAGACTGATATAGACTGACTTGATGGACTCCACCTATTTATGTTTATTTTACTTCAACTTCAATCTTTTGCACATTTTCTCCTTAAGGATGAAAGATTGAGAATTACTCTAAATGTTGACGGCGTCTTCTTGAAGAAACCTGTGGATGAGCTGTTCCGTAAACATGAACTACTCACTATACCGTTCATCACCGGCGTCAATAATGATGAAGGGGGCTGCCTACTTCCTGGCGTAAGTCTGAACGCTACTGAAATCTGTGATTTCCAGATGAGCCCATGGAAACATGATTTTTGTTTTGCTTTGGCGCATGTCTGAAAAATGTTGTTTGTCTTCCCTTTTTTTAAGTTCCTTGGTCCTCCAAACTGGACGGAGGGAATGGATCGGGAGCACGTCATGAACATGCTCTACATGTTCTACCCTGATGTGAGGCCAAACGGTGCTCGACGTTACAACATTGCTTTTGCTTCATTGTGCTCAAACTTCTCTGACTGACATGTTGCTCATTTTTCTCCAGCCCAAATATGCGATCTTCAGAGATTTGTTAGCAGAGGACTATATTGGAAGCGGTGACGATCGTGTGAAAAATAGAGATGGGTTCACTCAGATTATTGGAGACATGATGTTCACCATCCCAGCCATTAAGACTGCTAATGCTCACAGAGGTATTTTATTTACTCAAGATGATAACTTACTGTCACACACGTTCTCAAACAAGATATGTGATTTTTATATATATATATATCTATATGACATATTCCTCTACTACTAGATGCAGGTGCCCCCGTGTACTTGTATGAGTACCAGCATCCTCCCAAATTCCTGCAGACAAGAAGGCCAAGCTTTGTTGGCAGCGACCATGGAGATGAAATCTTTATTGTATTCGGATTATGCTTCACAACTACCCATGTCAAATTAAGCGGTAAGTAAATATAAAAATAGCTTTATTAATAGGCCATCAGAGATCTGGGTTTTCTGAGTTCTCAGTGTTTTACCAGATTGTCATTATTTTAGAGGCGTGCCAGGAAGAGGACGAACAGTTGAGCAGAACCATGATGAGCTACTGGGGAAACTTTGCTCGCACCGGGTAGGAATCCACCCTCATTACGAGTTCTAATGCACATGGAGATGAGACTTGTTTTAACGTGTGTGTGTGTGTGTGTGTGTGTGTGTGTGTGTGTGTGTAGGTCTCCTAATGGTGACGGCCTTGTCCATTGGCCAAAGTATGGAGCAGAAGAAGACTACTTGTCAATTGATGTAGAGGAGCAGGTAACTGGTCAGCGCCTGAAGAAGGACAAGTTTGTCTTCCTGACTCAGACTCTCCTGGAAAAGATCCGACAATACGAAGAGAAGATGGAGCGCAACGAGCTATAGAGCAGCCACTTCTCATTTCTCCACTCCATCCATTTTATTTGATTGAGTCCATCTTCAACCACGAACATTAGAAATATTGTAATACATTTGTTGAACTAATGTGATTCTTTCAAAATGCATCTTACGCCGATTTTCTAATTCCATCTTAACTTAATAAAAATAAAAAGCTGCGTGTGAAGTGGCAGTAATGAGTCAAAACTTGGTTGTGAGAATACTTTTTATAGCCACTGTGTATATTGAACATCAGTTTGAATCCAGGTAGATGGCCACAGAAAACAGGCTTCCAGGAAGTGTTTTAACGCTGGACACACCCCCTCACTGTTCATCAGTTATCTGATTGGTCGGGCTGGTCGCTTGAGTTTCATACCAGAGTGAAGACGGAGCACAGATTAAACTCTATATTTGATTTGTTTTCTGAGTGTTGGGTTTTATGAGTTATATCATTTAAGTTTAACCTGAAACATTAAGCCTAATACATTAATTCCAGTTTTCAAGAGAAACCATAATCGCCATAATTAAAAAAACGTACAGACGCAAATAATTCATAAATAAAACAAAGGCATTTTGCCAGTAGAAATCGGCCCTGCGCGTTAAAGCAAGACACAGAACAAAATTAACTGAAAACATTATACGATCATTTTTATTAATATTTTAAGTGGATTGTTATTGGAATGTGAGCTAAAAACTGTCCGTGAGACTGATCATGTGTTCAGACACGAACTCAGTTAAAAGTCTCTCTGTTAGAGCCGACTAACAGCTGATCCAGATGTGATCAGCTGATCCTCCATCATCAGAAACAGACGTCGCTTCACGTGACGCTTTCGAGGAAAGGACGTCTCATTTCTCTTAAAACATATTTCCTCGTTTCCTCTATCCTTGCATGGTTTCCTTGCGTCTCTCCATGCATCCCTGGTGGGCGGGACTAAGACGCAAGGAAAATACACAAGTGAAGGGAACGGGGATGCAGTTAAGCGACTTGGGACGCACCCACAGTGGCTGTTGGTGTGAAAGGGTTAACGTGGACCCAGGGTTCAGAGGTCAAACAATGTGGTATGAAAGGTGAACATGGGTTCAAACCTTAACCGATAACAGTCCACGGGGCTGGTGTATTACAGGGCTGTTGTGTGAAGAGATGCAACTGTGGCACCGGAAGGAGCGAATACTTTTAGGTGATAGTTGAGCAGCAATGGGAGACGCATACAACAGATTTGACAGTTTTGTATTTTTTATTACTGAGAAGAGTGCTTAAGCTGAAAAGCTCCCTGAAGTCTGATGTGAGCAGTTCAATAGGTCAAACTTAATTAATTTCCCACAAAATCAGGCGCGTTGCATTGGAAAATAGTAGGAAGCAACATCTCATTTTTTTCGAAGGCAAATCATTCAAATAGCCGGGCACAAAGGGCTTACAGATAGAAGAATGTATAAAACATTTCTACTGAAATTGAGGAGAAATTAATAAAAAGTAATAAAATAAAATGATGCTTAAGCAGACACTTTTTTTTTGGTGTGCAAATGTTAGTAAAGCTGCAGTCTGATATAAAAGTGCTGGCCAGTGGTTTTAAATGATTCACTATACTGCCCAGAAAAGTGCACTTGGAGTAAGAAAGCTACTGAGCAACCCCATCAGGCCGTAAGGAGACACACATACACTCACTTGGTACTTTGAGCTGTTAGTTTGTATCATGTTCAGCTACACTGGTCTCGAGTTCAAAATGAATTGGATAAACTGGAGGGAATAGCTTTGCAGGTAGAAAGCCAGGCAAATGTTAGGTCAGCCATTTAAACACAACAAATGCAATACATTTAAACGGTAGGAGAAGTTTCTGTTTCAGATCATTTTATAAGCACATGAACTGTTTAACTTTGATGTTTTGATCAGCTTATGAAAAGGTGATGTTATTCTTTTGCAGTACAATACATCTTTCCAACTTACATAATGTGTTGGGTGTGGTGACATGAAAGGTGTGTTTAATGCAGGATCATGAGCCAGAGCATATCTCTTAAGTTCAAAGGGCCAAAACTGGCTGAATTATCTACAGTGTTTTCATTTGATAAGACACCATACCCTCTCTTGTCAATTGGGACAAAATTGCCCAGTTGCGAAACTCACTCAGTATTTTGCTAAACAAATTGCTAAAATGAATGTAACTCCATACATTTTGGTTATACACATGAATACTTAAGTTCTGGTTTTCACTGACTTGTGGTAAAGAGAAAAACACCTGAGAAGCTGTCTTTTTTTTTTTTTAAAGCAAAAAAACAAACAAACAAAAAAGAAAGGCATGCTTAATGAGAATAAAACATCCTGTTCAGATAATGATTATGAGTAAGATGTGATTAGATCAAACAAAACGCAGCATGCAGTTCAATATGTTGGGCACTGAACTCAGAATAATGCTTTATAGTAGAATACATTGGACACCTTTATCGTCTTCAGCACTATCAAAGTACAGACATGGTTTTAGAATCAGAGGCACGTACAGTTTGATCCATAATAAGCGCTATGAAATATCATTCCTTTTCTCCTGCAGGGAATAAATAAATAAATAAAAAAAGGTTAATGTGACCTGTTTTCATGCTGCACTAGAGGATGAAGGTCATACTGAGGTGAGGTGATAAACGGTGACTTGGGAGGCCTTTTAAAGTGCTTGCATGAGAACAGGAGTGTAAGTGCGCTAGATCAGGGTTACATAACTCATTTAATTAGACAGTAAAACCCAATGTTTGTGAAACATACCGATAAAACGTGGACAATTGCGGTCATGGGCTCTCGTGGTATGTCATAGCTCGTGACTCAAAGGACAGCAGGAGGTGATTTGTGTAAAATGGTTGTTTTTTTATGTATTGTATTGTGTGTGTGTGGGGGGAGACACTTAGAATGTGGTGCATCAAGATGTCCAGGACTGCATGTTGCACAGCATGGCCTCAAATCGCTCCATATTTGGGGCGTGAGCGTGAGCTAGTTGGTCCGTCAGCCGACTGTACAAACTGAAAGACTTCAACTCCAGCCAGATGAAGCCAAAACGGTCCTCATCAAACAGCACAAAGAGCCCCGGGGTGCGCTCTGGACTCGTAAAGCCGTGCCCGGCAATCAGGCCTGTACCGTAGAAGCTGAAAGGGAGGCACATCAATTCATAAATCACTCAATCAATCAATCAATCCTCTGATGGATATCAGTTGCACTGGGTTGTAGACTCTGTTCTAACAAACAGTGCGTACAGAAATGAATAACAGGAAATGCTTGTGACATGCAGCAATTCCATTTAACAACTTTAACAACAACAATTTTAATGACTGAATATTATTTTCCATAAAGCACTTTAGTAGGCTCTAGTACAAAAGGCGCAAGTTAACAAGCCAATTAATCATCCAGGCAACTCCTGACCAAACAGGCTTTGTAAATCCCTCCAACATTCACTCTCCCCAGTCGTCACTGTGAAAGGACTTTAACCGTACGTGTTGTGTGCGTAGATTACCTCAAACTATGCGGACTGGTCAATTAACTGTTGTCTGGTAATGTTGACGTGAAGGAGATAGTTTGTGTTGTGTTAAGTAAGACCCTCATTGTTACCCATGCTAATATCAGCTATGGCTAGAGAGTCTTGTTAAATTCAATGATTAAGCTGTGTACAAATTGCTCGATGTGAGATTCTTTCAGTTTCGGTGTGATTTCACCAGAGAGTTAGTTCCTCTATCTTTTCTGTTTATTCCCCTTTTACTTATTTGGACTTGTATTTTCTTGATGAACCACGTTAGCAATCAGTCTTAAAGCCTTCAGCACAGACCTCCTTGTGGATTAATGCAGATTAATTGATTGGGAATCTGTGATAGAAACAGTAGTGCCACCACAGCATGCAACCAATTAAAAAAATAAGTATGCAGTGACCATCCTCTTGCAGATTGCAATTAATTGTGGAAGCCAAAATCACCATAATCTTTTTTTATATTGTTAATTAAATATCCTAATTTCTAAAACGTCAACAGAAATACTGACAAGCATTGATTAGAGGCCGATATGGTTTCAGCCTGTTGGCCATGAACTTTCAACAACATACAAGCTTATAACAGCTCAGGAACAACACGAGGCACATTGTGTCTAACACCACTGTTACTGGAGCAAAGGTAGCTGCAGCCTATCCACCTGTACTCTGTGAAGTTTATACTACATGCACTTTCCATACAGCTGAGTTCTTACCATTTCCTACAGGTGCGAGGGTAGACCTCATTGCGAGCCATAACGCCCAGGGGCAGGACAAAGGGCTGGGATTCAGGGGGACTGGTGCTGCTGCTGGGGCCGGACTGGCATCTGTCTGAACAGGTAACATGGTCCTCCTCCACCTCTTCTGCTGCGCCGGCATCTTCACAGGCCCCCTCTGCTGCCCCTCTGGCTGTGGCAGAGGTGTCCTCGGCCTGTTGCTGTTCTTCTCTCTGGACCTCCGCGTGTACCCCCAGTACCAGCCGGGACAGCTCCTCTATGTTGCGCTGCTGCTCCAAGTCTGGGAGGACTACAGGTCGGCTCAGGTCAACATCTAAAGTGAGTTGCCCTGCAGGAACATTGGGGTCTCCCTGCAAGAAGGAGTACAATTACAGTCTTTCTGTATAAAATCAACATGAATGATTAATTTGTTGTTTAGAAAACTTTGCAACAAGGAGGGCTTCTTTTTAAGACAAGCACAGCCTCTGATAATGATTATCCACTAACTCACAGTGAGCTTGGTGGCTCTCGCAAAGGTCCCGTGGAAACTGAGCATGACGATCTCCAAGCCGTGACTGCCGTAGGTGCCTTTGAAGAGGCCCGGGTACAGAAGGTCAGAGGGCATCAGAGGCGGCAGGTAGATCCTCCGGTATGTCAAGCAGTTACTGTCAAAAGGAGGCAAACAACAATACTCAAATCTGACTTTTGCCAATGCTTAGTGTTTTAACTTCACTGAAGATCCGCCATGATATGCAACAACACGATTCACATGATGAACTTGATCAATATTGAGATAATTGATTAAAATGTTAAGCCACAGCTTTACCTGAGCCGAGGCCATCTCAACTACGTGGACAGGTTATACATTCACCCACAACTATCTCTCAAGATACCAAGCCATTCTGGCAATAATTGTTTAAACAATAAGAGCTACTGAAGGCGACGCTCTCGATGTCAGCTTTAGAGAACGTGTGATTGAAGGAAGAGACTCATACTCATATTGACTCGTATAAATGAACTTCATCAGGATGAGCTCCTGCATGTGCTCATGGAATATTTCTTCAAGTGTCCGGCCCCATTCCTCCTCCAACCATGTCCTGAACTCCTACACACAAATTAGAGAAATCAGTAGAGTGCCACGAACAGTCTTTATCAAAGTACATGGGCTTTTAAAACACAAGCAAGATAAGTGAATAGTTAGAGCAGGTTTCAGGTCGTAACAGTTGCCTCACCTCCTGTCGACCCCCTGGCATGCGGTGATGATCCGTCTGGTTACACTTTGTGGAAAATTCATCCTTCTTCCCGGTCTTAAAATAACAGAAGTATGACACATATTAAAGGATAACATACTTTTATTAATTTCTAACCTCCAATTAAAAAAGGTAGAATCTTCTTCTAAACTGTGTCAACAAATATTCCAAATGACGTAGAGCAGTTCATTTCTTTGGTGCACAGAGAAGCGTCTGTGCTGTGCGAGCTCTCACCTGTATGTCACCTTTGTGTGGACCCTTGTGTCCGTACATACACTCCACAGTGGCGTTTTTAGTCTCCCACATGTGGATACGGAAGAGCGGCCGCCTTCTCATGGGATCCTCCACACGGGGGTCATGAGGCGGCAGATACATCCAGCCGATGATGAACAGCCCGTCCACCTGAATGAAAAATACTTTTAATAATTCATAAGCCATTGAAATGATCTTAAAATGATATTACGTCACCTGCCAAAGTATTATCAGCTGAATATTGCCGCATCATAAATGGAAAACTTTACACTGTAGTCATTGTTTCTTATCTCGATGCAAATGTCTTGATTGAGAAACACTTCTTACCACAACGTTGAGCAATCCCCCATAAGGCCCTATGTCAGGCTGCCATAAGCCCAAGATATGTCTGTATGGGTGAAGCACTGCAACAAGAACACAATATCACACCATACTTATCAGTTTCTGTAATGCAACAACCGTGCTTCACTACGAGCTACATTGTTCATGGCTACGAACACAAGAGGCGATGTTAAAACCCACAGACACAACTTTCTGTTTAATGTCTGTCAGGATGGAGTCTATGAGATGTAAACCCAAGGGGAAGAAAGCATGAGCCGACCCGCTCCTGTCCACCAGTCCAAACAAAATACACAGCACACCAAATAACCTGGCTTCCCATTTCACACTTAATATGAAAGCAAACAGCGCTGAGGAGAATCGTAAACATGTTTACCGTTCAAAAGGGATGCGTAACACTGCTGCAGCTGTTTGCTTACAAATTAAACCAATAAGAGTCCCACTCACACAACCCCTCATGCAGCAGCCATCCACGTTGAGGCCCGTGTACATACAGCGTGTGTACACGTCTCTATAGTCCATGTGCTCGTAGTCCGGGAGGAGCTTCATAAAGCGCCCAGACTTCACCCGTGGGTTGACACCTGGACAGGCACAACACAGGCATGTGTAGAGCAGCCAAAGACCAAGCCGGGCTCAGCCCAGTGCGGCCCTCGACTGAATGCAGTAATGTGCGAAAATAATCTACTCAGAGAGCCAACACAGGCCCCCACTTTGCCTGGCATGTCTTGTGGCAACTGGCATTTCAAAATAAACTCTATATTTTTGCTGATAAACAAATGAGGAACAGATGGGAGAGACAACATAATATGTTGCACATACAAATAAATATTGTACCATCAATAATCTCAAGTGGAATGGAGAAACCACATTCATTCATATCAGAAACGCAGTTGCTTGGACTGTTTCCTGTCTGCTGAGAATTACAGTCATTACGGTGATCTATCTACACAACTATACACAACTATACACAAGACAATATAAGGGTGCAAATGCCGAATGACCCAATGGAGATTCATGGGTGACATGAGTCTAACTCACGTTTAACATAGAGGTCCCGGCTAGATACTCCTTCCACTTCCATCTTCCTCAGATCGTCCTTCATACCAAACTCTGCAGAGAGAAAACACATAAAATAAGTTCAACACTTTATTAAGGTTATTCATGCAAAATATTACGTGATGTTAATCGAGGTGTTTACACATTATAGCCGATCTACACTGAAACGTGAACTGAACAGTGGCAAAAAGTCGGATCAACTCCGGCTAATGTTGTCACACTAAACTGAGAGCAGTGGAACGGGACATTTGCACAGCAGCCAGCGAGATGGACAGTCCCAAGCTTGAAATGCAGTCAGCAGACGCAGACGTGACCCGATCACCTCAGACGGTCTTCAGCACACAGCCGGCCTGAGGAATAAGTGAACCGAGAAGCCGCCACAAGAACCCAAAAGAGAAAAGG
Organism: Ophiodon elongatus; assembly: GCA_016806645.1. Lineage (NCBI taxonomy): Eukaryota > Metazoa > Chordata > Actinopteri > Perciformes > Hexagrammidae > Ophiodon > Ophiodon elongatus. The sequence goes on along the minus strand of JACSYO010000264.1, from coordinate 1,545,890 downwards.
TTGAATGTTCAGTCTCTTGGGGAGCTCATTGTTTGTTTTTGTTGCTTTTCATCATTAGTAAAATGCACTAAACTGATATTTTTGACTAACAAATGGGTGGCCTTATAACGTTGCAATATTTTCAGTTTTTAATCATACATCTTACTGTTTTTGACTGGAACTGTTTATGCAGTCATAGTAGGATCTATTTGATTGCTATTACTCGTAACGTCTCTGACTCTGCTACCAGTTTTTTTTCCTGCTCGCGGTCTTCAGGGTAACTGTTTTCTTTGCTTCATTTCCTTTTAAACGTACTTGACTGTTGTTCTTCCTCGCTCACTATGATTGTCTAGTATGCTGGTTATTGTGTAACTTTTCAAAACCACAACATCCCTTTGGCCACTACGATTATCTCACACACACTACAGTTCCCTCACTCCCTGATAGTGGCCCCAAAGCCAACTTCTTCTTTTGAAACTCAAAACTTGCGATGCAACTGACACTTATTTTTATCATCAATTTATCCATTCATACAAGCACTCTCCCAATTAACAGATTAATCTGTAAAATGAACAATGCCTCAAATAGATTTTTTAAGTTGCCTGGTGGTTTGGCATTTTAAAAAACAATAAAAAATGCAATTAATGTTATGAAACATATGATAAAAGTAGTAGATGCTCACACTGGAGAAGCTGGAGTGAGCAAATATGTAATACTTTACTGGATACATGATTAACATCTCTGGTTGTAGTTAGCTATTGTGGACAATGTTGCAAATCACTGAGCAGAACTACTTTGTGGCAATATTGGATCTTTGTTTGGTTTTTGAACTATTAACAACTTCTCATTTGATTGACCAGAAAATCAATTATATTACAATGTATATCATGTATAATGACATATGCCATGCAAGAGGATTGTATCATACTTTCAAAATGCATTGCTTGTTATAAATCAGCAGTATATATTGTTACATAGTATTCGTGTCCTATTATGTACAGGTTATGAGACGGGGGACTTGCAATAGTGCAGTACCCTGTCACAACAAAAAGGGGTGACGGTGGTGTTCAAAATAAGGCTCACGGCCCCCAAAAGGTTAGGTCCCACCCGCATCAACAGTCTTATCAGCTCCACAGAATGGCTGACAGAGGCCGAATGACAGTACGAGGCCTTGCTCTATGCTTTACAGCAGTGACTGGGTTAACAGTAAGTCCAGATCAATAGAAATGCTTTTAGGGGAACACACTTCCGAGGAGCCGGAGCTGAGCCGAGCCTGACACAAATAACGTGTCGACGGAAAGGCATCTGGTCGTCCGGTCCATGTGCAGCCTAAGATTAATACGTCTCCGCGCTTTATTTGGCAGTTTAACGTCACACGTTGGCGTTTAATCTAACTTGATGTGCAGCAATCACTATATTTACCTTCCATGCACCGCCTTCTCCAGATGGTTTCAGTGTTGAGGATTTGTCTGAATTTCTTGCCAACGAGGGCAACGCTTGGTAGAGCTGTTCCGGGAAGCAAGGAGAATATTTCCACTAAAAGCTCCGGCGGTAACTCCGCTAACGACTGCGGGTGCGGCGGTCCCGTGCTCGTGCGATCCAGAGAGCCTCCTCTGTTGACATGACAGCTGCCATGTTCGTAAGCGACACTCGGCCCTGCAGTGGCGCCGCCGCCGCTCTCCGGGCCTCCGCCTCCGACGTCGCCTTGCTTCTGACCCACGATCTGCTCCTCTTCTTCCTCGTCCATGTCGGAATCGCTGCCCTGATCCTGCTGGTTGTGCCGCTGTCTCCTCCGGCACCTCCGCGACTGACCCACTCCGCAGAGCCTGGCACAGACAGCCATCGGTAGTCACCAAACGGGAAACGTTACATCACTACACAACACATCTATCAGCTGCAGTCTGGCTGCTCGTTGTGAGCATGGGCAGAAGCATCTCTGTCGACGTCACGCGCACAGAGCGTCGCGCCTTCCCGAGACGAGCGGTGTGTTCGTGATACAGTGTGTTGTTATTACTTCGCTGTGAGAATAATGTCCACACTTGGCATCCAGCAACACAATGAGTTAGCAGCTTCCATCACCAGGCTACTCCACGTATGAGCTCAATAAGTGGCTCCTTAAAGGGTCAGGGGTTAAGGAGGTTATGCACATTTTCTTGTCTTCAACTCAATTCAATTTATTTAGATTAGATAGCGCGTTCAATATTGTTTACAAAAGCAATTCCCACCATGAGCAAACACTTGGTGAAGGTTTATCAGGCATAAACCTTGACCACCTGGCTTTCACTCTTCCTTGTGGAGCTCTGCTCCTCCTCCTGTCTTTTCCTCTTGTGGGAGTGCTGGCTGGTGTAAGGCACATCTGTCATGGAGGCTCCTGCAGGTCTGGGATGGGGGAGCGAGGCCTGGTTTGGTTGCCCGGCCTCGCTTGAGAGCTACGAGGAAAGGCAGCCGAAGACAAACAGGTGGAGCCACTGGCAGGTTCAGTCTCTGTTTCAGCTGAACCTACCTGCGGTGTTAGCGGGCAGATCAAACACACAGGGATTTGCATCAATTGTGTCTGCAAGGTTCAGACTGCCATCAGGCCCTCTCCTAAAGCGAGGTTCCATCTAGGTTAAATAAATGAAAATATAAAGAAAACAGAGAAACGGCAAATGAAACAGCTGTGAGATGAAATGGACAAAACATTTGGTCACACATTAGTTAAGGCAGCGGTGTACATTATATAATATTATATCAGCTATATTCAGTCACGATCACCTTGTTCTGTTGATATTATGCTCTGTATGTGTATATTTTTCCAACAGGCTCAAAATGTCGGATAACATCCCAGAATCATTATAGTCAGAAGTAAGGCATTATAAAGAAGTTATAGGTGCTATGACAAATATATCATAATTATTATAAAACAGGTTATGTCACACCTGGGACCAGTGGTGGAAGAAGTATCTTTTAGTGAAGTAAAAATACCAATAACACACTGTCAAATATACTCCCCTGCAAGTAAAGAATCATATAAGTTGAAAATATAAATTGAAGCTAGATATGAACCAACACAGATGCAGATTCTGCATACGGCTCACATAGTCAGGAACTTAGAGTCCAGTAAAAGGTGATTAAAAGGTAAAAACTGTAATAAAGATTACTGAGGAAAAAAGAAAAAGAAGATAAATATATATATATACAGATTGTGCAAAAGCTAATCTAGCCAGGAACTGACTGACAGTCCAGCAGCCTAATCAATCAATCAATGAATCAATTAAGGTAGTTGAATCTATAACAATTAATCTATAAACTATCATATTTTATAAACGGAGCTTGTATTTTGAATGCAAGACACCGACGTTCAAAGTTACTAGTAACTGATGGTATAAAATTAATGGAGTGGAGTCAAAAGTACCTCAAAATGATACTTAAATACAGTACTTGAGTAAATGTCAGCTCCTTAGTTACTGCCTGTGACAAAGAGGATTTTTAAAGCGAGGAAAGTAACATGAAATGAATTAAATGAACTTCCTTTTAGCTATCTTCATGCTGTTACATAACTTAAATGTAAATTAATTAATACATTAAAGGAAAACTGTAATAACTTTGTTATAATAATACAGACGCTCCAGTCCAGGACCCCCTTCGCCTCATTTAAATGACACCTTCACGCCTCAGTCATCAACAGGCGGGTCAGTTGGTCAGACACGATGTAATAATAGAACCACGAGGTCTAGTTTAAATCACAGACAGGTTCTGGAACGTTATGCTGTGATGGGACAGGTAGCGTAGCTAACGGTAGCCGGTAGTACAAAGTTACAGAGGGACAGGTTACTCATTAAAATATATATCTCAATGTGTTTGACAGTAGCTATAGATAATTGACTTACTTTCTAAATGTTGGTACAGTCGGTTCGGACAAGTCAATCACAGTCGGTCGTTACCGTTAATCAGGCGGTGCGCAGCGGAGCAAATCGACTCCGGACCTCGGAGACGTTGATTGGTCAATTCTTGGTTGCGAGACGGGCGCTGATTGGCTGTCGCAACCAAGAATGAGCTTGCTCGACTCTCAGGTGGCAGGGAGGCAATACAGCGCCACCTTTGGGTGAGAAGTGGCCATGCCAGGGCATCTGATCATCTAACTATAAAATATTACTATAATGTATAGTTCTCAACACATGATATTTTGCTTGACTGGCAAGAAAAAGAACGAGCCAGCCAGGAGTCGAACCTAGAATCTTCTGATCCGTAGTCAGACGCGTTATCCATTGCGCCACTGGCCCGCTGAAAATATTTCAATGACCCGGAACTATTTAAATGACATACCTGATCCGGATATCGATCACAGACTGACACAGATCACATCCCGATTCCTATAATGTGTCTCGGGGAGCGAGAATCACTTGCTGGGGAGCTATGAGTGAGGATACACCGATGTCTCCTTTCAGGGTGAAAGGTGTAAAAGACACCTGACACTGGAATAACCTCAAACCATGGCGGCACTCTACAAATGCAACAGCTTGTTTTGTTGTCATAACTCTTACATTCAACATATATCACTGTTATACCGCTATAACACTGACATGATGTTTACAAGTGCAATCAGCTGCTGTCGTCAAATTATTACATCAATAAGAACATTCTCTGGCATTTAGCACTAATTTGCTGGATTTGATGTTGTCGTAAAGACTGGACTGTGTTTGTGTGTACATGATATACATCAATCAGTCATGTATAATACATGTCACTATTTATTTGTTGAGTACTTTTCGTAATAAAAAAAGTGTAATGCTTCCCACAGTAAAATATATAAAGGCTGTAATTTATGGATGTGTGTTAAATACAAATGCATGACATCCGACTATTCTTGTCCCATTATGCCACATTGTGAATTTAATTAATAGTAAATATAAGTTGTCATGAACACCGTTCTGCTCATCTGACAGAGGTCATAAAATACAGAGGTATAACCAAAGACTGAGGACAAGGGTATAACTAAATAAAGGACAGCTGATGCAGCTGTGGCATAAGTCACATTTAATTGACGTCGCTTTAAAATGGAGGATGCTTCATCTGTGAAATGCCTGTTGCCTCGACTCCTTCTCGCCTCCTCTCTCCTCTTCCCGTGGGGAAAAGGACTCGAGGAGGCACAATATCGGGAAATGAAAAAGACAATGCGAGATACATGTCCATCATCATTTGACAGCAATGACATGTGGCGAGGAAATAGCTAAATATATCTCATAAAAACTAGTAAACTAGTGTTATTCAAGATTCAAGGGTAATTTATTGCCATGATGATGCAACACAAGGAGGCACAACATGCAGGTGTAGCCCGTTTTCAACACAAGTAAAAACATGACAAACAAAACAAAACAAAAACTTAGTTCATTCCTGTAGTGTATTTTTTGAATTTGCATCATAAGGAAAGTAAATATAAATTAAATATTGTGAATCATTTTGCTCTACATTCGCAACACAGTACTAATACCACAGTTAGTAACTCACGGTGATTAATACACCTAGTCAAAGATACTTTCCCTTCCTAAAACACATTATTAAATTAATGTATCGACGAACCGTTCAGGTATTAAACAATACGCCCTTAGTTATATATCTTACCAGTCCGTAAACACAGCCAAGACGAAAAGTTAAATACACAAACCCGAAATACGGATTTTTAAGAGTCAACTCTAATTACGCTTGTAGGCGTGCCTTGTAAACGGGGTTGCCAGGTCTGCACAAATAACGTTTTTTAATACAAATGTCAACATACATTTTTGGAGCCACCTTTCTGTTTCTAAATCATTTCACGTTCTATTAAAACACATGTTGTGTTACTGTTTGTATTTTACGGCATAATATAATATTATGTTGATACCGTTGCAGGATACTTTGAGCCGAATGTGGCAACCACAAAGCAAAACAGGAAGTGTGCGCAGGCGGGAAATTCGTAATATATCTCGTTACCAAAGCTACCGAGGGCTACTGACTTTCCGTGGACTAACTTTAGTTCGCTGGTTTACTTAATTTAATCAAATGTCCAGTCTGAAAATCAGCAAAACGATCGTCGAGGACGGCAAACGTTAATCAACCTTTCGTTTGTGCATTTAATTCATCGCACGGGGTGAACGTTTAATGTTTAACGTTTAACGTGGGCTGCAGAAACGAGAGGTGGACAACAAACGGGGATTCATCCTCTAACGGGACGTTTACCAGTCATGAAGGCTGCAATAGACAAAATCGTCCAACTGTCAGATGAGGACAGTCCCGCCGAGCTTCAGAAGTACCTGTCCTCGCTTACAAACGACCAGGTAACGCCACATTGTTTTGTCAACTTGGCCCACCACATTTTATAATCTCATCGGTAAAAAAACAAACAAATACAACTCTGTCCCTCGCTATTATTTGCTCTCCAGCTCACCACTGTGATCAACAATGGCTCACTGAAGGGTAAGAAGGTCGGGGCCATGATTAAAGGCATATTTAAAGGTGAGTACACAGTGTCAACTGCTGTTAGTGGTGTTAAAGATCATAACCCAGAGTATGACGTACACTGTCATATCTCAGAATCAGTAAAACACGTTTAAATTACCTGTATTGTCTGCTCTTTTTTAGGCTCCCCGCCCAATTCCACTGAAGGGTCAAGCCGCAGACTTCTTGTTTATCAACACTGCATCCCTCTGTGTGAGTCTGGGGATCTCCAGACTGATGTGGCAGCTGATATCATTGGTCTGCTGATGCTGGAGGTATAATCTATTAATAACAATGTCTCTTTTGTCAAAGGGAAGTCACAAGTAATGACATATAAAGCAAAATATTCCTTGTAAATTGCAGGATTGTGGTTGTAGTGGGCTCCAAAAGTGTGTCTTTGAATGAGAAGTTAAATAACCAGTCAAGTCTAACGGCTCTTTTGAGCGCTATGCACTGCCCAATGCTATGAATATGAGTATATGAGTATATGAGACAGATCACCATCACCTCAACATAATGCTAAAATATCTTAAAATGTAGAAATTATTACAAACCTACTGATTTATAAAAACATTGTTTTGCGACATGCACAAATTCCTCTAAACTACTAGATTTATCATCTTTTCCTTTTTAATCCAAACACGTTTTTTTTACAGCATCCTGTATTGAGGTGCTGTCCCATTGGTTTTAGCAAATTTTGTATTTTGAACATGTCTTTACATATTGTCCTTTTCCTTTTGTTCATGTGCTCATTATGGCCTCTGTCTAATTACCATTTTGCCTCTTAATTGTTACACACAGACTCATACACTGCCCGGAGCCTCTCTAGCAAAACTGGCGTCTCTTTTTGTTGAAGCCATTAAGGTGGGAAAAATGGGCGGTGGGAAATCCCTGGAGCTATTTCCTACTGTGCTTACCGCCCTTTCAGCATGTGAAACCTTGTCTTATGGCGAAGGTGAGTGCAACTTCGTAGCGCTGGTAACTTTATCATTTAACGTGATATCAGAAACATCCTCATCTTACTTGGTGCCTTCAACTCAAAGGTGCAAATTAGAATGTGATGATTTTCTGTCTCTTGTGGTTGCTTGTCATTTCATCATAACGTTAGGCGAACTCAGTGGCGAAGAATACAAGAAACAGCTGATCAACAGCCTCTGCTCGAGCAGGTGAGGACGTCTCATATTTCAAACTATATGTACATTTTACATTCATTTTTTTAGGAGTTCTTGAGCATATATGACAATGACGATATGCCCAATCCCCTCACTGAGAGTCCAAACCATTTCATATGGATCTTTAACGAATAGGAATAGTAGTCATAGGAGTTTTGTATTTATTTTCATGCAGATGGGACCCACAATGTGTCATCCACCTGACAACCATGTTCAGGTAACACCTTTGACTATCAGACCATCACATTCTCAGAGACTATTCAGTCTCCCCCAGAATAATACAACTTTATTTTTGCTGTTATAATGTTTTCATCTGCTAATACTAGTGTTTCTGCCTCATTTTAGGGATGTGCCCTTGTCATCGGAGGAGCTTCAGTTTGTGGTGGAGAAAGTAGTGAGGATGTTCACCAAGCTGGATCTGCAGGAGATCCCACCACTGGTTTATCAACTGCTGCTTTTATCTGCAAAGGTGTGTGTGTGTGTGTGTGTGTGTGTGTGTGTGTGTGTGTGTGTGTGTGTGTGCGTGTGCGTGTGTGCGCGTGCGCGCGCGTGTGTGTGTGTGACAAAACAACAGGTATCTTTCCTGCTTGTTTTAATTATCTAAATGCCTGCCCTGCACTCTGTCTACCAGGGTTGTAAGAAACCGGTCCTGGACGGAATCATATGTTATTTTAAGGAACAAGATGTTTGCCAGGAAGAGGAGCAGAAACATGGAGAGTGAGTGGCTCATACACTGCAAGCAGAACATTGTGTTCACTCTGTATCGTACCGCCTACTTTACATTACTGACTGGTTTTTCTTGGTTCCTTGCTCAGGAGCCTGGATCTGGAGGTTCAGTCCATTCCACAGGACCAGCTGAGGCATGTGGAGGGCACTGCTATCCTCCACATAGTCTTTGCTATACGACTCGACCACGAACTCGGGAGAGAATTCCTTAAAAGCTTTAAGGTTATGTAAAACTCATCTGTTGGTTATTTTTGAAAAATGTATTACTTTTTTTCATTGAAGAGTATGCCATAAATCTTGAATTGCCTTTCTGCAGACATCTTATGGGGATCTATGCCCTTTCAGCGTTGCCCTGTTACTCTCAGTGGCACGCATCCAGCGTTATGAAGAGCAGGTGAGAAATCTATACATTTTTCCCCGATACTCATTGGAGTCTTCTCTATTTGATGTTTTCTGTACATTTATCCTCTCTCTCTGGTTTGTTTAGGTGTTTGACCTTTTGAAGGGGGCAATCATCAAGAGCTTCAAGGATGAGCAGCTGCAGCAGGGGTCAAAGTTCCTGCAGGACCTCCTGCCTGGGCACTGCAGTGTGGCTCAGATGATACTGGACACAGTCAAGAACAGGTCAGAGCATCAAAAACAATTAACCCTTTAACACAAGAACTTTGCATGTCTTGCTATGACTTTCTTGGCCTAAATTATGACAATATGTGATATTAGAGTCACTATTTTATCATGAACACAATATTTGTAGTTGATCATCTACACATTCTACACCTCCGCCTGTGCAGTGTGTTTGGCTGGGATCATGTGACCCAAGGGCTGGTGCAGCTGGGCTTCTTCCTTATGGATGCATTCGGACCCAAACCTGGACCATTTGGCAGGCCCACAGAAGGGTCTGCTACCATCGCCCGGACCCCCAATCAGCAGGCATGCAAGCTGGGAGGACAGGTGCTTCTGCAGGGCTTTAAGGTATTTTATTTTATAGAATCCACAATGGAAATGACTGATAATTGACTCCATCATTATACTGTTTTCTTACTGAAGGATGTGCGTTTCTTCTACAACAGATGCACGAGCCTATCAGAGGCGAGATACTGGACCAGGTCTTGAATCGATTGGTCACAAAGACAGCCTCACCTGTCAATCATTACTTAGGTAATACAACCTTTAGATATTAGTCGTAGCTAACAGTATCTAATCAGTCTAGTTAGAAACTAGATTCTGACTTTTCTTTTTTTTTTTTCTGTATCATCAGATCTTTTCTCGGACATTGTGGTCTCTGCTCCCATGATCCTCCTGGAATCATCTTCCAAGGTGATGGAGACATTTGACCACCTGTCGTACCTGCCTTTGACCACTGTTCAGGGTCTACTAAAAGCTATTCAGGTACCTAAACTGACCCACACACACACACACACACACACACACATATATATATATATATAGATAGATAGATAGATAGATAGATAGATAGATAGATAGATAGATAGATAGATAGATAGATAGATAGATAGATAGATAGATAGAGAGAGATTGATTTTGTTTAATCATTGTTCTCTGTTTAATCTCCAGCCCTTGCTCAAAGTCAGTATGTCCTTGAAAGATGCTTTGATTCTAGTTCTCCGTAAGGCCATGTTTTCCAGGTGGGTACTGCTCTGCTTTGAATCAGATGAGGTTCATCAGCACAATTTAATGAATCATGCTTCAGTAAACACATTTGATACCTCGACTGTAATTAAAAGGCATCGTAACACACAAATAAAGATATTTTCTTACACTGTTCTTCCCTCCACATGATTCTCTACAAGCCAACTGGACGGCAGGAAGTCTGCAGTGACCGGCTTCTTGTTGCTGCTAAAGAACTTCAAAGTGTTGGGCAGCTTGGCCTCAAGCCAGTGTAGCCAAGCAATCTCCTTGAGCCAGGTACAGTTCCAGTTACACTGTACTGAGGCATGTGCAGCAAAGCGGCATGAAAACATATGCAGATGGGACAATATGTGCAATTCTAAACATGGTCTGTTGTATAACAACTGTCTGCCTGAACCCCTGAACAGGTCCAAGTGGACGTTCACGCTCGCTACAACTCAGCTGCCAATGAAGCGTTCTGTCTGGAGATCCTCAGCAGCCTGCGTCGCTGCCTCGGCCAGCAGGCCGACGTGCGCCTCATGCTCTATGAGGTTAGAGGTCTCTCTTGCCATGTTTATTAGTTGTGTTTAATTTCGCTACATGCTGCTACAAATGGCCTTGATAAGCTTAACTTATTTTATTCCACCTTTGGCGGCTTGCATACATATCATACATACTGTATATTTCAACTGCAGACAAAACCCTTAAAGGAAACCCTTCAACATTTGAAGTATGATTCCTGTGTGATTCATCAGTGGAGCAGAGAAACATTTAGTGTGTGGAAAGATGTTTTATACTGAGAAGTCAAATTCTAAACTATTTCAGGGTTTCTATGATGTCCTCCGTCGCAACTCTCAACTTGCAAGCTCCATCATGCAGACCCTCTCCTCGCAGGTATGTGTGTGTATTAGGTGTCTACTGGGTTCAGTAGTATAATAGCCTGTTTGTCATGTTATCTATAAGCTGTATGTCATGTCTTTGTATCCTTAGCTGAGGCGGTACTACGAGCCTGAACAAGACCTGCTGCCCCCGGTGAAACTGGAACCGTGCATCACAGCGCTCGGAGACCAAGTCTACCTCCAGGAGCCACTGGTACTCTGTCTGCATTCTAGCACTTTAGTGACTGTTTTTGCTGTGTTAATGTCTTACCCTAAATAGCGTTTGTTCCATTTCAGGCCCATCTGGTGAGCTGTACTGTGCACTGCCTGCTGTGGCTGCAGAACATGCGCCGATCAGCCAACCCCAACGCTGACGACAGCGATGACGGTGAGGAGGAGGAGGAGGAGGAAGGATACCAGTCTGAACTACAGACAATCCTCGAGAGCATGACAAGACGCATAATCAAGAGTGAACTGGAGGACTTTGAGCTGGTATGCATTAAAGACAAGTATACAGCATATACTGTGAAACACTGAACTAGATTGCATGGGGTTCAAAGGTTCGGCTCAGTCTTTAACTCTCCCACTTTTTGGTTAACAGCAGGAGTAACACACTTTCCCACACACTTTATTGGTTTAGTTATGTGTGCCAGAGACGTGGACCAGACTTCAAGTTTGTAATTGAAATAAAAAAAGAGATGTCTGGTTGAAGAAAATACGGGAATCCTAATGAGATTTGCAAGCAGGAAGCAAATAAGCACTTCTCCTTAAGAATGAATTGCTGAACTTTTTATTGAACTGTACATCAGTTGAATTCTCCTGCCAGTGTTCCAACTTCCATGCTTTTCCCTACTCTTGCCAGATAATGTTGTGCCACTGAAAGCATCGTCTTAAGCCATATTTTGTGTGTGTGTGTGTGTGTGTGTGTGTGTGTGTGTGTGTGTGTGTGTGTGTGTGTGTGTGTGTGTGTGTGTGTGTGTGTGGATCAGGACAAGTCAGCTGAGTTCTCCACAGGATCCAGTGTTGGGGTTAAGAATAATATCTATGCTGTGCTGGTGATGGGAGTGTATGAGATCCTTATGGAGTACAACTTCACCAAAGCCAACTACAGGTAACAACCACTTCTCTTTGTATAGTCAGGCCCTCGTGTGGCTTATTTGTTGTTAAAGTGATGATTTGTGTGTTGCAGTAAAAGCCGCTTTGAGGAGCTCATGGAGCTGTTTAACCGCTACCACAAACTGGCTGAGATCCTGAAGGAGAAATCTGGAAAGGGTCGAGTGCCTTCAAACAAGAGTCCTCGCAGTTTACTCTCTTTGGGCTTCGTATCAACGCTCCTCACTGTGCTCTTCAGGTAAATGCTCTTGGTCGCTATGTTTACATGGATTACGGTTACACCTGGCGCCGTCTGAATATAAAGATCACATTTTATGCAATTAAATCACAATATGAACAGTACGCCTGGAAAACAGCTTTTATGAATACTGTATTAATCGGGGAAAGCACTCGTTTTATTTTTTTTCTATTACATTTATCAAAATGACAATCGCAAATAAACAAACTTGAAGAGCTAAAAGTTAGAAATACTATGTTATCAGATGTTCACTGAATCATGGGTAGTATTGGCAACACAAACATTAAAAAGACTAGATTGCTTGCTGAAAATAATGCATTTCTTTTGTTTTCTTTTTCAGGGACAGCACTCAAAGCCGAGAGGAGGCTCTCTCGGTGCTTCGCTCAAGTGGAGAATTTGTGCGTTACGCAGTAAATGTGGCTGTGCAGAAGACCCAGCAGCTGGAGGAAACCGGACACACAGATGGACCCGATGGACAGAACACAGACAGAACTTTCCGCTTCCTCTGTGACATGACAAGGTCGAAACCCCTTAGCCTAAATAACAGCATCTAGCTAGGCCGTGCTTGTGGTTTTGTTGTCTGTGACTTTGTTTGACCAACGAGAGATCTGTCCTGGCATAATCCAGCGTGCTGATGTGGCGTTACACCAACATCCCCAGTGTGGTGGAGGACGCAGGGAAGAAGGAGAAGCGCTCCAGCTTGTCCCTGCTGTGTCTGGAGGGTCTGCTCAGGATCTTCACAACTTGTCAGCAGCGCTATCCAGACAGGATGGCCCAGCTCCTCTCCACCATGGGTGAGACACGCACCGTTTTCAAACAGTAAAAGCAGCGAGTCTGAACAGCGCGCAGGAAGTCATCACATTTTGTGTTTCTTGCAGAAATCTCTGAGGATGCGCAGCCAGACGACGCTGAGCCAGACGACGGCAACCTTACAGAGATGAACTTCTTTTACATCAGACAGTTTCAGGTGCACTGATACAGAATGAATTTGGTTTTGGTTATTCTCTGCGTATTTTAAAGATTACCTCCAAACATTTCTGGTGGAAAAGTATAATTCACGCCTCTCCATCGTTTCGGTTTCAGAAGCATAAACATAAGCATAAACATTTCTTCATAGAATGTTGTACCAGGATTGTTTTTTTTTTTTGTTTTTTTTCAGACTGCAACGTGTGAAATGTACTGAGCACTGTTCATTTTCTTTGCCTGTCCACAGAGGGCTCTGTTCACACAGCTAAATGGAGGTGAGGAAGAATTTAACAGCAAAGAGGCCCAGCTGCTGGTCAGCATCTTGAGTGTGCTTTCACGCCAGCTAAAGCCCTCCTCCCAGCAGGTAGCTGTACTTTAGTCTGCTTCACACAACAAACTCCGGAGCACCTTTTCCCACTAACACGTGTCTTCATCTACAGTTTGTGCAGATGATCACGTGGACTGTGAAAATCTGCAAGGAGACCAGTTTTGGTGAGTGACCTTTTGACCTAATCTTTGCGTCCATGTACAGTACGGTGTGTTCTGAGATCTGTTTGTTTCTCTCGTTTAGAGGATTGTGCTTTCTCCAAGGGCCTGCTCTCTCTTCTCTTCAACCTGCATGTTCTCTATAAGAGTCCTGTAAGCCTGTTGCTGGAACTGTGCCAAGACATCCACAGCCAACTGGGAGACATCGATCAGGTACACACAGTTACAGAACACAAGCAATTTGGCATTACAACTTCACAGCCATTTCATTTTGGCCAATTTGTTCAACGTATCTAATCACGATTTTTGCTATTGCACATATACATTTTTACATTCTACAATTATATGTTGCAGGTGCCTCATGGTACCAAAATGAACATGTCCCTCTTTATTCTGCCTTTTCTTTCTGTACGGTCAGAATGTGGAGGTGGAAAAACAGTCTCACTTTGCCATCGTCAACATGAAGACTGCAACCACAGGAGCGGTGAGTGTTGGCTCTTACAAACGGAAGCTTCTCATTTGCTGTGACATCAATATTTTAGAATCTGTTAGCGCAGTGTGTTCACCATCTTCATCATTTTAATCTCTCGCCCCAGCTGCTGGTCCTGTCTCAGGTCGACAGGGTGCTTGATGAAGTGGACTGGCTGATTGCCAAAAAGAAAAGCCAGACATCCTCCGACAAACCGGGTTCTGGTAAGAAGCCTTTCCCGCTGACGCTCAGCTGGAGTAATGGGGAGAGTTGAGAGGGGACAAGGGAAGAGATGCATCTCTCTCGGGGGAATGGTAATAAAACTTGTGGGATGTTGCGTTCTTGACGTGTAGGCGAGGCCACCCAGACTGCAGGCCAACAGGATCCAATAGAGAAAGCAGTGACGCTGCAACTCGGGACTCTTTTGACGGCTTTAAACGAGCTGGTCCAGACAGCGCTGCTGCCCGGCACCTGCACCATCGCACTGCTGAGAGAACTGAGTCGCACATACACCACCCTCACCACGCTGGTCAAATATGTACGCACGTGTCCCTCTCTACGACCTCTGATTGAATGTAAAGTTTTTCCAGTGTGACTTTCATTTATTTTCTCCATGTGTCGTTTCAGTACATCCAGGTGTGCACCAGCCAGCAAGGTGCACTGCCGGCACGCTTTGAGAAGCTGGTGAGTCTGAGGCTTTGTTTCTCTTGTTTGAATCTTTTAATACTTCTGATGTCATGCTAATCATGTTTATTTTTTCTGTGCAGGTGAAACTGTCGGGCTCCCACCTAACGCCACAGTGCTACTCTTTCTTCACATACGCACAGGTACAGCACTATCGATTAGTCCCCGCCAAAGCTTCAGGTCTTCAGACAAGCGATAATCTCTCATTATGATTGCGTTGGCACTCAAGTTATGGTTCATGGCAACCTCAGCTTCACGAGGGACTGTTGATGTTTTAAAAACAACGTGTTTTCTTTATTAGAGTGGAGAATTCAGTGGTGGCGGTGCAGATGACAAGAAGAAAAAGAAAAGAAATGAAGTGAACGCTGCTCCCTCTGTAAGTAATTTCATCCTATAATTGTTATTAATGACTTACACGTTCTGTTTCTATATATTCTTTTTTTTTTTTTTTTCTTTTGCAAGGCAAAGCTACTGCGTGAGACAAAGGCCATCCCCAACGTGATCTTCAGTATTGAGCAATATGAAAAATACCTCATCACACTCTCAAAGAAATCAAAGGTATGTGTAAACTAGATTGCTTGAGGTAGTTGACAAAAAAAAAACTATAAAGAGAGTTGTAAAACAGACCACTGAGCAAAACGCACAAAGCTCGCTGAACACTTGTAGTGCTGCGTTATTAATTAGGCCACTTATACGCAGTGTTCCACCAACGCCTGTGTGTGCGTCTGTCCAGGTAAACCTGATGCAGTACATGAAGATGAGCGCCTCAAGAGATTTCCGCATCAACGCTGCCACTCTGGACGCAGCCCTGCAAGAGCAGGATGACAGTCAGGCGGTAAGTTCAATACTCGTGCTGTAACGAGCAGCTCCAAAGGTCCACGCTCTTTCCTTACAGTCTCTTACGTGATCGCGTTCGTCGACAAAGCAGAATGTTCAACTGTTTTCCCACGTGTGATGTTTTGAACGCATCTGTTCTGCCTTGAACACACGCTCTGCTGGCTGAGAGCTTTACAGTCGGTTTCTTCTTTCGATGCTTTCAGACCAACGAGTCACAGGATGCAGAGGAGAGCCAGGAACCCAAACAGAAGAAGAGAAAACAGTGAGCCGAGACTCGCTTTGTTGGAATCGCACATCTCCAGATTCCTCACGGATCTTGAACTTGACCTGCTGCTAAACGGCCTCCTGGCAGTCGGGTGTCGTGCCTGCTGTTCTGAATTGCACAAAGTGCTATCTTCCTTTGTTCAGAGAGCCTTTAGTGACGTCGAGGATTTGGTACATGTCCAATGCCTCACCTGTGGAAAGTTAGCACAAGTTTGTTTAACACTCTGGTTGTGTTATTTAGTAACACGTGTATTTCTAAACATGTTTGTTGCAGTGGTTTCCATTACTATATTACTATATTACTATATTGTAAATACATATAGTAATACTTACTGACTTTATCAGTTATTTGATACACAAAGGAAAGAGGTGGATCTATGGTTTCCAATACACAAATGCATCCTGGGATTTCAAGCGCTGTTTCGCTTTAAAATTTATATTTTCTTTTTCTTATTCTATTTATTTACACAGTTTGTTTTATTGCGTCTTACATGGACTTTTACCAAGGCTGGCAGGTATCAGGAGTTGAAAAGTTGATATGTTCATGTGCTCTGATTTGTAATTAATTCCTATAAATTAATAACTACATTGTATGTAATTTCAGTACTCCTTTTTTACTCTTTTCTGGCAAGGTCACGCAAGGCTGTGTAATACAGTGCAAAAAAAACTGAAAGGTCATTGAAAAAGTAAAATGGCATCTTGAGTTTGGACTGAGGCACATGGATATACTTGGTTTTAGCCAGATTTAATTGATCCATTCATGTTTAAGCTACCTTCAAATGAAAAATGATTCAAATACAAAAATATTTATGTGATACCTGCAGTTAATTGATCCTCAATTTACCCTGCTGTCTTTTTTATGCACATTGTTTATACAACACATTTGAAACAATACATATAATATAACTACTACTATGGAAAAACTCAAATCAAGGCTGATGATGGTGCAGGACTCACCGGGTGGTAGGTTGTATCTTCTTTCCAGACCTGTGGGGTTGGAGGGGGTCACACAGTCCATGGTGACCTCCTTCCTCAGACACTGGTCAATGTCAACCGCACTGAAGAAAGCTACCGACTGGGGAAGGTCCTGCAAGCCTAACGCGTGGGCAAACACACTCCTGCAGGAGACACAAGCTCACACTCAGAAAAGCCGCAAAGTTTATTGCCTATTCCGTAATAGAAATTCTGACAGGGGGAAGAATAAAATACGACGCAGCGAGCAGACCTCGTGAGCAGGTTTGTGATCTGAAGGGCCAGCGCTGCTCGGTAACGGTCTTCGCTTCGGACGAGGTACCGCACCTCATCGTGGATGCTGATGCAGAAACGGCCGTCGATGTCGTGCTCCTCAAAGAGCCACTTCATGGCCACCAGCATCAGATGTAGGTAGTCCACTGCAGAGCTCTGGACCACCCAGTTCACTCTGCTCGTGATGAACTGACAAACAAAATATGGCACCGTCTCAATTTAAACCCTATCCTGTTATCCGGCTTTTGAGAAACGTGTATGTAATTCATTATTTAGGAAAAAAAACAAGTAATTTCTTCTTTAAAATCTGTTTTTATGATCAGATTTCATAAGCCAAGTGTAACCCTTAGCGACACTCGGCTACGGACAGTAAAATAATAAATAAATAATACCTAAAAATCTCTTACAACCAATCCCCAAAATTATAATATTAGGGGAAAAAAGTGTTTTGGCTATTCATGCTAGTTGAACACCACCATGTTGCTTAGGTTTATGCCTCACCTCGTCCTTAACTGCCTTGGGCTCCAGCGCTCTGCTAATCCTGCAGCCCAGAACTGGAGTGGCCGGCTGGGCTGAATGAGCAATACTCTCCAGCTTGTTGAACATGTCCGACTCGGTACCTCCGGCCCACAGACGTTTGTCGACCATATCCCACCTCTTCCGCCGCGAGCTGAGGGGGATAATATAATATAATGATATATATTGTGACACTAAAAGTGCTTGTCGATGTCCGTGTGATGTTTTACTTGCTCCCTCACCTCTGTGAGACCAGTCTAGTGATCCTCCGCAACTCCTGCAGGGTGACACTTCTGTCGTCTTCCTTCTCCACCTCTATACCCAGTTCATTGACCAGCCACTCCCCCTCCTCTGAAAACTGGTATCTGATGAAACATAGAACACACAAATATGTAGCACTAGAGCTCGACTTTCCACAAACGACTAAACCAAACTAAAATATGAAATCCTAACCTGAACACACAACTACTGAGCGTACCTGCGTATGCCCTTCGTCAAGGCGTACATCTGCTTGGCCTTACTGGCAGCTTCTTCCTTACCGAGGCGGTGGTTGAACTGCATGAGCAGCCTCTCAGCGAAGGGTTGTCCCGCACCGTAAATGCGTCCATAGTTGAAGACCTTGGCGTGCTCCCGGCTGATGCCCACAGTATCAGCAGTGCGGCTGTGCAGGTCGGTGCCCTGACTCTTCTTTCCCTGAAGGGTCATCCAGCCAAACGCCGTACAACCTGAACCCAGCAGAGACATAAGACGGTCATTTAATAACATTAAAGAACTATAGAAGATATATAAAAAAAAAAAGGGATAAATCTCACCATGCATGCCAGCAAAGTGAGCCTCTCCAAGCACAGCAGCAATCCACAACTCTTGAGAGTCTACATCTGCTCCCACCAGGTGATATCCAGGTGGTACCTGCACCATGGCCTTCAGCTCACTGCCTACCCGGTCCCGCTATGGACACAACAAAAACAGTCCATACAAACATCATTTCTCTCAAACGGTACTCTCAGACTTGCGTTTCTCGTCGGCGCCTCCGCTCCTTACCCGCGCATTACTGGCAGTCAGCCACGTTGGCTCCACAGCCCTGCGCGTAACCGTTCCCGCGGTGACGACTTGAGGTAGTATGGCACCATACTGGCCCTCTTCATCAAACTCTTTGTGTCTTTGGGAGACAGAAAGGTTGTTAAATAAACAGCAAGGACCTTTCCCCACCGTATGGCTGATGAATAAGTGAAGGACGGCTATTGGTGTACCAGACAAACCTGCTGACAATACGAGGAAGCTCTCCCTTTCTCAGCCACAGCACCATCTGAGAGCTACAAAGACACAGTCAAATCCTGTATTCACCATCGTTATGACAAACAGGATGAATAACTGTGGTGGAAGCGGAGAGGCACCTTATACGTTTATGGGCATTCCTCCAGAAGGACACCATTTTGTTGATCTCCAGAGCTCGTGTGGCGTTGGTTCCACCATGTCCAGCCCTGAGAGTACCATCCTCCATCTTGGACAGGAAGTCTTTTGAAAAAGGACTGCCGACATTGTTGTGATTGCCATCCTGAAACGCACACATTCAGCGGGACCATGAAAGCAATTCGATGAAGTGACAATATGCCAATGACAGTTATTCAGGACGCTGGAGGTAAACAGTGAAACTTCACCTTATGAGGTAATTTGAAAAACCAGCACCCTGGGAGATCTACATCGTTGTAGGGACCATTTCCGTGGTGATAATGGCAGTGACTCTCCTCTGGGGCATAATGTGGATCTTGAGACTGTTGTTGATACAGAATGCAAACAATATCATACAACAAATAACTAATGTTCAATTTCAGCATAGTAAAACATTGTTTTTTTTTAGAATAAACCACAACACACTGCATGTTAGACCAGATAGTGCTGTTCCATATTAACAAGGCTATACCAGGAATTAAAATATAGAAAATTGAACTGCAATACAGTGTGAAAAGTGTTCATGTTACAAAGTCTTAAAGCACTAAATGACAGTGACCATTTCACTCACCCTGTTTTTATTACTCTCCCCATTTTTCATCATTCTGACTCCATTTTCCTCCGTCAGACTCTCCAAGGAACCCAACTCCTCCACCTTGTGGTGAGTTTAAGAAACACACAGCAATGTCATGATATACGTCATCGTTCCAAAGCCTCTGGGCCAGATCAATGATCCGAAGCAACACTGGTTAAACACCAACACCAGTGTCAATTCCAGAGGATTCAACATTTAAAACCTTTATTTTATACCGTAAACCTTTTGATGAAAAGTCATGCTGCATTAGCTACTAGCTGCGGCACCAGTCCATAACAATGTACGCACAGACGATCATCTTAATGACTTTACTTTATGGTTATGAGGAACGATCTGAAGTTATAAGAAACGTCTCTTTCATATGATTACTAACCAGTGGGCTCATGGATATATTCATGAAAGGGTCCGTTTCTTGTAAACACTTCAAGAATGAGGTAAATTACATCACGAGCGTATGCACCTTTGCCCACACTGCGCTGTCTGTCCACACGAGGTCTTCCGAGGGGTTGCAGTCCGGATATTCAGGCCGCACCTTGCTGTTCTGCTCACAATACTCCCTGTAAACCCTCTCAATAGCTCTGTAGGACGGGACAAAACAAAGCTCAAATAAACACATCCTGTGGCGTGAGAATCTAAGACTCTAAATAATGAAGAGCTGGTGTCTTGATGATTCAAGCACAGTGTATTCAGTACCTGTGTGGACACACAGGCCCTGTACTTTCCTCCTCAGGTACCAGGTTATCCCTGCGTCCAGGAACCAGGTAGCCCCACCCATGTTTCTCCGTGTAATGCAGGGGGAAACCGTCCCACGTCAGACCCATCAGCTTGGGAGTGACTCTCATCTGGAGACTGATGAGGTTGGCTCCAGGTGACCAGCTGGCCTCCTCAGACATCTTCTCACACAGCTTACGATACCACCTGGAGGACACAGTAAGGGGGGTGAAGGACTGACTGACTGATTATTAGATGGCCGTGCGGTGCTCGGGAGTGACCTTACTTACCCTGGATGTCCAGGCAGATGTTGCCTTCTCTTAGGAAGTCGATTCACTGTTTCCTTCAGCTTCTCCACAGCCAGCCTGCTGGGGCAAGGGCCCGCCATCTCCTCGTCACAGGGTGGACCTGGGTCTGATATCACAACAACTCAAACTCAATTTCATCGCGGTTATCTTGAACCTTTTTATGCAGATTATAACACTGGCTTTGTAAATGTGGCTCTCCATCTGAGCATATACCTTCATCCCAGTCTGGAAGAGGAGCAGCAACTTTTGTTTCGACTTCTTTTTTGGACTGTTTCTTCTTGCTGGCTGCTACTTTCTTCAGTTTAAACTCCTGCACATCCCACTCAAGATCCCAAAGCCAGGGGTCGTCTTTGTATCTTAATGATATACAATGTGGATGTTTATATACAAAGCACTTTAAAGCACCTGGCCCTTGGAGTTATGGAACTACAGATTATGCATAACTCTATAATTATTTTTATTCATCACACACTTAAGGCCAGAATTAAATAACGTGCTACTGTCAGAGACAGGGTGATAAATGGGTGCTCTTCTCACCGGTCATCCTGCAGCAGCTGGCAGGCGTCGTCCGCTAGAGTCATCAGGGACTTCTTCATCTCTCTCTGGAGCTCTTCGTAAATGTCCTGAGAATCTTCCAGGTAACGCTCCCAGTTTTGATTGACAGGAAGGTAGCTCACACCCATCTCCAGCATCCCTGCAAACGTCACTGGATGAGGGCACCTCATTGAAGATAAAACAGATGGAATCATTATGCAGCATTGTGTACAAAGCAATGTCATATTGGCTAGAAAATCAATAGATATGAAAAATGTTTGTGGGTTGGGATTAACTGACCTCTCCATGAAGAGCGGAAGCTGTTCTGTGAAGACTTGATGTGTGGCTTCGACATCCATGGCGCAATACTGCATTAACTCCTGAAGAGGTCAGCAAAGCCATATGCATTTGTCAGTACTTCACGATGAATGCAAGTCATTTAGGGGACTTTAACATGCCGCATGTAAATAAACTTGGCCTACGATAACAGACAATTTGACACAGGAGTTGTCATGAACATCTGACCTGGAAGCTGTTCCTGACATCCGTCATGCTGCCCTTCACAAACGTCTCTCTGGCCTCTTTCTTCAGTGGCGGCCCTCCCACGTACAGAGCATGGACATCAGCCAGGTTATTAATGCTGCTAATGTTTACCCAGTCCCAGGAGCCAATCTACACACAAAAACAGCACGGTGAGTTTTGCTGATGACAAAAGTCAAGCGACAGACCGAACCAAGAGATCCTGACACTTTCAACAAAAGAAAAGCTGCGACATTACCACAATTAATGCATGTTGTAGCTGAAATGTGGTGGACACAAACCATTGGGCCCTGCCTTTTCTGTCCAGCTTTTTTAATGTGTTCCTTGACCTCCTGAAGACCCCTCTTTTTGCCCATCTTATTGGCCATCCACAGTGTGCGCTGGAACCCGGTCAGCCCAGAGATGGCCATGTGAAGGCTCATTGTGTCCATGAAGCGTACCTTAGAACCCTTTAGGGAAGATTTTAACTTTTAAGTCATACACAGGCCGGTACATGTGACTCATACAACGGGGATCATTAAATCATACAATAAAGATACAAACAGAAAGAAAGAAAAGGGACAGAGTGCAAGAAAGTTAAGTTGGTAATGAGCTAAATAAAAAACAAGGAGAAAACACACCACCCTCTGAATACTGACCTTTAGCAGGTATTGCTCCTTAATGTAAGATCGGTCAAAACTGACATTATGGCCTACTATGAGCCTCTCCTTCCACAGACCCCCTGGTGGGCGGGCAGAGTTGATAGGCGTCTCCAAGGGGATGAGGTCAGCGAGGGTCAACTGTTTTGACCAGGAGTACCTCTCTTCTATTAGGCGCTTACTGCACCAGGAGTACCTGGAATTGAAGAGAAACATACTCATTGGGAAAATGTAAATGTAGCTATTGAAACATTTACATCCACATCCCATTTTGTGTACAAACCCATCCTCTTTCTATTCCCCAAAACACCACAGTGGAGCTAATAAATCCTGCCAATAAACAGTGTAATGCATTTGGGGGCATTTCTCCCCTTTGCACGATTTCTTTATATTTCTTGCTTGGTCCTCACCAGTTAGTGGAAGACGCAGCAACAGCCAGCGTGGGACACCGTCCCTCTGTCATGCAAACCTCCACATCAAACACCAGAGCCGACTCCTCTGGGAAATCCACCTTCTGACTCTCCCCATTGGGCCCGTAGCGCGTCCATCCAGCCTCCCAGCTCCATTCCTGCGGCATGGGAGGGAGATCAGCCAGCTGCAGCACGGTGGCGGCCTCGAGGTAGGGAAGACTCTGCTTCTGGGCCAAGACACGAAAGTGCTCGTCTATATTTTCGCCATACATTTGGGGGAGCTTCAGCTCCACTTCGGGCATCAGGGAAATTTCCTTCCCCCACAGCCGATGTTTCTGTAGGTGCCTAATGCTTCGCTCCACATCCTCCTCTCTGGGCTCCGATTGCAGCCCTCTAAAGATCTGGTCGTGGAGGTTCCTTGACAGCATCTGAATGTTTAGGGGGTTCAGGCGGGTCTCTGTGGAGTCCTCGCCCTGAAGAGAGTCAGGCTTGGTGGAATAGAGGAACCGCAGACACCTCCATTGTGGAGAGATGAGAGTCCTCCGCAGAGGACAGTGCAAGACATGCAACATCACCTCATGAGGAAGTCACACTAGAGCTGGAAGACATTGAGACATTATTTTAGGACATGATACAGCTTAGCCCCAGTTTGCATCTCACGAGATCGAGATATATCTAGCTACTATATCTAGATTATAGACACAGATAATGAAATGCTTGATTTTATCCTTAGTGTAATATTGTTCAATGGCAGAGATGCTCTTGGTCAAAGAACACAGCTTCAGATATTTCACTCAGATAAGGTAAACTCAAAAGGTTATCACCCAACTTTAACATTGCCGCTAGAAATAAGACTGAAAACAGGTGCTGGACTAAACGTTAGTTTAACCTGCTGCAGTTTAGTTTAGTTAGGTAGCGTTAAGTTGCACACACACTTTATTTGGTTTGGTTATTTCAGTATAAGCCAACGTTATCACCAACCTGCTAACGCATGTTTACTATTAGTTGAAGGGGAGTGTTGCTATTTTGAGAGCAGCCAAACAAAATAATACATTCAATCCTGCACTCGCTAAATGTGTTAGCTATACTGTCGATAAAAGCAAAAAGGACATCTCACCCGATCGATCTGTGTCTTGAGATATAACGTAAAAGTTATCAACCACAACACGTGTAAAATCGCTGCACAACAAAGTAGTTTGTTATTTAGCGGTCACTCCACGAGGATGTGAACCCAAAGCGACACGAAGCGTCGGCGACCCCACGCGGTCCGGAGGACTACATCGTAGGAGGAATACAAACAAATGATCGGATAAACACCCTGCAGTTGTTTCTAAAAAGGGCAAAAGTGGACTATACACAAGTATTATAGTACCTACATAACATTACATAACCGTTCAGCCACATATAGGCATATAAATATGTATCCTCTCAACGTATGGATAGCTCGGCCGCGTGGCCTAATGGATAAGGCGTCTGACTTCGGATCAGAAGATTGCAGGTTCGAGTCCTGCCGCGGTCGCTCTTTTTAGCCTTATGCTGTTGATTGTGATTTCCGCATTTGAAAAGAAATATATAGATATGTTATCGAAACAATTGCTGCCTTAGCTGCAAGGTGCATTTTCGTCGCGTTACATTAAGGGAAATTCCTCTTAAATCTAAAATAATTTCAAACCCAGCTTCCTGATGTGGAGGTGCATTTAGTGACTGAGGAGGCAGCGTCGTTGTCGGTCTTATTTCACTGCAACACCTGGTTTATTCCATCCCTGTGATACAGCTACGCTTCCCCCCAAATGGTACTTCGGTTTGCTTTACACATCTACGACGATGACACCAATGGGTATCACCACGGTACCAATGGGTTTCGGTCTGCCTCTAAATGTGTTGTGTTTGTCTGTATTGTATCAGCTCGGATGATTTAATCCTGTTGTGTGTTTTGTCGTTGCTTCTCAGGCGATGGCGGATGACACGGAGGATATTGAGCTGGACTTTGCTGCTGACGAGCAGGAGAGGGCGCGGAGAAGCGCAGTCATAAGGTGCACTGCAGTTTATTCTATAAACAAATGAGTCTTGCACAGAAGATTTTGCTTTTGTAAATATAATATCGACAGGGATGTCGTTTGAGGGAGTATTTCCAAGCTTGTTAAAATACGTGTATATTTAAATTACATGAAACGTCTTCAACAAATCTCAAAAACTTTAATTTGACGAATTATGCTCTATCATATATCCTCTCTATATCTGGCGTTTTTTGTTCTATTTCTGTTAGTTTATGATTCACTCTTAATGGGCTGAGAAGTGTTTATGTTTATTTGTACGTGCTTCATTAGCATTTTTAGTCTCTTCATCATTTCTAATCCTGTGCTCTTGATTGCAGACACCCTCTCGCTTCCTTTTTCCACCTGTTCTTCCGTGTGGTTGCCATTGTTGCCTATTTGCTCTGTGACTGGATCAGTGAGAACTTTGCGTCGTGTTTTGTCCTGATCATCACTCTGCTCTCTTTTGACTTCTGGTCTGTCAAGGTGAGAGGTCAACTATAGGTCAACCTCTAATTCCTCTCACTTCCCCATGCCTCGCCCCCGTTCTCACCCTCTCATGAACCTCAGCACACTTTCTTTCACCTCGCGAGTTTTGATTACTCACATTTGTCCCGTGTTTCAGAATGTGACTGGCAGGCTGCTGGTCGGCCTGCGTTGGTGGAATCAGATCGACGAGGATGGAAAGAGCCTCTGGGTGTTTGAGGCCAAAAAAGTAAGATATTATGTGTTGTTTTGTGTGTAGGGGAAGCATTTTTTGCGGTGTTAAACATTTGGGCGTTGCTATATGTGTGTGTGTGCAGGCCTCCCTGGGCAATAACATTGGGACAGAGGCAGAGGCAAGGATATTTTGGCTGGGTCTCATCATCTGTCCTCTCATATGGACGTTCTTCTTCTTCACCTCCCTCTTCTCCCTGAAGATTAAATGGCTGGTGAGACACATGTTGCCTGTGTGCACGTTCATTATGATTACATACATCCCTCTTAAATGCATCACCTGTGTGTTTTCCCCCAGTCACTTGTGGTTGCTAGTATTTCCCTCCAAGTGGCCAATCTCTATGGTTACCTACGCTGCAAGGCAGTGGGAGAGGACGGCCAGCCTGCAGACATCCGCTCTTTCTCGGGGCAGCACCTCCTGCAGCGTGTGAGTGACCGACTGCAGCATTTAGCCTCGTCCTGTTAACATGTCACTGGTCATTCAAATTGAACGTAAACTCACTCTTAATTTATCCTCTTCCAGCCAGACATCATCTTTGGAATACTATGAAGATTACCTCCTCCTTTACAACCACTCTGCTGTGTGAGTGTATGTATGTATGTGTGTATGAGAGAGAGAGAGAGAGAGAGAGAGAGAGAGAGAGAGAGAGAGAGAGAGAGAGAGAGAGAGAGAGAGAGAGAGAGAGAGAGAGAGAGAGATGCCTCATCTCCAAAGTTCCCACAAGCTGCATCTACTTGAATGGCCGTATGCCTCGTGCGCC
The DNA here is from genome assembly GCA_016806645.1 of Ophiodon elongatus. NCBI lineage: Eukaryota > Metazoa > Chordata > Actinopteri > Perciformes > Hexagrammidae > Ophiodon > Ophiodon elongatus. Next base: position 1,519,539 of record JACSYO010000264.1, on the reverse strand, counting down.
TCGTGCATGCCTTATGCTGCTGACTGTTCACTTCACACGTTGCCCATATGGATCAGTCTGGCTATTATATGTCAATAAAAGATGAGTGCATTTTAATTTGTTCCTACTGTCATTGGTTGAACACCACTTATCTGTACATGCATTCATCAAGAAATTATTAAAAAGCATATCGTTTTTAAGCAGCTCACACACAAGCCATGTTCCTAGACTGTGATGTGCATATTATATGTCCTGATTTTAGAAAACACAGGGCTAAGTCTGACGTAAATACCCCTAAATGTGCATTTGTATACTATAACTCTTTAAAACATTTGACTTTATTTAAGGAAACAGGGGATGAAATGCACTGATTAAATGGTACACCCGCCAGCGTTTGATTGAAATTGTTACACTCCACTTACAAAAGTTTCAACAGGAAATGCTTATGGCACCTCACCATAAGAATTAATTATAGGCCTATGGGAAAAAATAAATGCCCATTAAAGTTTGATGAAAATGTTGACAGTTGTGATCTGTTGTAGGTCGGTGTGTTGGGAAGTGTGCTTGAATGCACCACATGATGAAGAAGTGAGCAAAAGAATAGGAAGCACACAGAAAAAAAGAAATATTACTCAAACATAACTTAAAATCGTAGCAGTTGGTTTAAAAGTTTTTGTATTGGAGGATTTATTTTTTCTTCAATGAGAAATTGATTGATTTGTGTGCAGGACCTACTGCAGATTACAATCTAACTCAAATGCATTTGTCATTTCTCTGTGATTACAAACATAATCATGGGGGAAATTGGCTATTTTACACTGACCACGATGAGCTATACCATTCTAATACCTCCACAAAATATTTCTGCTTAGTGGTCAAACCCTTAATTTTAAGAATAAATATGAGTAGTATTGATGTCTATCCCTAAACTGGAATGCAGTGGGAGCTTCAAAAAGCATTCCGATTACACTTTATAGGTAAAAGATATAAAATATATATATATATATATATTCAGAGAGGACGAGTGGCCAACCCAGTATTGTATCTTACAATCTGCCAATATTTGCTGTAAAAAATGGCTAAAAGACATAATGGGAATGACTTTCATGTATTTTTATTTAGTCCCAGTGTAGTTTGCACGCACTAAAATCTCCCATAAAACCTTTTTATCCTGACCGTACAGATTTGGAGGGAACTGTTCACACCGGTCTTCTTGGCCGTGGCCCCTGAGCTCCACATACAAAACGGCTCCGACCTCAAAGATCTTCTATTGATCGAGAATGCTCACTCCTGCTTCCAGCCTGTGAAACCCTTTCAGCAGCGTACTCACTGAAGGGCGGGAATCAATTTATTGTGCCCACTCTGTATAAGCTTACTGGTATGCATAGTAACTTCCAGTGGTGAAATACAAATATGAACCCGGAGGTTGAACAATTTGCCTGCTCCCTAAAAATTGTGTAGGCCATAGCTGTCTTGAGCCACAATGGCAGTACTGCCCAGGGTGCTGCTCATCTTATTTCAACTGTGTGTGTAACATGGCAGTGGAGGAACGTCAGGACCATTCACTTGCTAATGTAAATCAGGAGAAATGTGGACTTGTTTTTCTAAGAAAAGGGAGCACAATTTATAACTAACCTATGAGAACTGCAGAGACATGGAGCGGGGTTCTCACAAAGTCTGTAATACTGTAAAAAATAACCTACCTTGGAAATTCTGTTGAAACCATTTGTTTGTTTGCTTTTTTTAAATAGTAGATCACAATCTGGCCTGATTTGAAACCTATTATATTGAGAAATGTCTATCTTACTGCTAATAAGCCTAAAATAATGCGAAATCATCAAAAGCCCCGAAAATAGCTAATGGACCTCGATGTCATGCTGGTTTGTCCCCTGCTGTTTCGGGAGTCAAGGATGAATTCTACATTTTCAGCAGAGTGCTCAGTATAACATCTAACATGATCATGATAACTGGGCAACCTGGGCATATGATCAAAAGCTCCAGAAAAGTCCCTCGGGTTTGTCTTGTACATTGTTATTTCATGTCCATGTAGGCTATTAGTGTTATTATCAGTAGTAGTAGTAGTAGTAGTAGTAGTAGTAGTATTAGTAGTAATAGTAGTAGTAGTAGTAGTAGTAGTAGTAGTAGAGTAGTAGTAGTAGTAGTAGTAGTAGTAGTAGTAGTAGTAGAGTAGTAGTAGTAGTAGTAGTAGTGGGGAAGAAATCAACAAAAAGCAAGCGAAAACCTTTACGAGTGAGACGTCACTCTAACTCGTACATTCTTTGGTGGCGGCGGCGGGCTCTGTGATTGGTCCTCGTTCTGGTATGACGTCAGTGCGGGAGCGAGTAGAGGAAGCGCGCAGGCTGGAGGAGAGGCAGAAGCTGGAGGACCGAGGCTGCAGCCGGACTCCCCTGAGAGCCGCCGCGCTGACTCCCATCAAGGGCCCGATGGGGACGCAGACAAATGCATCAGGAAAAATTGGTTGCGACCTTAAGTTGAGGACATTTCTCTCCAGAGTCTGCTTTGCTTCTGAGCCAGGTAAGACACGCCGAATGGAAATGCACAGTATTTGCACGTACGACTTCACCTGCTATGTCCATAAGATGCATACATATATAGCTACACATGAGATGCATGTTTAAGTTTGCTTTTTAGTTATTTAATTTTTTTAAACGTAAGGTAACATTTTTATTTTAACCACCACAAACGCCCGTGCGTTTCATTTAAAATGAGGGTATACGTCTTTGGTCCGTAACAGACAAAACCCCTTGTTCTTTAAAGTGCCAGAATATTACACCACACTCCTTGGTCTATTATTATGATCAGTAATAAATTGGTTTCTGTAATAGCTCACGCGGATAATCCTGGAGATGTGAAATAGTCTACTTTTAGCAGAAGTAGGCCAATCGCAACTCTCATTAAAAGTAGGGATTCTTTGCCCCTAGGAGCACTGTAAGAGCCCAGAGCAAATTAAAGCATCTTAAAGCCCTGCTCAATTCACATTTAGCAGATAAAAAAGGGGGTCAGCTGTTGATCTCGCAGCATCACATATCTGCTGCATCAAAGGGATGTTTCTTTATACCTAACACTGACTCAGGCTCATGGTCATGTACATGTTTTCCGGCCGCCCAGTTTGGTCACACTGACTTTTTTATGACACAAAATAGGCTGAAAATGTAGCTCGTGTCATATCAACTTACATGTAAAAACTTCTCAAGCCTGTATCTGATTTTACAACAATATAAGTCCGGTTGTAAAATAGCCGTGCACCAGTCATTCATTGTGTGTGTTAAGATGTCATTAGTTGTATAGGATCGCATGCAGGCCAGCGGTGAGTCTTAGTGTTGCCTTAATTTGAAAACAGCTCGTGTACAAGGAGAGGGTAGTGTAGTGTTTCCGAATAGTTTTGTAGAATACAGGCCTGTTATACAAATTAAGAGTGTGTTATTTAAAAACGGATATTTTTCAATGCAACTTAATAAGTGAAATGTGGCTTGCTTGTATTTCAAATGGGTCCTTTGCCAGTTTTAACTAGATTATTAAAAATAAATCTCCGAAGTTTATTAGAATAAACAATTTACACGTTGTCGAAGACGGAATATTGTGTCCGATTCGTTATAGAAAATACAGTCGGGTGTTAATTGCAAGACATGCTGATACAATAGGCCTCCCACACATGTATTTACCTATCCTATAAATGCAAAAATAATGATTCAATTTTCTTACTGAAGCTTAAAGTAATCATTTAAGGTTTTTGAAGGAGGCTTTTCGAATATGTACAGTTTAAAATGTAAAGTAAAATTAGGTCCCTGTACCATTTAGTAGGCCTTCAACCATCCACGTTATACATCACGACAGGAGTATTTGACGTGTGGATGCTTCAGCTTCTTCAACCAACTCAGTGTGTGTGTTGGCTTCAATGTTTTAGTTTAACACACGTGATCATATCGTGACAGGCTGCTGTTATTCTCAGTGGCCCGTAATTAAAAAGAAATACTGTAAATGTGTTTTTTAATAATATTGTGGGCCTATACTTCTTCACCTTCCTTCTAGATCACGTCAGCATCACGTCGGGCTTCAGCACGAGAGCGTGAGAGGGGGTCTGTTTCTGTCTTTGGTTATCTAGCTGTATGAGTTTTAAATACCTGTCATAAAGCTAGATAACCGAAAGTAGAAATGACTTCCGCAACGTTGTGTTCACTCCCGAAAGATATGGGACTCCTCAAGCTTTTAACTCAAAAAGGTAAGAATAGTGTCTTTGTGGTTTTCTTAAAGTTTGCTTAAAAAAAAGAAAAGAAAAAAAATGTGCATAAAATAATCCCATATGGCTTGTACAAAACGTATATATATATATATATATATAATATATGAGTTTTTATATAAAGCTTCATAAGTAAGTTTTTTTTAATTTTTATAATAAGTACACACTTTTAGCATATAACAGATTTATAAGCATTTACGTTTGCAGAGCTTTTTCTTTGCAGAACAAAATGTTAATGTGTTAGTTGTAGCCTTAGTTATATCAGTCATACTATGAAGGGGTCTTTGTCTCAGGAAAACAAACATGTCTTTGAAACAGTTGATGTTGAGACTGAGTTAACCAAGCCACTCATTTATCACTACAGAGTTTAATTTAGTGTTGGTTTTTTTTCTTCTTCTATCTCACTTCACTTTATTTTGAGGATTCAGAATATGAGCTCTTTGTACTGAGGGCCCTCGGTCCGGTTTTAGGGTTAGTGTTGCTATCCATTCAGGTCCTCTGCACCATGGTGCTGAATGTTAAACAGGCCGCTCCGGTGGAGGGGAACAGCACGGGCTAAAACAAGAACTCCCCAACTTTCTCCATTTCAAGAATTTTGTTTTTATTCTGTGGGAAAATATATGCAGGGAGGTAATATTGGGTCACAATATATTTTTCTCTCACAGCAGACATTTTTACTTGTCCTAGCAGGAAAGACACAGGTGTTACCAATAACACTAACAATGGCTCTGTTCTATTTCTATGTAAGTCATGACAGTGTGACCGGGAGCCATCACCATGACCCTGAAAGTGCAGCTAAATGGAATTCGGCCATCTTTAATTGTGTTATATTCGCCTGGGTTTTTCCCACTGTGACATGTGACAAGTGTCTTCTGTGAAAAAAAGGCCAATCACACCTCAGAGTGTTTAATCTGATCCCTCCCGCTCACCTGCAATATAAGTGAAAAAAAACAAAAAAAAACAGGAAAGCTTGAGTCCTCCAGGATTTCTCTGATCCCTGGAGGCTCCTGCCTTGGGACACACTGGTGGGTTCCCCTGCCATCCCTATAGTCAATGCTCCTATTTTACCTCAGCAGATCCTCTTGATTTACGTTTTGCATTTACCATTTGATTTATTTACTTTAATCTTTTGGAAGAGAATTTTTCTTTTATTATATATTTAGATTTCAGCTGTGAGACGTTGTTTGTAGAAGAAAGAAGAGGGAGACTATTCCGCTTTATTCAGGCACTAATGTCTCCGACTGCTAATAATGCAGTTGAGTGGCGTAGCACCCTACACACACTGAGTTAGAAAAGACACTTGCCGTCTGTATTTAAAGCTGTAGCTAATCTCAAGGCCTTTGGGACACATTGTGTCTTGCCTCAATGAGAAGGCCAAGGCCATCCTGTAGACAGGATCTGAGTTTTTGAACTTGGTACTTCAGCGCTGTGCAGTGCATACGCTCAGCCCGGAGAATGCCGCTAAAGCCTAAAGAGCACCAAAGTGAGATGAGTTTTCATTCACTCCCTTAACTACCTATTGCGGTAGAGCTTGCCGTCAAATCGGGCTAATTGCTTCGCTTCACAGCGAGATATTGGATATGTGAAAAAGCCGTGGTCCAAGTCTTTTCCCCGAGCTTCGCCTGTTAGGGCGTGTCAGCGTGGCGCGCCTCCTTAATGAAGGGGAATGAAAACACTTGAGGCTTTATTTATAGGACGGTCAAAGGCGTTCTTGTTTCAACCTGCGTACGTGTATAATTCAAATGATTCTTCTTGTGCTTTTATTGTAGCAAAAATACACACACTCATGCACACACAAAAACTCGACAAGGGGATATTGATTGAGCGAAGATGGCCAGAGATTTAAATGTTTTAATAACTTTATAACCACAACTCGGTGCACGTGTAAAGTGTTTCTGGTTTAAGGAAAGAAGTGAACCATTGTTCAGTGAATAGGCTGTGTTTAGCGATACTGACAACTCAAATGTGTTTTTCATCTTTTATTCCTCTGTTTTCTCTCTTCCATCTTCTCTTGATACAGGCTTCCGATTAACGACTTTGAATGGTCGGGGATCCCTGAAAAGAGGTATAGAACCATCATTAAAAGAAAACGAGGAGAGAGGCGGGAAAAATGGTTGGTCCGGAAATTGCCACCTCCTCCTCCTCCTCTCCCCTCCCCCACTCATCGCCCTTTTTGCCCATGAGCCTTTAATGCCATCTGTGCTGCCAACGGGGGGACACTCTGCCCGTGCCAGGAGGCGGACAAAGACCCTTCCGGATCCCTGGAGTATGGGCGCGCTCAGAGGAGCCATCTTGGGGAGATGTTGCCGCGACACCTAAAATGGCTGGGCTGGCACACGAGGTGAGCAGCATCTCGGTTTTCTGTTGGGTACCGGTGGTGATGGCGGTGGGCAGGAGGTGGGGGAGTGTGTGTGTGTGTGTGTGGTTGTTTGATGGGGGATGGGGGCAGGAGGAAGGACGAGGGAAAGAAGACGAGTTTCCCATTTCCTCCCCAGTCACACATGGCCTCCCCCTTTTCTCTTCTATCTTCTGCTTCTGCTAATTAGCAGTTAAGGGGTGATTCGAGGGGGGGCGGTGGGTGAGGAAGGGTGGTGGTAGTTGGTGGTGGGGGGTGGGGGTGCTGGGTAGCAAACAAAATTAATGAGCTGGCACTGGTTGAAGGAAACCTGCCATCCTCTCTTGTCATGGTGCTTCTGTACTCCCTGATGCAAACCAGGCAATGGTGTACGTTGTGTTTCCACCCGACAAACCTCGTGGATTAATTCATGCTAAACTGCTTTTATTATGAGATTCACATTATGATGTTTAGTACAGTATCTTAGGTGTCTTAATGTGCTGAAGCCCTCAGGTGAATTCTGCAGAGGAGGCGATACTCAGATAATTACTATTTGGGGAATTGCATTATTGTCTTTATCAGTAGAACCAATACAATTTTAGATTTAGTTTACTTCATGAACAAATGTATTTTGGCTCACAAATCAGTTATTTATCTGTAATGATATCAGCACTGATTATTAGCAGTGTATAATATTCATATATTGATGTTCAGAACATTTTAAGTGCTTCAAATGGCATTTTTGATGGACTTAAAAGACTAATTATATGTTCAGTTATATATCAGCATTTAGTCCTAAACATTCCATGATTACAACTCTCAGTATATATGCAGTAAAACTCTGCTACTACAACGCTGCACAGATGGTTAAGAAGGTTTATTTGACACACACACACACACACACACACACACACACACAGAATAAAAATGTCAAACATCAGTGATGTAAAAATGTCACATCTTTACAAAATCTGAGAAAACCAACAGACAAAACCAACAGTGACTGCCAAATACCAAAGCTTCAAATCTTTACCACTTCCATCCCTGTAACCTCTCGCTCTCTCACACACACACACACACACACACACACACACACACACACACACACACACACACACACACACACACACACACACACACACACACACACACACACCCAGCTCCTGTGAACGCTCCTTGTCATGGCGTAGAGCTGCTCTGTAACCCCGGTGGCTCTGGCAGCAACCTGAAGCAGAAAAGAGAGTGACACGTGAGCATGTGTGTCCGGGGCCAACATGTGCAGCTGCAGTGCTGCCTGTGTGTTAATGAACAGCGCCGTGCATTTTCACATTATCATTCAGCCCCGCTCTCTCGCTCTCTCCCCTCTCAATAGCTGTTTAGTCCCCCACCCCCCGCCCTCCGTAAAGGCCTGCTTTCCCACCATTGTGGGAGCTGGTGCTGCAGCGGGCCTGGGCTGGGGGGCAGGGTGGGAAAGACCCTCCAGACTAGACATGAGCAGATGCCTGAGACATTAGACTGTCGTGCGGATCACCGGGGTCGGGCGAGCCGCTGAGTTTTAATGTGTGAGCAAGTGTATGTGTGTTTGATATGTGTGTGATGGGGGGTGGTGGTCTAGGCCCTGGAGTGCCACCTGACTGTTCATTAGTCTATTCAGCCTCCTCTGCATGTCTGAAAGGCATGTAGATGCTGTTTTCAGACGGATCTCACTGCATTCATACACGATATGCATATAGAAGCTCAGGCCTGCACCCTGTCACACAGTATATCATTAGAGTGTATCAAAGGTGTAATGCAATGATGTTTACACACTACAAAGATGCATTTTCATATTTTTGCACATTAGTAGTCTGACTTTATTTCATGCAGTGCGCCTGTCATCAGCCATGCACACCTTTATCTTTGCTCAGTTTACCAGCTGGATATGATTTGTCCTTCCACATATCTGTATCGCTCCCAGGTGGGGAAACAGACAAGACATCCCAGAAATCTCACAAGACAGCCAGTAACGGTGTTTCACCGAGAATGACTCAGCTATGGCGATGGGTGTGCCTAACAAGCTGAATGATGTAACCTGCAGATAATGGTTATTAATGAGCCTCATACTGTACATGCGCCTCCACAAAATATGTAAGGCATGTGCGGCCCACATGTCAAAAGATTATTCCCTCTCTTCATATAAAAGACTCAGAGCTGTCTTTATAATTGCATTCGCGCTGCTCATCTGTGATATACAGCGCATCGCTTCGGGCAGATTTGACAGAAGCAAGAAAGAGAGAAAGCAAGGTGAAGGCGACAAATTAATCTTGGAGATACTGTGGCTCGCTCCATGCTACGTCTCTGTTGCAGATCTCCATGGTACGTCAGAGAAAACAGAGGAGCAGAGGGGGGAAATGATGAAATTGTGGCTTTTGTAAAGTCAAACTAAAGAGTGGCTCATCAAGAAAGGGTTAAAGACAGTGGAGACAAACGTGTCCGCGTATGTAAAGGAGGCACCAGAGGCAGGTGTAGCAGCCATGTTTGAGCCACCGGTGTTACCTCTGCATCTGCTGAGCTTGTGTTAGCTTGTGCAGTGCCATGCTAAAGCAATTTGCAGCCTGCGAGGATCTGGGCACGGAGGACGTGTGTGTGTGTGTGTGTGTGTGTGTGTGTGTGTGTGTGTGTGTGTGTGTGTGTGTGTGTGTGTGTGTGTGTGTAAAGAGTAAGGGGGGAGGTCGGTCTGCAACTGTATTGGATAGCTGCGGCAGTCGACAGAGACAGCGTGGTCAAAGAGAGGCGGTGACTGAAGCAAATTTGTCAGGGAAATGCATTCGTCCTTACTATGCCTGCTAGAAGAGCGGTCTCTATCTCTAGGATGTAAAAATGGAGTGACACACGCACACACCTGCACGGAGAATATTTATTCCTCTAATGATTACTGTCTGTAATTCTGACTAATTGCAATATGCAGCTTGACATAAAATGAGCGTTAGGGCACAGAATTAAAATAAGCTATCAAGGTGAGCTTGTCTAGATTCTCATAGTATATGATGTCTTTGGTGAAACTGCGTCTGGTTTGAATCTGCTCTGAAACAAACAGAGGTTTCACTCAAGATGGTCAGAATCCAGAGCGGCTGAACAGTGAGGTTAGCTTCTTTGACACCGTGTCAGGAGGATTTAGGATGTGAACGTCCCTGAATATTCCTCTGCACACTGTAGACACAGTGACTTAAATATTAATTATTCGATTCCTTCTTGTGCACTACCTAAAAACTGACAGAAAAAAAATCCATCTCCCCTTCAGAAAATGATAGAATATAGATGATAACTTTCCTTTCTTTTGTCTCTCTTTCTTCTGTTATTCATTTATAACTATGTCTTGATTTTGCTACGTGGGATTTTCAGTGCAAGGAAATTATAATGTGTGACATGATGAAGTGACAGTATCCGGCGCCCACTTCCAATTCTGTGTGGGTGAAGCAGCGTAGCCATAGTAGCGATAAAATGTTAATACCATATAGCTCCTGGGTTACCTCTTCGGATTCTCCTCACTATGTGTGGACACTATTAATGTTTTAACGGCTCGACTGTGATTTATAAAGCCTGGCTCAGGGGCCGCCCATAGTCTTGGATGAGGTCCAATGTGGGTCAAGCGGGGCTCATCTGGGGTTTTTTAATGCAACTTTGGCCGAGACTAATCTAGCACAAAGCCTGACATTAAGTATCTTAGAGGAAGATGGAGAGAAGTTTCTACATCCCAGGCTTTTCAGATTACGTCTGTTGGCTGTGGTGTCCCTGAGTAGGGGTCCTGTATGCTCCAATGAAAGTAAAGAAGAATTAGGTGACTGAGCCTTTAATACAGCGGCCCTTTGTAATCATATCAGGAGGAGATGAGGTTCTAGGGTGAGGAGAATTCGGGGGACTCCTTGGTGTGACCTCTTTTTTTATTTTGTTTTACTCTACTGGTACAGTATGTGAATAAAGGCTAAAGGGTGAAAAAGAGGAAAAAGTCGAGATGATGTTCATCCTCACGTCGCTTTTCTTGCGTCAGATGGCTGTACAACTCCATCACACAAGTTCAAGTTCATGGGTGCAGCCGCTCTGTCTGTGGCCAGTCGGGGAGTGTTTAGAGTGTCTGTGGCCACCCTGTAGTACCGGAGGAGGAGGAGGTGGTGGTTGGATGGGTGGATGGGGGGTACATAGCCTTTGACCTCTGTTAGGGTTGCTATGGGAAAGAGGCCGGCCGGCTCAGTAATGTACGACTGAAAAGGCCGAACTGTCAGAGCTGTCCAGCAGACGTCAACCCCCCACCACACACACACACACACACACACACACACACACACACACACACACACACACACACACAGACACACACACACACACTAACTCTAACCCATTCACACATACTCACAGATGGCACGGGCCAGCTTGGGAATGTAAGCTGCGAGAGAACGCTTTATGTTCATCAGACACCATTATAATTCATCCAGCCTTTAGAGTTACACATTACCAGTCTACACCTCTTCCTCAGTGCAGACCCGCTATTGTGTCGGACCACTTGTGTCTCATTTTTCAACCTCATCCTACACATCTGAGCACCCATTGTGTGTGTGTGCTGTGGACTTATGGGCTTATAAGACAGCAAATATACCATTGATGTGGTGAAACAACACTTGTCAGAAAATAAAAGAACTTCTTACATTGCAAAGAAAGAGCTTTGTCTCCTTCCACAAGTTCTATAAATAAAATCAACCACAAAAAGGCTTCCCAACTAAACCATAGAATCAAACTAGAATCTATTCTCTGTGGCCCGCGCCTCCATTCTTGTGTTATATTTTCTGCTATCCATTTGTCTGGATAAACTGCATGTATAGGCGTATAGATAAAATAATCTGTGGTTCCAGTTAAGCATATATTTCTGTATGCTCATTTCAAAATTGCCAGTGTTCGATGTTTAAGTGGCTGCGTGTCAGAGAGGGCATGCAAATCCACTGATTGTAATATGTGCATGTTTCCATGCCCCCTCTGTAAACGTGTGCAAGTGTGTCCTCATTTAAGGTTGCATTCACTCAGGAATAAAAGAGCGCGTATTTGCATACGCTGCATGCTGTCTGCAGAGAGGGAGCAGTCAAAAAAAGATATCAGAGGTGGACAAAGAGAACGAGGACAAATCCTTCATTGTGGGGTTGGTGGGAGAAAAGGCTTGTCTGAATTGGGGAGTGGGTGAAAATTGACAGAGAAAGAGTTGGGGCTGGTTCCCTGTGGGGATAAAAGCCTTAAGATCCCTCCATGCATACAGCCTGAAAATGGGAGAGAAGAACAACATGCAGAGCACAGGGGCCTATTTTGACAGGGCATGAAAGGAAAGTTTGTTTTTCTGAAACACTGCCTACATTTTCTGCAAAACTAAATATCATGCCCGACAACAAATTCAACTGTTTGTTTGCAGAGGGTTAGGTTTGCAGAATCATGAATGCCTTCTACATATTGGTTCTGAATACATATCTTCATACACTCCCTTTTATATGGAAACCCTTTTATGTGTTGTTTTACCCTGTCGCCTTTTGTTTGTTTTTGTTGTTTTAATCTCTTTTAAAAGAAATGTTGCAAACGCTTCGCAAGCTTTGAAAAAAGGATTTATAAATAAAGCGTTTAATTATTGTGAATGTTTAATCTTCTAGTTCTTGACTAAATAAATGTTCTTTTATACTATATCGTCAATAAAGTCTAAACCTAGAGAAAGTATGTACTGTAGTGAAAAAAAGTCTTCATTCTTTCTTTCTTGTGAAATATTATTGCTGTCCATGCAGAGTGTAAGAGTTTACGAATCAAAGTTTTATTCTCATGCTAATGATCCCCTCCCTCGTTTATCCCCAGGATGGGACAGGATCTGCAAACCTTTCGGCACTCTGTAGGAAGCTGCTTGGGCACGAGGAGATCATGGACCAAACTCAAGGAAATGCTGTCATCAGACGCTCTCACCACAACGTGAAGTCAAGAGAATGTCACCTGAAGAGTTGCGCTGTGTGTTAAAGGGCTGTAGAAACAAAAGAGCTATTCTGTAAGCCTGAAATGTTTAACTCAAATATGTCCGTTATCCATGAAAGTTTATTTTAAAATACTGTATTAATTATTAAGTGTGTGTAATTTGCCATGTTTACACATGACAGTGCTTTTTTCAAAATAAAAAAAACAAACTTCAATGTTCCTACTTATTTCTCATTTAATACACGAAGAGCATTTTCATAGCTAATGCAGTTTAAATTAATAATTTATGAAATCATTGTTCTCATATGTCTAAATTGAAATAAAGATTAATTAATAAGATTTAAGTGCATTACTGAAAAAGTTGATTTGTTTTAAGGTGACTGCTGACACTGAAATAAAAATAATGGAAAAATTATCATCTCTGTGTTACAGTCGTATTTTTGAGCAATTATTTTGGTGATCAATTAGGCAGTGAAGCAATAGATTATTACACTGCTGATATGCTGAAGGATATGTTTTTATATTGAATGTTTTCAACAGCACGTTGTCTTTAATCTTCAAAAAAATTTTTTTAAATAAATCTAAAATAGACAATGTATAAAGGGTCATGTCTGCAGGACCCTTTCTCTCTCTCTCTCTCTTCTGTTTTTAGATTCAAATGGTAATGTGTGTGAGGATCGTGTGAGAAAATGTTAGAGTGACCCCCACATTAAGTTTTAATTAGGAGGAGCAGACAGAGGGACGTGTGCTGAATCAGTGTGGGAAAAGAAAAGTTAATTGCCCACAAAACTCTCTACACTATATAAATTATATTCATTCCCCTTTCTTTATTTTGACAAAATACAATCACATTCTGCAGAGTTTTGCTGTGAAAAATGTACTAAAAGTACCAAACTAATAACATAAAAAAAAGTGTGTTATATTTGGAAATATGTGTTGTTTACTTTCAATCCAAATTGTTTTTCCACTGCCCTCCAGGGCCCAGTCTGGACGATTAATCAGGTTTTGGGATTACAGGCCTTCCTGGTGTCAGCTGGACCTCAATCAGTGTCCGACTGATCTGTGTCCGGAGTCAAACACCAGATGGACACGTGCAGGGTCAACAAGAGATTATCTCGTCTCTTTAGGATATGTCCCAAATTTAGAAATGTCCTCTCCATGAAAACGCTATATCTTAGATTTAGAGGTTTGATATATTCTTTTAAAACAATGAAACAATATTCCTTTAATGAGATCACTACTTTAATATATATGACTTTATTGAATGGGCCAAAATCTAATTCTAATTTGTTTTAAAATGTTTTCCTAAAATTGACAACAAACCTTTTTTCACTTCTTTATTTGAAATGAATAAAGTGTAAAAGCCTCGTGACAGATAAATTAAGATAAAAAAGCAAACATTTACTGATCACAGTAATCACAGCAGCAGAAGTACGAGAGCTGTTGCCTAGAGATAATCAACTTAAAAAAACTAGAATACTATATATATTATATTTTCAACGATAGCCTAAATAGAGGATCTAGAAACCAAAATAAAGGTAAGCTATTGAATACAATAAACACCGGACAGAAAACAGACAAAAATAGTCACAAACAAAGTGAGGACTGAAGGGTTTTTGTTTTTTTGTTTTCACATCTGCTTGAATCTAAAATCACACTCATGTGTCAGTGGAGCTCTCTCTCATGGAGAGCCAAGCAGGAGTCAGCATGTTTTCAATCCATCCAAACGCTATACAGCGACTGATCTTGGTGATTAGTTCCCCCCCTCTGGATGACTGGAAACTAATTAGTGAAATCATCTTCTGTGGAGTGTGGAAGGAACGAAAGCCCAACGTTTTCAATTGATTTTGTAAAAACTGTTACACTGGTGATTTTCATCATTAAACTTATTTTTCTTTGCCCTATATGCTCTGCAAATGTGTGTTTTTTTCTGTTTCTTTCTGCAAACACGTGTTGGAGAGCTCCCCGCATGATCACGTCAGCTTCAGCGTCCTATCGTCTCTCTGCAGAAGTAATTGCTTGAATCTGCTACTTGGGTTGAATACTGCTTTTTGATGAGTGTCTTGTGAGGCGGGACGGCTGGTCAGGGACCTGTTGGTGAAGTCCCTGTAAGTCAGCAGAGGGTCAGGGGTCATGATCTGGACAGTCCCCCAGAGGACATTTAACAGGCTGGAGAGATGTTGAGGTCAGGAGCCGTCTGAGCCAGACCAAAGGTCAAGGGCCGCTAATTAAGTGGCTATTTCCTGCTATTCCCCATTGACCACTGGACTCAGAGACACAGGAAAAATGACTGAAGAAGTCAATTTACATGAAGTTAATAAAACCTAGTCACTAGAAAACAAATTTGTGACTGGTAAAACAGATAATATAAAGGGGAGGAGGGGGGGTACAACAGCAGGTTCACCTCTGTGGATTTTTTACACAAGGAAAAAAAATAAAAACAAACTTTTAAAATAGTGTTTAGCTCTAAATTAGAGGGGACACTTTTGAAAATATAGAAAAAATAATACCATATCTCTTCTTGTAAAGTTTTCTTTTACATGATTTAGATTTTGTTACAAGAGTATATATGAAAGAGAACATAAATGGATGATTTTCAGTTCAATAATCTCAAATTGAAACCAATTTCCACTTCAGAAGCAACAAGAGAGAGAACCAGAGAGGCAGGATCTCAGAGCTCAAGTTAATGAATCCAAACCTTTTGGAGGGAAAGTCAGGAGAAGCTGTTTATGCCTTTCCAGCCACTGAATGAGCCTATGTGTATATGAACCTTTAGCATAAGAATGGAGATGGGGCCTGTGAATTCCTCTGACACTGACCTTTCTCCCAGGATGTGAATAGTATCACTCAAGAGCTGCCGGCAGCCTTTCAGTCAGACCTGAGCCTTGCCCTCGCCTAAAACTCCTAATCAGGCTGATTTAATGCATCCTACAAGTCCTTCCTCACCACCCAGCTCACTGCCGCTTCAGAGGAGTCGCTCTGCGTCATTTACTGGAGGCACACTCACTCCTCACAGCCCTGCCTCTGGGCCCCTGCATTTTGAAAAGTTAGAGGAGTGGGTTTAAAACAGCGGGGGGCCCTTTCTCCTCCCAGAGAGTCTGGGTCTCTTTATAATCAATTGGTTCCTCCCCTAAGGAGCTGATGCATATTCCAAACTATGTTGGATTTCTTAAATAGTTTAAGAATGGAAATATGAAAAGAAAACTAATTTTTGAAAGGATCCAGTGCAATGCAGGCTTCTTTCTGCTGTCAGCTGAAATTGACTGCATAAAATAAATCATATGAAGGAATATGAAGACAAAGAAAGTTCTATATTTAGCTAATTGATTACATTTGTTTTCAATGCAATAAGTAATTTTAAGTCAAGTTTAATGTCAAGGCTAGAGACCAATAAGAAATTATCTGGAGAAAAATAACTGTATTTAGTGATGAATAGACAGTGCCATGGGGAAACTGATCCTTTTTATATATACATAAATACACAAATTTACATGAATACACTAATTTACCAACAAAATCATCTCAAAAGAAATTTTACACACCATCAGCTCAACATGAGACCTCATGTAAAATTACCACAAAAGGATATCAAAGTGAAATAAAGTCTCAAAAATAGAAAATAGAATAGAAATAGAATAATAGAAAATATTCCAACAATAATCCTATGTCGTTTTAGTTATCCTCTGGTTTGGGGTTTAGCCTATATCATGTTAAGAAACTGATTAAATGTACTTTATCACAATATCTCTTTGATATTACTGCAAAAAGCTTTAGATATAGCCAGCTTATAAATTCGCTAATTAATGGTTATTAAATGTATTTTTAAAGTATATGCCAATTATCAAAGCCTATATTTATGCTCATTTCAAAGAGTACATTTGACTAAGTCTAATACTTTTACTTAATAAATGCATTATTTCTTTCTTCTAAGTGGTTGTTTTAGTTGTCCAGATATTAATTTACACCTTTTCATTTACGACTTTACATCCGTGTTTACAGCCAAAGTGCCTCCTTGATTGGTGCGTAACAGCATCAGTGCCGCGTGCAGCGCCTCGTGCTGCAGCTCACTCCCGGCCTGTAATACAGTTAATGGACAAGCGGTGTAATGTACTGTTGTTCCTCTGAGAGTCAGCCTGCCCGAGCCCTGTGTAGGCTGCTCTTCTATTATGTCGGCACGTTAATGACTGTCCGCTGGGGTTTAAATGGTGGGCGATGACATGAATTCAAAATAAAGACTTGATATATGATTTTTTTTTTTAAATTTCAATTTTTTTTACGGCTCGCCATGCGATTGTTTTGTGCAACACTTGGGTTGTTTAATTACTGATAATGCAAAAATGATCGATATTTTTTATGTATAACGAGACGTTCGAGGATACAAAAAGCACAGGAACTTTTGAACGGGAGAGAGGCCCATGCGTGTGTGATACATATTTGTTTACTCCACAAATAATCATGCAACTGTGTGCCGCTTGCAGATTACAACCTTTTGATTGAAGTCATTACCGTTTTAAAAAAAAAGAAACACGATCTATTTTTATTGACGATCATTTCTGAATTGATTTTCGTGAGGCGTTATCACGAAAACGAACTGAAATCCGATGAAGCCTTGTGAAGTGCAAACACGCTGTCAGGACAATGACAACGTCAATTTTACATAAAGGACTAATTGAATTAACATTTAAACAGGCAAATAAAAAGAAACAAACTAGAAGCCTAATTAACAATAACCAATTCCTTATTTATAATTTGTATTAACTAAATTAATGCTTACGTTTTTTTTTATCTACCTTTATATCTATTAAAGTATTGCAAATTTAAAGTGCAAAATTAATTACATTCAAAATGTCATCCACACAACCAAATCCAGCCTTTTAAGAAGCTTTCTCACTAATTAGATGGGGGGTTAAAAAGCAAGTGAAATCAGTGGATGCAGGTTGAGGTTTTATGGAACAACTGCTGAGTGTTTGGAGCAGCACAGCCGAAGCCACTTGGCATCCAATACGACAAAAGGCATTTACTGTTTGTCTACAGAACAAAACTAACCTGATTTGTGAGTGAGGAGGAAAGGAAGCTGTGTGTGTGTGTGTGTGTGTGTGTGTGTGTGTCTGATTCTGTATGTCCTTTTTGTCCCCGTGCGTGTCCACGTCTGTAATGTGAGGACAACACTCAGTGTGACATAAACACTGTTGTGACTGCTGGCTTTGTCCTGTCCGGTGGTCGTCGTGCCCACCAATCCTCAGGTTGTGGTTTACATCCAGACTTTAAATTGGCTTATTAGAATGTAAAATGTCTCCCAAAGAAATGAGCCGTTTTACAAATTTGCATCTGATTAGAGGGAGAATGACGAAGGATCTCAATCAGACAATGGGGATATTTGTTTTGATAAACAAAAACAGTGATGCACGTCTAAAAAAAGAGAGTTTAGTGTGTGAGAGGGAGAGATGAGCCCATGCATGTTGAGACACAATCAGCGCTGTGCGCATGCTCACACGAGGCTCATCAGAGCTTCACACTGTGCCAGTTGGCATTTTTCAAAAAGCCTCATGAGGATGCAGCCGTTCCTTTCTCTCACAAATCTGTCATGACATGCTGGTTAGCTCGGCCGTGATTGGCTGAAGGTGATGTGAATCAGCAGTCAAAGGTGAAAGGTAAAATGTAGCATGGCTGCTTGGAAATGGTCCTCGAAAGCGGCTGAAAGCTGATTCTCTTTATGAATAAACAAAAATGATAAATAGCCCACTGCTTAAATGTAACAAAATACATGTATAACAAATACAGTTTCATTTTGTTTCAATCCATATTCCTGCAAGATGAGACATGAGCGAAGCTGTAAATGCAATAAAATCAAGCCATTTGATTTCATGCTCTTCGTATTGCCACAATAATGTCTAACGGTCTCCCTGAGGTCTTTGGGTCCATCGCTGCAGGAATTCAAAGCCACATTCCAACAGGCTGATTTTAGGGTGATTTACCATTCAGCATTCATATGGACACAGGGGACTTGAACCGTGTCTGATGTGTGGCTGCTGTGTTACCCTTTGACCCCAGACTGTCTGGAGGGCCACAGTGACAGAGAGTCAAGGTCAAGGGGAAGGGGGATGGGGATGGGCGTGGGCAACATCTGATGGATTGAAGGGCTCCCTGTCTGGGAGTGCAGAACCCAGACTGTCCCAGACGTCTATCTGAGGGGAGACGGTGTCCTGTGTGAACCCCTTTAGATCCCCACGTCCTACCCTGTCTGTTCCCACTCACCTCCGTGGCCCTGGAGGGGGAAACAGGGACTGCTGGTGTCTGGAGAGTGGCGGGGTAATAGTTCCCAGGCCGGGGAGAGACACAAATCTGAATATCACTAATCCTTTTGATGCAGATAAACACAAACCGAGAGACTTAATTTACCCTTTTTTGATTTACAATGCGTTCTCTCTGTCTCACTTACACAAAAGCTTTCATCTTTGTCCATGATAGTGAAGCTGTTCTTTTTCACTTAAACTACACAAACTATTTTATTCTCTGTTAACTCAATGATGCATATTATCCACTTGCACTTTCTAACCATAACCACAACTGTATGTTTTATTATTTTTATCCAATATCTTACTATTTATCACTGTAGTATACTTACATATACATGACTGTACATACATGATATGTATATTGTGTGTATATATATGCGATATAAGACAAAATGCAGCACTAGACTTACACCAACCATGAACAGCATGTTACTTTGTAATTGTTTACTTTTATAGTTGGAGTATGGTCCTAATATTTTATTTTTATTTATTATATATTATTTAATAATAGTTAGGAGGCCAAAGGAGGTAGGTCGATGGCCAAAGTGCAAAAATACAGTAAAATGCTGCTTATGTATTGATGCAGTATTAAGAACTGGAGGGGAGCTTTAAGGGCATTTAAAATTTTAAACAGCCTTTTGAATGCAACATTTTGAATGCAGGTTTTTTTTTCTTGCTTATTTTATGGTACTTTTAGCACCACAGGCTCACAGGCAAAGACACCAACACAATAGATTATTAGTTATTAAGGGGGTTGAACAGCTGTTTGAAGCAGAAGCAGCTCCCTCTACAGGTAATAAACGGTGACACTTTCATATCAGCAGAAACCTACTACTATATGCCCCCAACCCCCATGTTTTCTTTGCCAACTAACATAACCTGCCATGGACACACACACACACACACACACACACACACACACAGACACACACACACACACACACACACACACACACACACACTCATACTCACACTCACACGGTCACAGATATAAGGCCCCCCAGACCTCCCGGGTGATCCGCAGTGGAGCGTGTAGCCACCTGTCAATCACCAGATCTCGGCCGCCTTAAGAGAGACATTTCGTCTGGGACAACGGCAGCCCGTCCCTCCCCACACATTCTGCCTCCCCTAGCAACCATCGCCGGATGACTGAGAGGCTTTGTCCCCTCACAACGGGAGTCCACCATTGAACCCAGGAGCCCGTAGCAACCAGAATTAGAGGGTGCCAGAAAGGGGTCTTTTCTGTGAAACGGGGGTGAAAGCTCTGTTCTTGTCCCCTTCGTCTGGGATTCATATCAGGGGCCTGAATGGCGTCCCCTCCTCCTTTTAAATGCTGGTGTAACGGAGCGTATGAAGGGGCTAGCGGTGAGCGGATAGGATCATGGTTAATCTGCTGTTCCTCTCCACTGTGGTCCGATAGGGACACTTAAGCAGCCTCTGTGGACAGTTAGTGGCGTGAGGAGGCCTGTGGATACCTGGGGAGGCCGGAGCTACGAAGCTCATCAGCAAGTTGCAAACAGAAGGGGAGAAGTGATGGGCAGTGGTGGAAGAGGTAGCCTCGGATCATTTACTCTGAATGCACCAGTAAAACAATATAAATATACTCCACTACAAGTAAAAGTCTTTCACTCAAAACTCAGGCCACAAACCACAAAGGTCGGAAGCAAATATATATATCTTAAAAGCTTATCATATATTATTTTTACTTAAAGCTTCAGATATAGCTGTCGAATAACATCCCCTCTGAAATCCAAGTATTATACCTAAGAACTGAATAAATGAACTTGCACTGTGATTCAAATACTTTTTACTTTGTACTTTTTATACATTCTGCAGCTGCCCTTAAAAGGCGTGTACTGCTGCATGCAGTATGCATTCAATTGGGAAATACTACTTCATCAGTACACTTCACCTTGAACTTTGATCCTCTTGTTCATATATCCGCTGCGCAGAGGATTGTGGGTCAGAATAGCCAAAAAAGCATGCTGGGTTGCATACAGCATAATGCCAGGATATCCTGGTATATCCTTGGTATATTGCATTTGACATGCTATTTATTGGGACACACTAAATCATTTTTCGCATTCTGAACAGTATGGCAGTGTTGGTATGGAAAGCACAGTTGGTTCCACCGCTGTAGACGAGGACCGGACTGATGTTGGGACATTATGGCACTCTATAAGTGAGTATTGGGCATCAAAAAGACGGTCAGAAAATGGTCGGAGAGGTTCTGGAAATCAGACGCACCTGCTGAGAAGTAACCTTTAGGGGACACTGAAACCGCACAAAACGTGAGCATATTAAGTACAGAGAGAAAAGAGTGAGGGCTTGAATGGTTTATGACCAGTTCTATGGACTTGTGGTTTCTTTCAATAGGGGCTTTTACTGCTCTCTTTATAAGGGAGTGAACATGGATCCCTGAATACTCCTCTAACCGCTGCAGACCCTCGTAACTTTAAAGTGGATTCAGGGGAGTTTTACTGCAGAGTGACTGACACCTATGTGTAAACTGTAAAACAATCAAATGAATACGCTGGCAACATAATCACCGTAATAATAATGGTGAAAAATAAGAAAACAAAAAGCCAAATAGCCACTGCCTGGTGCTCTGACGCGACCTCCCACGTTGGACTTAGCCCTGTGATGCTCTGTGCATTTTACATCACAAGATTACAAACTAATCTCAACCTACAAACAACATGCAGAGAAAACATGCTTTCCCTGGTATGTTCTTTATCATTAATGAGCGTCTCCGCGGCCCCCTGTATGGGAGTATGTTTTGTGCAGCTCCCATTCTATGCTCTCGTCCTAGACCCTCTTTCCCACCCTCTCTTTCCCCCCGACCTGCCAATCAAAGATCATGATTGAGCCCGGATGGCAGGCAGTCAGTCATCAGCAATGGAAGTGAGGCCTCATTCTCTGTCTGTCCCTCCCTCTTTTCATGCCCCCTTGCCTCCTCAAGTTTTTCCATCCCACCTTCTCTATGGCCTCTCTGCTCCCCTGCTATCCCTGTACAGTTTGTGGTTTTCACCCTGTGCAAGTCAAATCGGTGGTCAGCGTCTGTCCAAAGGAGGGTAAACGTCTTCAAACATGGCTGTCATGATGCCATAAGGCACGGCTGCCTCAACCTCAGAGAGGATGGCCCCGTATCATTTATAAATAAGAGAGATTTAGTTTTAATAGGCCTCCGCATTTGCCCTGTAAGTGGCTGATGAATAAACATGAGCAGAGTTGGGACGGGAACTGCATGGGGGTAGGATGAGAAGAGGCCCGGTTTGTGTGTGTGTATGTATTTTGGGGGCTATTGGGGGCAATGAGGGAGCCTTTCTTCCCAGCAGGGCTGCATCTTGTTTAATTGGAGCACTTGTGGCACCATTACCTCCTTTACTCAAACACGTTACTGATGACAAAAGAAAACAGCACTAAGCCTGCCTTTGTTAGCGAGGAGACGGGACGAGGCGATGGATTCCTCGCTGCTACTCATGTGTGGGAATCATCTGCACTCCCACCATGAGCTGCTGCCTGCCTTCGATCAATGAAAAACCCCGCGGACAGGTGGACAGAAGACAGAGCACATGGAAAGTACTGCCATCATCAGAAAATGGACAGAAGGACAGAAATGAACTGAATCGTGGAACGACATTCTGTATTTAAAGGCATCATGGCCCATTTATTGAAAGACTATTTCTCATAGAGTGAAACTACTCCTCCACATTTCTACCCAGCCATGTGCTAAAAATAGCCCCAATATTCAGTGTATGAATCCACAGGAATTCTCTCTATCAATCAATTTAAATTGATAGACTCCAGCATATGTGTGCAGCCCTGCCGGTGACCTTGCCCTTTTGCTACTCTTTGACCAGGGGTCACGATGATGACGCTGGTCTCTAGTTTGTTTTTGGTCACACAGTGTCTCAAGAGAGCAATAAGGGTGTGACCTTTACCCTCAGCCTGACTCAGAGAGAGGGGACACTGTAGGGCCCTTAAATGAGGGAAACTACTTAATTCCTCCTCTTTTAATTGGTAAATTGGGATGTTTTTAATCCATTATGTTCTGCAAAATGTATTTCTTAAAGTGGTTAAATGTATTCAATGACTAAAAAATAAGTATACTTAATTATAAATTAAAACGTCTAAATGTACAAACAGCTTTAGACAAAATCCTTCAATGTCAGAACGGTAACGTGGATGAAAATATTCACTGACACATTATTTTAACCCTCCTATTTAGCATTTATAAGCAGTACATACACATTTAATAAATGCTTTATAATACACCATAATGGGGTGTTTATTAATGTATTCATCAGCAACTCCTCCTGTGGGCACCCATAGGTGGAGGCTGGTGTAAAAGATGAAAATAAATGACAATACATTTATTTAGAGTTTATATAATGCTTATTAATGCTAAGTTAGGGTGGGTCCAAGTGTTAGCAAACATCCTTTATGTCACAGCATAATTTAGTTCAAAACAAATACCACAGCTCTTATTTTTAAAATCCATAATAACTCTAATGATACATAAGTCTCATTGCAAAACCTCCCCTATGAAGACACACAAATGATTTAAGTTCAATTTTTTAATGCTAATCTAATTGCAATTAAAGGAAAAGCAACTATACTAATAAACATATAACAAATTAAGCTGACAGCAAAAGTTGCCAAAAAAAGGTCTGCGTATTGTCTACGAATGTGACCTGCAGTCTGTTATGTCACACAGACAGAATAAAAATCTACATAAAATCTACGTAAAAACAAAGTTGTGAAAGCTCCTGTGGAAAATCCACTGCAAAGTGCAACTCAAGTGGGTTTGAAGTAAACCTAATACAAAACATGGTTATAAATATTTCTCTCAAACCTACTTAAAGGAACCATTATATTTTCATGGTCATGTTGAAATTAGTTTCATCCCTGCTCTGCGTCTTGTATTGAACAAGAGACAAATTCAGTAGTTTTAATTAAATTTACCCTAAATTTTGAAATGAGGCAAATTACTCCAGTAATGCCAATCAAACTTAATACCAATATTTAATTGAATATCAATTGATTTAAACTGGATTAAATATATTGGGAAAACGGAAAAGATCTTATTCCATTGGCAGATTCTTTTCACTTCAAAAAACCTTCAAAAAGACACACTGTATGAAAAAAACAGGTTTTGATTGGAGAGAATTAATCATATAAAATTTATATTTCTGACTAGTAGGAAAATTTAAAGGAACAAATAGGTCATGTGTGATAAAGCCAGACGTCCATTAGGAGAAGGCCTAGCGTCAGGGCTGCTCCACAGAGAAATTAGACTCCACTCTGAAAAGAAAAGAGCATCACAGAATTAGTGAAAAGTTGAGGCTCACAGTGTGTGGTGTCATGGTTTTGATAAATGTATTTTTTTCTTTGGCCTGAGATTTGGCCTCTCGTTCTTCCTGCATACTCTATATCACTCTACTGGGTAGATTACACTGACGGCTCAGCTTTTTCTAAGTGTATAATTTTTATTTCCACAGTAAACATGACTCTAAGGTCACTTTGAGGAGCTGCACATGCAGAGCCGTAATGGGAAAAACCCCTATCAACAAACAGCACAGGATCCACGTCAGCATTTCATAATCTAGCCCACACTGAGTGACAGGGACACTGCAGGCCCCTGTGGTAGCATTCAACACCATGAATAGATATTGCCAACAAAGGGCAGGAACTGCAATGAGTCACATGTGACCTCCACAAATTTGGATCTGCTGCCACCAAGAGGACACTGAATGCAACACATTGCACAACAACAAAGGCACTTCCTGCGTGGTTTGTTTGGTGTGAGAAGAGCATACGTGCATGACTAGAACACTGTTGTCAGATAAACCAAAAGGACACGTACATATCTTTGTTCCGCATGTGGTTGTTGTACTGAAGGATCGGTGGGATGGTCTCTTCCTCATCGGGGAGCTGTGAACAATTAGAGTTTTAACATAATGATTCGGGGGTAGAATGACAACCGCATGATCAATCAATAATTAAACGTAGGATGCTGTGTGCCCTTGTTAGTGTCATAAAATGGAACATGATGAACGGTTTCTTTGTAAATAGAGGCTGCAGAATGACGGTAGCCACTTCACAACAGCCTTAGTGTACACAACCAGTGGAAAAACAGGGTAAGGAACACAAAACAGTGGAATGCTTCCCATCAAGAATAGCAAAACAAACTAAAAGTATGTCTAGTCTGTAAATCAAAGTATGTTTTCATATTGATATAAACATAAGAGCAAAGAGGTGTGAACATTGTTATACTCTTATTTGTTTTGAATTAAAACATTTAACGTTTTTTTTCAGCTTTGTGCCTTTTGAGAATTTCTGGTGACATCACTGCTGGATTTGGTCCCAATTGGCTCCTTACAATAAAAAATTACATAAATTCTTCCGATCAGATCAGATTGCAACAGATTAACTGAAAAATCTGCAGATTTGAATTAGAGCAGATGGTTGGTGCTGCCGACAAATCAGAGTGTGACTGTTTGGCCCGAATGACGTGTCCCACATTTCATTCAGTGAAATGCATTTTAACAGAAGTGCATTTATCAAACATTACAAAAACACCACTCAAATAAAATTATTGAAATACAAGATATCTGGTATTCATTCTGGGCAAATTCACAATTTCTGTGGGATGAACGTCCGACTGAGATGATTTGATGTGATATTGACATTAAAACTGTGAAAACCTCTTTATGGTTGCAAAGAATAGTCTCTCACCTCCCAGTAGGGCTCATCATCAAAACAATTGTCATCTGGTGGATCTCCCCAGATAGGTAATCTTAAAATACAACCTGAGAAGAATACAAATTAAGTCACACAGTCAAACACAGTCTGTCATCCACTGCGTGTAAACACACCTGCCCGCCTTGATCAGACACAGTAATGTCACAGTTATTTACAGTACATACTGGATATTTTCTGTCTCACTGAAGGCTGGTTGCTACTTACCAACAAGGATACCTCCACCCACACCAAAGCAGATGGCCACACAGAGGCCCGCAGCCTGGTGACCACCCTGTCGTGTGGGTACCATGTCTTTGAAATCTCCCTCAAAGTCAAAGGTGTTCCTGAGCCTTTAATACCAACAAAAAAAAAAGAGGACAACTCACAAAGTTTTTCTTTCAGAACAAAAGACCATATTTGGCCAAAGAACACAAATATTCCTTTACTGGTTGATAATCTTCTATCTATTCAAAAAGTGAAAGTTACCTTGACCTCTCTATTTGTCAGCAAGGATCACTCACCCCTCAACACCATAAACAGTCATTGTTGCAGATGCGGCAGTAATGGCTCCCACAATGCCACCTATGACGCCTGGCATGGCGTGCAGGTTATGGATTCCACACGTGTCCTGGATCTTCAGGTGCTTCTCCATGAAAGGCTGAGAGAGAGAGAGAGAGTTAGGAATAACTGAGTTTACTTAAACATCTTAACAGTTTAATTTCCCTTAGTTTTTTACTAACAGTTCACTGAAGAGCAGTAAAAGTAATGAGGTAAAACACATGATGTGCTGTGTTATTAACTATAACTCAGCAAAGAAAAACATAAACAAAAGTTAGAAGTAATCAGCAAGTTAAATATTTTGGTTCATTAAAATTGGTGCACTTCTGTAGTTAAGTGATGGCTTAATGAACACTTTCAAAAACTAAAGTGAGGCTTATCTCACGATAGCTACATCACAATAAGCCAGATAAATACCATACCGTGAGGTAGACATATCCCAGTGTGGAGATGATGCCACAGCAGAATCCTACGATCAGAGACCCGTAAGGCATCAGCATGAACTCTGCTGCAGTTCCTACGGCAACACCTCCAGCAAGAGTGGAGTTCTGGATGTGGACCTGAAACACACGTGAAGAATAAAATGCATCTGTTAGTCACAGAAGAAATTGTGTATCAGTTTGATCTTGCTTTTCTGAATGATGTCTTCACTGTATCAGATGAAACAGAGTATGTGTCCATCCGCTTCAAGACTAAGTTAAGCTGAAGTTTGTTCAGGTGGGGCACAAAAGTCAATGCAAGTCCTGTTCACCAATTCAACAAGGCGATCTATTTCAAGCGCTGTCATCGCTTAACTTTACTAGTGTTTTGTGACTGACATAAAAAAATAAAATAAAAAAAAAACAGTGCTGGTCATTACCATGTCTAGTTTTCCATGCTTCTGGAAGAGGCTGGAGATGGCCACAGTAGTGAGCACGGTTGAGGCCAAAGCCAGGTAGGTGTTCAGGGCTGCTCTGTGCTGCCCGTCCCCGTGGTCTGTGATGGCTGAGTTGAAGCTGGGCCAGAACATCCACAGGAAGAGGGTTCCTGTACGCAGAAAGCAGGTTGGACCTTAAAGCTTCTGCAGATTCCCAGTACCTCCAGAATAACAAGAAGTATTATGAAAGTAAGTATGTAATTAAATCACGCTCACCAATCATGGCAAAGACATCTGAGTGATAGACGGAGCCCTGCAGACGATTGCTCTGGTCCAGGTTTGGCCGATAGAGCATCCAGGAGATGGAGAGACCATAGTAACCTCCAAATGTGTGGATCACCATGGAGCCTCCAGCGTCTCTGGCCTTCAGGCAAGTAAATAACAGCATTAGTAGGAGTAGACGCAATAGTTACAGCTATAGGAATATTATGAGGTGTTCTTCTTAGTTGTTACTTAGCAGCTGCAAAGTGTCATTAGCAAAATCTACTGTGAGTCAAAGAATTTAGGCGCATGCTCAGATGTAGAATCAGAGAGCAACTGAAACATAAATACACAAATCTGAGAACGACATTTGACCTGCATTTGGTGTGTTGGGCAAGTTGTAAAAACTTACATGTATGAGATTTAGGATAATATATTCCTCCACAGCAAACAATGTGACCCCAAACAGGGTCATAACCAGCAGCTGGACCGCACTGACTTTACCAAGCACCGCCCCGAAGGCTATTAAGCAGCTCGCCACACAGAAGTCAGCGTTGATCATGCTAAGGAGAGGGGGGGAAAGTCAAGATGTATCAGATGAACAAGGCAATACGGAAATCAGTTGTAATCTGTTCTGCCCAATTATTAGACAGTATTATATTGACTAAGGAGGCACCTATTCAACAACACTAAACTAAATAAAGAGTACAACCGTTAACAATGATGTCATTTTGAGAACTGAAGTGATCATAAACTTATCTAGTTATACTACTTTGTAAGTATATGCTCACAGTTGTGGCCTTTTGTATATTCTCATTAAACCACAAGTTTCTGTTGTTGGTTGCATTGAATACCGTCATCAAAATTAAATAGCACAAGATGAAGGGATGATTCTAAAGAAAATACAAAGACATGATCATTTTGACTGAGAATAAAACAGAACAATCACTTTTCAATTCCAATTTTGATCTTTCCATCACTGAAGTCCAGGGAGTGGAACCAGCCTTGCATCAGCAGCGCCCATTGGAGGCCGAAGGATGCGATGAGGAAGTTGAAGCCCACCGCGCCGAAGCTGTAGCGCTTAAGAAACGTCATCAGGAAGCCAAATCCAACAAAGATCATCACATGGACATCCTGGAAACCTGCGACAGAAGAAGGGAGAGAAGAGGAGGAGGATGGGAATTGGCACAAAGAATAGACATCCAAAGCAAATTGGAGGCAATGTATTATCAAAATAAAGAAATGAAACAAGGATTCTGCAAAATTAGGTATCAAAGTAAGTCATTTAGAGAGGTGTCCCCTATTAGAACACCAATACTGCCGCAAATTCTCAGCTTATATCTGTACCCAACTATTTGAACTGTCTTTTGGTGTATATATATATATATATATATATATATATATATATATATATATATACTATATAATAATGTAATGTGTGTTTGATAATGCACGGGTAAAATACTAGAAGGAAAATAATTTTTTTTATAAATAAATATTTTGCCTCGATGAGTAGTGTCAATTCCATCTACTGAGGAAGTCAAGCTGCTGTTTCCAAAACAAAGAATGAACCCTCAAACTCCAATATTATAACAATGACCTTCATAAACAAACACACACAATATGTAGTTTAATTCTGGAACAGGTGGTTTCTTCTGTGTGAGACACTTCATGTAGTACCTGCAGTATGTGGATACCAGCACAAACCAGCTGGTATCAATTACAGTGTAACACTGTAACCGCCTGACACACCTCAGGGTACAGTCGGTTCCCACTGTACTGTGAAACAATATAGTTTGCATAGCAAGGAACTGACAGCCCAAATCTGACATCACATCAACGTGGATGCATTTTTACAGCTTAAAGCACACATGCTGCAGACATTTCAGACTGTCTTCATGTCAACACTGCGGTGGGCGTCGTGTTGGAAAGGAAGGTCCCGTGACTTCAGGGTGATGAGGTCTTATCACTCACCTGAATGTGTCAGGATGCCAATTTATCATCTGGCATCCAACACCATTTCTGAGATGGCTTGACGATAGCCTGACACTGACACCACGGGTTGTTGGGAAAGATATAGAATACAACAACAGCCATATATATATATTTAGAAATATGTTTTATTGTTGTATTCGACGCCTCCCCCACAACCCATGGTGTTAGCGTCAGGCTATAAAACATTTTTATCCATTTGAATACAAAGATTTAAACATTGCCACAGTTGAACTGGAAAGAAAAGAATGAGGGGAGTCAAACCGCCCCAAGGGAAATGTGCACCTGTGGGAGCCAGAGCCTTGTCAGCCTGTAGGAATAAGCTGATCGGTCAAAAGAAAAATATAAATAAAATGATAAACAAAAAGCTAAATGTTCAGCAATGGGATGAATAAAGATATATATTAAGTTAAGAAGTGCTATGTGTCGCTATATTAAAAAATTAAGAAATAAAAGTAATGATTGAGATAATAGACACTTGGAAAAAAGAGAGTATAGTGGAGAGAGAAGACATAAAAACAAATCAAAATGAAATAACTTACTTGGATATCTGTAGTAGAAGTCGTTCTCTATGTCACTTGATATATTTTTTTTTCTTCTTTCCTCTATCCAGTGTGGATTCGATTCTTCATTGTAGCGAATAAAAACCCCAAATAAGATGATCATGGCCGTTTGCCACACGATGCAAACTGCTGGGAGACTGATCCGAACATAAGTATTTTTTTGACGGTCGCACAATTCCCTGAAGCTTTGAACACAGCCCATTGTGTTTGGTTAGTCTCGCTCTTTTTAAAACGAAAGTTATAAGAGCTGCAGCGGAATGATTCAAGTGTGCTGTTCTCTGAATCAGTGGCTTTAAAGGCCCCGAGCATCTTATGCACAAGTGAAGATGGGTGTTTGCTTTAATAGGAGGACACTCCCACAGTCACTCCCTCCCTTATTGGAGGGAGTGACTTGGTGTGAACTACACTTGTTTCAGGTGGTGACACATCTTGAAGTGGACATGCATCTTACTTCTTTGTAATAATTTAATTCCTTATTTTTACCCAGCATTTTGTAAAGTAGAGTATAAATCATCACCCAATGAAAACATGGTACTGTAATGTAAAATTCTACTGATCCTAACTTTTTATGGTATAAGTACAGAGGAAACATTCATCTGATCCTGATCGAACAGGAGAAAGATGTCTACTCGGACATCCTGTCGACAGATAGCGCTGGTTACACCTGTGAGATAACGCAAGTGTGTAATCCAGCCGACACATAGAAGGGGAGGAACATCTTCCCTTTACACAAACACTCAGAGAAAGATAAATGTCATATTTGTATGACATATGAAGTTTGTCTCGAGAGTAAAGGCTTCTACAGCACTTTTACACAATTGTCCTTTTCTTACTACCGGTCAGAGGGTGGGAACGTTCTCGTCTCCCCTCCAGGGCTGATCCTGTGAAGCATCGACTGTAAATAATGCGTCTCCATGCCCCATTAGAAAGATGCACAACAGGTTTGACTCAGTCGACCATCACAGACGCAGGTTCAGGGATAAGACAAGGGTCCGGTTTTTCATGGACAAAAGTCTAGTTGTTTCTGCACTGTTGTATAGGCAAACTGTAAAATAATCTATTTTAGTTCACATTCAAACCTTTTCTTTAGTTTATTTGCTCAAAGAATTACCAAATCATGTTATTTGTGTAAAATAAAAAAAGTATGGTACAGTATTTACAACTGGAACAATAAAACCGTAGTTAAAATCAAAATATGAAAATACACTCATAAGAGTTGAACACAAGATTCAGTATTTTGGACATAACTGTGAGATTCTGCAGATTGAGACGCCTGATAAAAATCACGTCAACCCCTGCGTCTCAGAGTTAGTTGAGAAGATTTATATCACTCTCACGTGTGGACAGTAAATATGTGGATGGAGCCAATAGCCGGTGAGCTTGGCGCAGTATAAAGACTGGAAAACAGAAAGAAAAAAAAACAAACAGCATTTCTTAAGCTTACTTAATAAAACACAATACCTTGTATGTTGAATCTTTGCAACAAGCTAAGTGTAATCTGAAGCTTAATGGAGGGTTATGTGCTGGACTACTTTTAGGCAGTGAGCAGTTGCCGGGCAAACAGTGGTAAAAATGTGAAACTATTCCTTTAATGCGGAAGACAAACTTGAAGGAGAGTGTAAGTGATCCCTTTGTTCATATACCGGCTGCTATTAGTCATCAACGTGATGCTTCTGTCCCTTTCTCAGTCTTTAACTACGGTGATGTACTAACCAGAGTAACCTCTCTCACTCCAGTGTGCACTACACGTAACCTTTACAGTGGACAAAGGGTGAATGAATACACACAGGCTGCCTCATGTCAATAGTAAATGTGATGCAGAGCTGTCCTGCACTCACATGTTATGTAAGTAAGGTCAGCAGACTTGAGGAATCACAGCAGCTCCCACATGACATGTGCGTGTTCCCGCTCCGTCTTCTGATGAACCTGTGATGACAAATGGAGAAAAAAAAAACTGCCTGACAATAAAATAAAAAGCTATGTTAATTGTTAAAATCTATGGACCAAGAGTTGTAACTCAAGTGTAATTTTCTTATTTATCACTACACTTGCTGAAACAGATCTGCAAAGTTTTAGGTAAATTGTGAAAAATACAATCTTCAATACCCTTTTGGACATAACAGCTATTATAACAGATATGTCCCTTACCCCTATTAAAAGGTGACACCAACAAGCTAGACAGTGTTTTCTTTTTCCAAAAGTGAAACACTCTTTTCCAGGAAACATGTCTTGGTTGGAAGACATGAAGACAGAAGAGTAGGCGTCATTTTGAGTAAAACGATACATGACCTAAGAAGACTTTAGATTCAACCTAGATGTAATTCTTATGTTTTCCCCCCCCAAAAGACAGTTTTAGCTTTTATTGCTGAAAACGTTTTGTGCTAAATATTTTTAAAAGTGCTACAAGGAACATGTATTATATATAAGAATAGGCATTTTTGTGCTATGCCAGTCAAATATCTTAGACACGGCACTGATCGTCTAATTTTGTCCATTAAGGCAGAACAAAATAACTGCAAAACTAAATGTCTTGTTGAATCATTAACTCACAGGATAAAATGAGCGTGTCAGCAGCTGAACCTATAGATCAACGCGATGGTTGTGCGCTCACCAACGAGGAAGCTCATTAAAATGAGTGAGCAGGTAACTGTGCACATCGATCTTACTGCTCGGCTTAGCACCGCTGCCTTGGTGATGTACTTGTGGCAGACGATATGCTCTTCAGGGATGATGTGTAGCTTTGATCTCCCTTGATCGCAGCGCCGCTGTCAGGCTTGTTGAAGCAGCGCTTGTATTTTCTTCAGAATAAGGGAGGACATGTGGGGTCAATGTTTTGCCAGTGAGTCACGTTAAGCAAATAAAACATTACTTACGTATGTGCAGCATGTGTTTTAATTATATATATATATATATATATATATATATGTGTCTGGCTTTTCTAACTTTTTGAACCTTTAATTATTCAGTGAAGTTTCACTGAGAGCTTGAGCACAACTTCACCAACGGAAGCTGCCCAGATGAACTGCCCCCCCCCCCCCGAGAAGCTTCACTGGGACAGTTGGGGTTAAAGGCCTTGCTCAAGGGCGACTCACTGGCAGTAATGAGGGCGGTGCAAGTGGAATTTCCTCACTCAGATGAATCCTGCATCAAAATCTCCAACCTTCAAGTCACAGCTCCACATCTCTAACCTTCACATCACAACAGGAAATACCAGTGAATTCCCAGAATGTGCATCCAGTGAGTGAGGTGATGCTCTCAGTCTCAACAGCCCTGGTTTATAGGCTTTTCATCACAAGTCATTGTCAATGCAGGACAAGGGCAGGTGTTACTCAGTTAGTCATAACAGTGTGACCGTGAGCCAGCGTGCACAATGCCAGGACCTTGAAACTGGAACAGCTAAATGGAAATCAGCCATCATTAATTGTATTATTTACACCTGTGTTTTTCCCAGTGTGACACGTCAACATGTTTTCTGAGAGAGATCTATTGAAGCTCTCACAAAAAAAGTAGTGTACATGCCATGGACAGAGAATTCTGACCCAAATAAAAAGCTGGAGGTAAAAAAATAAACGGTGCAAAAGTATAAAGTAATCTTGGACCCTAGAACAAATGACTTAATTACCCCCCCTCCCCCCTACCTCTAAAGAGTCTTGCTCAATCTCACACACTATTGTCAACATCATCAGTGATTTACAGTTGACACAACTCTTTTGTCGATCATACCCTTGTGATGAGAGAACATCCTGAAAGCGACACATCTTTTTGAAAAGCCGACTTGTGTGTTGGAGTGACTTGCTTCCCACACAAACTCACACAATGAATACAAAAACAACATTTATAATTTCAAATAAAATGCTTTTGCCATTATATTTGAAACCAGTTTTAATACAGCACATGCTTTAGTCCATTAATATATTCTCACTGATAAATATATTTATGTAAAAAGGTATTTCTGTGCACATCCAATGGTATATTTAGGACAGATGCAGGAAAGATTCAGTATAGCGCCCAAAGCATAATACAGTGGAAAGATACTCACTTTCTGACTTGACGTCACCAAAAACGTAAACACATTGTGAATGTGTAGCTTCTAAACTAGTTGATTTAAACTCCAGCGCAGGATTTAAAAAGGCTTTAACGTACTTTATAAATCCATCAAATGACGAGTGAGCTGCTGTTCCAACGTGTGAAACTCCGAATCAGGCAGAAGATACCTCTGGATGATTTCCTCTACATCTGTCTCAGAAATGAACTCATAGTCCTTCTTGTTCTTAAATGGTAAATGTCCAGCGAGCTCACAGAGAGCCACATTGAAGGCAGATTCCTCTTTGGCACCGAAGCACGCTGTTCTCGGCCAGACGGCGATACGAACACCTTTTCTTGAACAGAGATCTTTTTCGCTCTGTGTGCGATCACAGGGCGGACATCCCCTCGTCAGGAACAGATTGTGAGCAATATTACGGTCGACAAGAAAGTCCGTGACTTGACAGATGGCTTTGGCAACTTTCTCCACCCTCCCTGATTCTGTGTAAAACAAAAAGCCTGCATGAAAGTCCAAGCGATAAAAGCCCTTTTCAGGAACCAGAGGCTTGACTGGCACAGATTCCATCTTGAGCTCATGATCCAGGTAATACCCATGTAGGTGTAAATGATTGACAGACGCAAATGCTCCCAGACTATTGAACCCCACACGGAAGCCAGGATTGGAGCTGAGGAACACAGATTCAAGACCAACCTGGATGGCGAAACTTGTCATGACCTGTGGGAAACAGCTTGACGGATCTGGAACAAAGAGACAATGGCCAAACTCCAAAGGGCTGACATTGACCAGCACAACCATCCTGCGGAGTTCATGCAACGGTGTCTTTTCAATTCCTCCCTCAACGTCCTTCGTCATCTCAAATATGATTTCTTCTGGATTGATTTTGTTAAAATTAAACTGCTTGCCATTGAACTCCTGCTGAATGCTAAGTATCTCCTGAGGCTTTCTTCTCTCTATTCCTCTTTCAATATTCAGCTGGGCCACGAAGCCATACGGGCCCGGCAGGATCCGTGTTCGTAAATCACCCAGATTGTAGCGGAAGAGTCCCCTGGTCATCCTGTCGGTCCAGCCGGCTTGGACGGTCGTGTCAAACTTTGTTGCCGGTGATCCAAGTCTGTTCCCACTGCTCCGATGCACATCTTCGACAAAGTCCTGGTTGCTATACACAAACTGGAGCGGCATGGTTGGATCCGCTGGTGAACAGTGAGGCAGAGAGGCATGGGGTTAGACAATAGGGTTCACCGTGGTCGGTCTTTGAGGTGTCATTCTGCTGAATCATCAGAGAGAGCCAGGTCACATGAGTAGCCTGTGGACATGGCGGCCAATAAAGATGGTTGGTTAGTCTGCCCATGATTTCATTGATAAATGAATCAATTGTATAGTCAATGAAATTGACTACAGTTTAGAGTTGAATACTATCGTAGAGGACAAGAATGCCAGAAAACATCCCCATTTGAGAAGATGTAAACACAACCGTAACTATCAATTATCCAAATTGTTGCCAATTAATTTTCACAGTAATTGATTAGCTGACATATTTAATTCCAGCTGTAGTATACAGACAGTGACAAGGAGGACTTTACTATTATTGGATTATAACTGAATTATGAATGTATTTTATGAACAAATTATATGGTGAATTTACAAAACATGCATTGTTATCATATTTTCATCATATGTGATGGACAGAAAATCATAGTCTGCAAAGTACCTCTAGCTGTTAGACTAATGTAGTGGAGCAAAAAGTATAACATGTCCCCTGAATAGTAGCGGACTAGAAGTAGAACAAGTACCATGAAATAGAAATACGCAAGTTAAATACAGGTACCTCAAATTGTAAATGTACTTATATTCCTTCACTGATACAGACAAATGTTTGATATAAACTAATAGCGAGCCAAGTCTACGTCATGCTCGTCTCCCCCACAAGCATGCGTTGATATGATTTGATAGTGTACTCACCTTTTATTTTTACATTAACGTTACATCACTCAAATTCAGTGTCTGGAGACGAGAAGCGGATTAAACCCCTTTATGAAGGCACAACCCGCATTTAAATATTTCGTTTTCTATCAATTTCTTTCTTCTTGCGCCGGCCGGTTTGCTTGGGGTTAGCTTCCTTAGTGAAACGTGTTCTTCTTCGTTGGTGTTTATTGGTGTATTTCCGGTTCAGTTTTTCAGAATAAATGTTTCTATCAAATTTGTATTTGCATCATCATAGATAGTTACCACATTAAAAACTGTATATTATATATATATATATATATATATATATATATGTATATATATATATATATATATATATATACATATATATATATATACGTTTATATATATATATATAAATATATAAATATATAAATAAAAATATATAAATATATATTTACATCCTTATTATTTATTTTTTTACATTTTAATAATTTAATACATCCGTTGATAATGATAGCGGCAGACGACATTGTAGGTTATTCTTTCAAACTGTTCTAAACATAAATAATCAATTGAAAACAGGAGGCAGTTTGGTGATACCATCTTGACAAAAAGGGTAATGTTACATCTTATACATATTGCTGAAGAAAGATCACTGCAAATCCCATACACTTAGCTACTAATAAAAATACATGTTAAGTGTTTTGTAACCTTCACTCAGTGGTAGAAGATGTATTCCAATCATTTAAGTATTGATACCAAACTAAAGAAATACTCAATTACAAATAAAAGTCTTGCATTCACTTAATAAAAAGTGAATAAAAGTACAAAACAAGTATCAGCTAAATATACACAACATATCAAAAGTAAAAGTATTTGTTTGTCATAATGGGTCCTATCAGTACTTGAGTAAATGTACTCAGTGAAATTCAACCGCTGCCTTTAACCATATGGGTTGTAGTGGCTGAACATTTGTTTAGAAAGGCTCTAGTGCGCCTAATAAAAGCACACATAAAACCCAACCAACACACACACACACACATACACACACACACACACACACACACACACACACACAAAGCTATTTAGAGGATATCTTAACCGTAAAGCCAAAGGTATGTGGGCAATATTTTACTGTTGAGTCCCTTTCCAGTTTTTCACAGCTGATCCATGCAGGCTCAAGTAACTTTGAAAGAATGAGCAGCTGGCCAATCAGGCATCATGGTTATTTCAGTCTCTGCATACACATTTGGGAGATAAAGCAGGCAGTGATTGGCAGAGTCGTGATTGTCTGCCACAGAGTTTGAGTGCTCATCACGGTCAACAACGGAACCAGCTGGATTTTGAATTCACATTGAATTTCTCAACATAAATAAGGACAAGTGAGAGAAAAGATGGAAGCCAGCAACAACAAAGTAAGTTGTGTAAGCAATGATATCTTAAAAGTTATTGAAACATTGCAAAGAGAGTTGAGGGTACCTAACAATTACTTGTTGATTTTTCTTTTTTGTGTTTCTTACTAAAGTTAAATGATTTAAACCTTGTGAGAGCTTTAAGAGTTCAAACATTATAGAGTTGTATGTGTTTGGTGGAACAGATGGCACCACCATGCCTCTAGTTATTTTTAACACCATCAACAGTTTCTGTTACCAACACATCACATCGACTATTATAACCTACAGTACATTCTAGCTTGTTTAAAACTATTTTGTTTAAATTCTTTTGTGATTAAATATGTGTAGCAATTTTTTTAAATAGTTTGTAACCAAACAACAGAAGTCTTAGAAAAATAGGAAATAAAGAAATGTATTTCCATGATTGTTTTAGCTGGTCGTTAATTTAATTTTCATTGAGTTTTGTACCAATCTCTTTTGTAGGCGGGAAAACAAACAGAAGATAAAGCTGACCCTCTAAATATAAATATGACACAGAATACTGATGCAGAGCTCACAGCAGAGGATTCCCAGTCACCCCTCACAGTCACTGTCCAAGGTATGTTATGCCTGTGGGGAACAAACAGTATAAGACTCATAACTAACGTGTAACAAAATAGTCTAAGTTCAAACATTCAGTTGTTATGTTTTTTAGGCTTTCATCCGCTCTAAAAGTAGCTCCAGCTGTTTTATTAATGTGAGATACAGTTGGAAGTTCTGAAAAGTTAGTATTAAAAAGTTATATTTTAACATGGGTTTACTCATCAGATTAATGTGTTCACTCAAATGCATTTAAAAAGCCACATAGATTGATTTGGCTTATCCAGTACCACATGGATTTTTTAATAATTAGTCTGACTCAGGGACCACAGGGATCCTATCTAATGTTCCATGTATTTGATGCTTTTTCCCCCCTCACACCAGGTCAACCTGCCATTTCGGCAGAGAATGGAGATCCCAACCCTGAGGTCCAACCTGGCCCTGTTACAGATAAGGAAAATGCTATTAAACCAAAACTCCAGATAACCTTTGGCAATTTTACTGTCAAGAATGGTGAAGATCTGAAAGTAGAGATCCCAGTGGTTGGGCACCCAGCACCAAAGATTGAATGGAAAAAAGATGGTCAGGCAGTCAAAGAGACATCTAGGCTAGAGGTTTCAAATACATCATCATTAACAGTTCTTCATATCAGACATGCGGCCAGGGAGCACTCTGGTCAATACTCTATCACAGCAAGCAACAGTGCTGGAAAACATACAGGAGAAATCACTGTGGTTGTTCTTGAAAAGCCAGACCAACCACGAGGGCCCGTGAGGATTGATGAGATCAGTTCTGACTACGTTGTCATTTCCTGGGAGCCACCAGAATACACAGGAGGCTGTCAGCTGGACAACTACATAGTGGAGAAACGGGAAACTCTAAGCACAGAATGGCAGACTGTGTCAGCAACGACAGTAAGAACCACAATCAAAGTCACCAGACTGAAGACAGGAAATGAGTACCAATTCAGAGTGTTTGCAGAAAATAGGTATGGAAAGAGTACTGCAATTACTTCTCCAATTGTAATTGCACAATATCCTTTTAATGTGCCCACTGCTCCTGGCACCCCGTTTGTGTCCACAGTGGCAAAGTACAGTATGGTGGTTGAATGGGAGCCTCCAGCAAACGATGGAGGCAGCCCCGTCATCGGCTATCACTTTGAACGCAAAGAGAAGAATAGCATTTTATGGACCAAGCTGAACAAACTTGTTATACCTGACGCTCGCTTTAAAACAAGTGGACTGGAGGAAGGGATTGAGTATGAATTCAGAGTCTTTGCTGAGAATATTGCTGGACTCAGCCCATCTAGCAAGATATCTGAATGCTGTGTGGCAAGAGACCCCTGTGGTTCACCTAGTAAACCTGAAGCTGTTGTCATTACGAGAGAGAACATCACACTTCAGTGGGCAAAACCCAGGTATGACGGTGGAAGCACCATTACGGGCTACGTTGTTGAAAAGAGGGAGATCCCAGATGGCAGATGGATGAAGGCAAACTTCACCAATGTTATTGAGAATCAGTTCACAGTCACAGGTCTGACAGGAGGCCAAAGTTATGAGTTTAGAGTAACTGCTAAAAATGGTGCTGGTGTATGGAGCACACCTTCAGAAAGTGTAACAATCGTCGCACAGGATGTTATTGAAGAACCCACAGCGTTCATTGATCCTAAGTTCAAGAGTACGACTGTTATTCAAGCTGGTGAGACATTCGTCATTGATGCTGATTACTTTGGGAAGCCCCTCCCTGCAGTAACGTGGTTAAAGAATGGAAAAGAAGTTGACAAAACAACACAGAGAACCGAGGTTAAAAACACCCTCACTCATACAACTCTGACGGTCAGGGACTGTACACGAGCGGATGGGGGACACTTTCTCTTGAGCCTCAGTAACATGGGTGGAACTACATCTATCCCTGTTATTGTAAAGGTCCTAGATAGACCTGGTCCTCCAGATGGACTTCTGCAGGTGAAAGTTGTCAGTGCAGAGAAGTGTAATCTTCACTGGAACCTCCCTTTAAATGATGGTGGTGCCAGTGTTTCCCACTACATCATTGAAAAACGGGAGACCAGCCGTGTTACATGGACAGGGGTTGAGCCTCACGTTGAAGCTGTCAGTTACAAAGTGACAAAACTAGTGCCTGGTAAAGAGTATATATTCAGAATTGCTGCTGTGAATAAATTTGGTGTTGGCGAATTTCTGGAATCAGACCCCTTCATTGCACAAAACCCTTTTACCACACCTAGTGCACCTTCTACCCCTACAGCCAGCGCTGTGACTGGTGACTCCATAGTGCTATCATGGGAAAGGCCTGAGAAGGACGGAGGCTCAGAGATTGATGGCTACATCCTTGAGAAATGTGACAAAGAGAGTGTCAGGTGGACTAAATGCAACAAGAGAAGACTAAATGACCTGCGCTTTCGATGCACAGGACTTGCTGAGGGACATTACTATCAGTTTAGAGTATTGGCAGAGAATGCTGCTGGTTTTGGTCCACCCAGTGAGCCAAGCGAGTTTGTAAAAGTATGTGAAGCTACTTACCCCCCTGGCCCCCCTACAAACCCCAAAGTGACAGACTATTCCAGCAGTACTGTGTCTCTGACCTGGTCAAAACCCATCTATGATGGTGGAGCAGCCATCAATGGATTTGTCGTTGAGATGAAAGAAGCAGCAGAAGATGAGTGGATCGCATGTACACCAAGCACAGGTGTAGAGGACACAAACTACACCGTGAAGAGACTGAGAGAAAATGCAAAGTACAATTTTCGTATACGTGCGATGAATGCCGCTGGAGTTGGGGAGTATGCGGATCTACCTGGGTCTGTGGTAGCTGCTGAGAAACTAGAGGCACCTGAGATTGAGTTGGACACTACCTTGAGGAAAATTGTCAGTGTTCGAGCCTGTTCCACATTACGTCTCCTTGTTACCATCAGAGGAAGGCCGGAGCCTGAAGTCAGATGGTCAAAGGAAGGCGGCACAGTCAGTGAGCGCGCTCAAATTGAGGTCACAAGCTCCTACACAGAGTTATTGATCGAGAATGTCAACAGAAACAACACAGGAAAATATGTGTTGACTGCCGAGAACTGCAGTGGTTCTAAATCTGCATTCATCAATGTCAGAGTGTTGGACTCTCCTAGTGCACCAACAAACTTGGAGGTAAAGGATGCAAAGAGGGACTCTGTGTTAATCTCCTGGGAGGCACCTCTCATTGATGGAGGAGCAAAGATTTCGCACTACATCGTAGAAAAGCGAGAGGAGGCCAGGAAGGCATTCACAAGTGTCTGCAGCAACTGTGTGAGAAACTCATGCAAGATTGACAACCTCCAGGAAGGGAGCTTCTATTATTTCCGTGTTCTGGCTGTGAATGAGTTTGGCACTGGACTGCCAGCAGAGACCGCTGAAGCTGTTAAATTGTCTGAGGCTCCTCTGTCTCCTGGCAAAATCACACTCAGTGATGTTGCATGCAATAGTGCAAGACTCTCTTGGGAGAAGCCTGACCATGATGGAGGAAGCAGAATCACATGTTATATTGTAGAGATGCAGGCGAAGGGAGATGACACATGGACAATGTGTTCAGAGAGTAAAGTGCTGGAAGCAACTATTAATGGGCTGGCAAAAGGAAAGGAGTATTTCTTTAGAGTGAGTGCTGTGAATGAAAAGGGCAAAAGTGAACCAAAGTCCCTTTTGGCACCTGTTACAGTAATGGATACCAGTGCTGAGCCCATTATTAATTTGCTGTCCAAGACATTCAGTGTGAAGGCAGGAAATGATTTAAAGATTGATGTTCCATTCAAGGGTGTACCAACGCCAACAGTAGCCTGGAAGAAAGATGGCAACTTGCTGAAAGAGACAAGCAGAGTGAATGTGAACACATCTGACTCATCATCTCAGATCATTATCAAAGATGCAACCAGAATAGACGCTGGCATGTATGAGGTGACCCTAACCAACTCGACTGGAACCACATCTGCTGAACTCTCTGTCAATGTTTTTGAAAAACCTGGACCACCCAGTGACCTCGGTGTGGATGAAGTGAGTGCTGACTTTATGTCTTTGTCGTGGCAGCCCCCACATTACACCGGCGGATGTCAAATCAGTAATTATGTCGTTGAGAAGAGAGATACAGGCAGCACAATGTGGCAGACTATATCTGCGACAGTTGCCAGAACATCAATCAAGATTTCTCGTTTGACACAGGGCACTGAATATCAGGTTCGTGTTGCTGCGGAG
Organism: Ophiodon elongatus; assembly: GCA_016806645.1. Classification (NCBI taxonomy): domain Eukaryota; kingdom Metazoa; phylum Chordata; class Actinopteri; order Perciformes; family Hexagrammidae; genus Ophiodon; species Ophiodon elongatus. Next base: position 1,477,557 of record JACSYO010000264.1, on the reverse strand, counting down.
AATCGCTATGGCAAAAGCCACTTTGTTGAGTCTGACCCTGTTGTTGCCCAGTATCCATTTAAGCCCCCTGGCCCACCAACCAATCTCCATATTGTTAGTGCCTCAAAGTCCGTCATGGTGGTTTCATGGAGCAAGCCAGACAGTGACGGTGGTAGCCCTATTATTGGTTATCATATTGAATGCAAAGATCAAAGCAGTATTTTGTGGTCAAAGTTAAACAGAAACCCAGTGACTGAGAACCAGTTCAAGGTAACAAGTGTTGAAGAAGGTCTGATATATGAGTTCCGGGTCTGTACTGAGAATATGGCTGGTGTTGGACCATGCAGTAAGGCATCTGAGCCTGTAGCAGCAAGAGACAAGTGCGATCCCCCACACAACCTCACAGTCACCAATATAACTAACAGCTCAGTTTCCCTCTCTTGGGACAAACCAGAATATGACGGTGGGGCTAAAATTATTGGGTATATTGTTGAGCGTAAAGACCTGCCAGATAGTTGTTGGCTGAAGTGCAACTTTACCAACTTACTGGACACCTTCTTGGAAGTGACTAGCCTCTCAGAAGGTGAACAGTATGATTTCCGTGTGATTGCAAAGAATGCAGCTGAGCTCTTCAGTGCGCCCTCTGAAACCACAGGACCCGTTACAGTACAGCATGATGTGGAGCCACCCAAAATTATCTTGGAGGACAAATTTAGACAGGTGGTGGTTGTCAGAGCAGGAGACCTCCTAAGAATAGACGCTGACATCTCTGGCCGCCCCAACCCTACAGTGTTTTGGTCGAAAAATGGTAGAAATATTGGCACCAAAGGGCGGGTTGAGATAACCGCAACAAAGATGCATACCTCTCTACTTATCAGAGAAAGTGTTAGGAAAGACTCAGGACAGTATATTCTGAACCTACAGAGTACAGGTGGTACCACATCTAAGGCTATCACCTGCCAGGTTCTGGACAGACCCGGCCCACCTGCTGGACCTCTAGAAGTGTCTGGACTTTCAGCAGAGAAATGCACCCTTTCATGGGGCTCCCCGCATGAGACTGGCGGTGCTGAGATCATCCACTACATTGTAGAGAAGTGTGAAACCAGCCGCGTAGCGTGGACCCTTGTGTATGGCGACATGGTGGCAACTACCTGCAAAATAACCAAGCTACTCAAAGGGAATGAATACCTGTTTAGGGTGAGAGCAGTGAACAAATATGGGGAAGGTGAGACTTTGGAAAGTGAGCCCAACAAGGCCATGGATCCCTTCACTATCCCATCTGCTCCGACTGATGTTGAGGTCACAAGTGCAACCATCGAGGTTATGACTATCTGCTGGAAGAGACCTGCCTCTGATGGCGGCAGCCGCATCAGCGGTTACATCATCGAGAAGAGGGAGAAGCAGGGTGTCCGTTGGGTTTGTGTTAACAAGAAGCCTGTCTATGACCTACGAGTCAAAGCCTCCGGCCTGCACCAGGGATGCGAGTATGAATTCAGAGTCTTTGCTGAGAATGCTGCAGGGCTAAGTGAACCCAGTCTCCCATGCCCACTCACTTTGGCAGACGATCCAAAGTTTCTCGCCTCCCCCCCTGCAAAACCCATCATAATCGATTCATCCAGGTCTTCCATCACTCTGTCATGGAACAAGCCGCTGTTTGACGGGGGAGCAGCAGTAACAGGTTACAAAGTTGAATTCAGAAAATCAGCAGAAGAAGACTGGACTGTCGGTGTTCACAACACAGATAAAACAAAGTTTATAGTAACTGGACTCACATCAGGGACAGAATATGTTTTTATTGTCAGATCCATAAACAAGATAGGCATCAGCGAGCCCAGTCCTGAAACAGATCCTGAAGTGGCCATGGAGAGAGAGGAGGAGCCCAGGTTTGATATCAGCACAGATATTAGGAAGACCCTGCTCGTTAAAGATGGCAGCTCCTTCACTTTGACTGTGCCTTTCACAGGCAAGCCTGTTCCTAGTGTGACATGGGACAAAGCAGATGTAGATCTGAGAGTCAGAGGAATGGTCAACACCAGCAGCATCGTCACCTCTATCACACTGGACGGAGCAACACGCGATGACTCCGGCAAATATGTAGTCAAACTGCAAAACGTTGCTGGATCGGCCTCTTTGATGCTGAATGTGAGGGTTTTGGATTCACCTGGTCCACCAAGTCATGTAGCAGTTAAAGATGTGACCAAGAACTCTGCCACTGTTACCTGGGACATCCCTGAAAATGAGGGAGGAGCCCCTGTCAATAACTACCTCGTAGAAATACGGGACATCAGCAGAAAAGGGTGGACAAGACTCACAGACAAATGCCGCCGGCTGTCCTACAAGGTGTCTGACCTGGAGGAGGGAGGGGTCTACTTCTTCAGAGTCACCGGTGAAAACGAGTACGGGATTGGTGTTTCATCTGAGACCAAGGATGGAACGAAAATGACAGGTACAAACACACAAGAGATGTTATATTTAGTAGGGATAAAAAGTAGAATGTGAAAGATATTAGATAACAATTAGATGCATTAAGCACTTAAACTTCTTTCACTTTTTTTAACATTATCCTGTTTCCTGCATTAAGAATATTTTTATTTTTATTTTTTCAGATACAACAGATTGGGAGACAAATCCAGGAGCTTAGTTCTTCCTCTTTCCGGGTTGAAGTAACCATCTTCTGATCTTCCTGTCAAGATCCTCGTCTGTATTTCTCATCTTGACCCAGTATTGTTCAGAAAAATTAGTTAGTGAATGCTCAGTGAATTAATGCATTGACATAATTTGCAGTTTTGTGGATATATGATTAAATACAGTATATTTTTTAAATGTTTGTAAACTATAAAGAATGATTAATTTTTCCATTTTTTAGAAGAAAATGCATCTGTTTGTTGGTTCCATTAATAACAACAAAATGTATCCTGTTTGTTGCAAATCTAATATTAAATGAAGATGTTTAGAACTTTACTTTTGTTATGGGACGTGGGCATGAGGAAATTTCAAAATAATATAAACAAGACAAGATTAATAAATCAAGTTCAACAAAACAAACAGTATAAAAACAAATAAAACCCAGAAGAGCATTTATGGAAAGATTTACTGTTTTATGCCCACTTTAAAATTTTAGGTAAAAGACTGGGGACTCTGGTTAAGTATTTCTATTGTGTATAGACGATAGTTCATACAGGTCAATTGGAAGTGACATCATCACTGTTTATTTAGAGAGCATGACCTGGATCTCCTGCAATTCTCCCAAATTATAAGTTTTACATATCTTTACTTTTGCTGTAACCTTTTTATATTGTGGTATACTGAAGTACAGTAGTTACAGGTTGCAGCCCTTTTGGTAAATACAATAAAAGGTAGCATCCAAAGTACTTTGTCGCATGTCATTCATCATGTTTCTCTTGTCACCTCTCAACTGGGATAATTCCCCCAAAATACTTTTAAACATACGAACTGTTAGAAAATAAAGCCCCTGTCGGCTGAATAAGTTATAAACTACACAGGTTTTTATCTCCAGCTGTCATGAGCGGTGCTGTTTGCGAGTACGTCACTATGGAAATACAGGAAAGGGGATGCTACCGGAAGTAAGCGGTGTAAAAAAAAAAAGAAAAAAAGAAAGAAGTCGCCCAGTAGTTCGGTGGGTAACTCTGTACAACAACAAAAGTACATCTTAGAGTCGAAACTCTTCAGAATGGGCACCACGGCGAGTCACCTCGGGAAGGACCTGCTCTCAGAGTATCAGGTCAGTGCCCAGAGCAAGTGTTTATCGGGAGGAGTGTTCGTGGTCACCGAGAGGCTAAAGTTGAGCATTTGTTTTCACGCCCAGTTATAAAGTAACACAGTCGTGTTGGCCGAAAGTTTGAAGGTAACAGACAACAATTAATGTCTTCTGAAGTATCGTTTCCGTGTTGTTTACTTGCGGCCTGTTAAACTGAACATGACGCTCGTGACCGCTTGTTGTTGCCACACTTTTCATGACGGGTGTCAATACGGGGAAAGCTAATGCTGCTAATATCACTAATGTTAGGCAGACCACGGATGTGTTATGAGGAGATGAAGACTCATGAATGTCTTCTAGTGTGGGAAAGTATTGTCGGGTAATCTATGACTGCTCTTTCTCACAATGCTCACTTTAACTTTTAGGAGCTGACATTCTTGACAAAACAAGAAATCCTTCTGTAAGTGATCAACAGCATGCAATATTACAAATATGTTTACTTTTTTTTTTTTTTTTAAAAGAGCATTGAAATCCATGATTAAGCTGTTTTTGTTTGTTTTAGTGCTCACAAGAGATTCAATGAACTGCTCACAAAAGATGAGAAAGACCTTCCGAACACCAGAGTACCAATGGAGAGGATTCTCACTCTGCCGGAGCTCAAGGTGAGAAGCTGCTTGATGATAAAGCAGAATAAACACGGACCGCTTCACGGTCGTTCTCGTTGCATGACTAAGACCGTCCTGTGCTTTGGTGTTCTGGGGGGAGAGGAAGTGCTTTGAGTACTGATAAACTACACTGACCCTTGTACTTGTTCCCGGCACAGTCCAACCCTTTCAGGAGAAGAATCTGCCATGTTTTCTCCACATCTGAATACAAAGATGGAAGCCTCACATTTGAGGACTTTCTGGACCTCTTGAGTGCCTTCAGCGACTCTGCTACCATGGAAATCAAATCCCACTATGCATTCCGTATATTTGGTAAATAAGTAAACCGGTGGGCTGGTTAGTATTATGTTTTAAGGCTATGAACCTGCGTAATAAGCGTATTAATACTTTCAGACTTTGATGACGATGGAACTCTCGACTGTGGCGATCTGGAGAAGCTGGTCAACTGCCTGACTGGCGAGACAGACGACACGAGGCTCACCACGGACGAGATGAGGCAGCTCATCAGCAACGTGAGTTCTCTCAGACTTCTGCTCTTTAAAGACGTGTGGAGGGACACTAGATGGTGAGAACAGCCTGTGGTTGGTACACTGTGTTAGTGTGACAGTTGTTTCCTCTGCATGTTTTTCAGATTCTTGAAGAGTCAGACATCGACAAGGATGGAACCGTGAACCTCTCAGAGTTTCAGCATGTCATTTCAAGGTCACCGGATTTTGTCAGGTGACTAAAAATCTAATTGCTGCCATCACTGATATGTACTTAACTCGGCACAATTATGTTCACTCCTAACTGCTTCTGCTACATTTTGATTTCTCCACAGTTCTTTTAAGATTGTGCTGTGAAGACCTTCAGGAAATACATCGACTTTTAACTCTCAAATGGTGTTTAATATTCAATGAGAACAATTTTAGAGATTTGCCTTAAATTATATTTACCTGTGGATTTTATTGCCTTAACTATTTGATGCAGCCTTTGTGAAATATAAAACCTGTGATTGTTTTTTTTTTTTTATTTCTATAAAGAACATTTTAAATACTTCCAAAAAGTGCTCTTTTATGAAGTTGCTTGTTTTAACAGAACAAATAAGAACTTGTATATCACGAAATAAATTCAGTCTTTTGTTGTGATAATTTACACTTCCCTTCCTGGTATGTTGTCCAAAGTCCAATGTCCACGTTTATTCAGGGAATTCCATTATATTTTTAAGAGCACACTACTTCCTCCTTGGCGACAGCAGCAAAAGTGTTCCATGCCCCACAAACTACGTCAGCCACATGCATCTGCTGCTCCCTGAAGAACTCCACCCGCTGGGGCTCATCTGAACTGGTTAAAGTCTGGTGTCCAAGTTGGCCATAGTCACCTGAAGAGGGTGATAGGAAGACAGATGGACAGGATAAGTTCTACATTTACTTTAGTTGTGCTCTAAGCATACTAAATAATTGAATTGGTAGTTGAAAAGTGCAATTAAAAAGGTTAAACACATTTTCAACAGTTTAAAAATCTGTTTGGGTGTCAGTTCAGCTTCAAATTCAAACTTACCCCAGCCCCAAGTGTAGAGGTCCCCTGTGGCTGGAATTAGAAAATATGAGACAAAGATGACACATTTGCCCAGAACATGTGCATTAGTATACAACCATTGTAAAGTGTGGTTTCTCACTCGTGACTGCAGCTGTGTGGCGGCATCCGCAGCTGACCGTTCTGATTTCACATGACGGCGTGATGTCCAGCAGAGCCGGGAATGCCTGGATTGATATGAACACCTCCTCGTGTTGTTCTCCCTCCTGAGGCTCTTCGGCGGGAGACGCGCCGGCCACTGGATGTAGTGCTCCTGTTCAGGACAGTTAATGTTGCAGTTCTTGACACTCACAATTAAGGGGGTAGTTCTTTTATGAACAACGTAAAGCGTTTCCCATACCATCTGTACATTTAATTAGCTTGTGAATTTGCATTGTGATATTTCAACCGTAGCTCACCCAGTACAATGGAGCTTGATGACATTTAGTTTATGGTGCTTAAAATGGCAAAAATGCATTGGACAGAGAATCCTAATCGTGACCATATGTCCCTCTTGTTCAGGGCTAATCATTTAGCAAAGCATCCTTTATAGATGATGTGGAAACGCTCATATTGAACAATGGGGTGTTGTAACTATCATACATGCCACACAAAAAACAAACAATGCAGTTGAGTGCCGTGTATTGGGGGTGAGGTGCACCATCAGCATTGATAGATTGCACTGTGGGTAAAAAATAAATAGGAGTTTGATTGTGTTTTTAGGTGAAATGTCCCTTTACTGTATTTCTTAAAAACCTACTTCAGACAGATTTACCTGCTTGTTGGCTACTTTGCTCCTGCAGTGCTTTCCTCAGACCTCGTGATGGAAGTCCAAGTTGGCCACTTTCATTCCAGCCCCACACGTAGAGATCTCCCCCATCTGAAGAAAAAGGTAATTTGAGGTTGTTTGTTTTTAAAAACTCTTTCCACTGCCAACATCTTGTAAGACACTTACCACTAATACAGACAGAGTGCCAGCTCCCTGTAGCTATACAGCTCATGGTCATCCCCCAGAGTGCCTCCACCACCCTGGGCTCCTCCTCAGAGTCGAGGCCTCCGTGCCCCAACTGACCATGGCTGTCAAATAAAAACACACACACAATAGATCAAGATATGGATGAGGGTGTTTTTCTTTTCTTGGATTCTCACTAGACAGATATTAGGTCTACCTGCCCAGTCCCCAGGTGTACACAGCTCCAGAGGCACTGAGGAGGATGGCATGCTCTGAACTCAGGGCCAGACTCTTGGCTCTCAGGTGCGGAGACAAGGAGCGGTAGAGGGGCGGTTTCGTGGCTATGTAACCCCCAGGGACCAACGGGAGCTTCACAGGGGCTCCTGGAAAGCAGCAAAAAGTGCATAATTTAGCCAATCATCACATTATACCTCTAGTAGCTCTGTCAAATGAGATGTACATAAATTACCAGAGTTCTCGGGGTCTGGTTTTATTTCCATGCTCCATGATGGAGTCTTCTCCTCCTTCTGCAGATCCCAGGACTCAAGTCGGTCTGAGAAAGCGAGGGTCAAGCACGACTCACTGATGAGGGCGTCCTTACAGCCGCGGCTCTCCTCCAGAGGACGCTCGCTCCATGACTCATTGGAGACGAAGCCCGCGAGGCACACGCAGCTGTCACCTAACAGACAGACAGGAACAAGACGAATACACGAGAGTTATTATCTAACGTTATATAAAGAGTGTGATATTACAGACGCATGGAACAAGTATTAAGACAAGTGTTTGCGTCTCCAACAGACTTACTATCCAAATGCAAACATGCTCTTCGACTCCAACTTGCTCTTATTTGACACACAGTCTTCAGGCAGCGGTCCCGTCTGCCCACGTGACTCGTGAGCTCCGTGGGACCACTCACTGTGACTTCCGCAGCAGCGTCGCTACGCTCTCCTTCAGTCGACGTCTCGTGGACATGGATTTGTCCAAATGCGTTAAAGCCAAATCCGAACCACCGCATTGGAAACGCTTCAGCTTTGTTTACGCCGCCGAGCCGTGCGACGCAGTTGCCCGCAAAGTTTGAACACTGGTATGTGCATCACCGCGATGTACTGCGCATGCGCTACAGTATTGTTGCAAAGGGACTTGGATGACAGAAACGTGACAATATAATTCGGGTGCAGAGGTTTTATTCAGTGAAAACTAGAAAAACGACCCTGTGAATGTAGTGGAGTGACAATAATAGTTATGATAACAAACATTAAAAATAAAACGCACACAATTATGTGAATTAAATGTTTTTGTCAGAAAAATGCGTGTTAATGTTGAAAGCTGCTGCGTCAGAATTCATACTAAATATAGCAGTGTATAAAATGGAAAATAAAGATGATGTCTTTTGGGGAATAATCATGACACAAAGAAAAACATTTGCAAATATCAAAGAATGGCAATCCTTGGTCAAGAATGTATAGAGTCGCCTTATTGGTGTCCAAGTCGAAGTAAGACTTGGTGGTGGTCCATCATCATATAGTGCACAGAAAGGATTTATTTTCTAACCCAAAACATGATCTTTTCCTAACCCTAAGCAGGTAGGTTTGTTGCCTAAACCGAAGGAAAGTTCTGGTAGAAAGCCATTTTACAATTTAGATTAATAAAATGAGTGGAAAAGTAATGTGAAACACCAAACCACTTCAGTGAGTATCTACCAGCTGTCATTTCTACCTTCATGTTTTTTTTTTACTGCTTTTCACAGTTTCTGGTTAAGACATGTGAGCATTTCCGGGTCAGCGTGTACCCATCCAGACCAAAACTGATTTCCTGCAATAGTGAAATGATTTCACTGGTCCCACATAAAACTCGAACTTAAGCACTTTAACATTACCAGGAGGCACATTCACACACAGCAGCTGTGGTTTCAAGGTTCAATTCCTTTGGCCTTTTCTCTCCCTTCCCTGGTCATGATGATGCTGTACTCCACGGCCTTGTCCAGACAGCTCTGAGCGGTCTTGGAAACAGACTCCGGCATGCCCTCTCCTCCCTTGGCCAAGACAGAAAGTATCTCCAGAGCTTCACTCTCCATGATCGTCTCCGCCAGACTCTTCTCCGCCTGCATCATGTTGTAAACTATGACCACTCCACGGTGGCGCAGGTCGGATATTTCACAGAGCAACAGCGACTGTACAATCTCTAGCCAGTGGGTCGTCTGAGAAGAGAAGAGGAAGGGATGTTAGCTTAAATGGAGAAATGAATCGTCGTAGTATGCCACAGTGCTGAGGTGATGCATGTGTGGGAACAGTGAGCTGCTGCAGTGGTCTGCTTACTGTTGCAGGGATGCGTGCACAGAGCTCAGGCTGCTCAGCGGTCAGCATGGCCAGAGTTCCCGCAGCAGCTTTCCGCAGCCTCTCGTCCTCCTCTCCGCTGTAGAGCACGAGCAGCTTCAGGCGATCGTTCCCTGTGGCCAGGTACAGCTTCTGCACCTGAGGACACACCACTTTTACTTCCACTTTTCAACATATGTGTGCGCCATGCAATCATCTCTGGATATGTGTCTTACCTCTGTGCTTAAAACCAGATTACACATGCACTCTGTGGCAGAGGCTCGGACCAGGTCGTGCTCCTCAAACATGTAGCCTTCAATTTTTGGGACTGCCTTCTCCTTTATGATCTTTTGTCTGTGAAATGACAGATGTGATCAAAAGAGAAAAGAGACTTGAATCTTGACTTGCAATCTGCTTATGACATGACTTGCCCAAAGTCCTAAAAACAGCTTTGCAATTTTTAAGAAGCAAACTAGGATCCATGTTTAACCATAAAAATTATGAATCTGTAACAATTTATGAAATGATGTTCCTTTCTTTGAGGAAGGTAGATGAGTAGGTAAACCAAAGGCGTAAACTGAGCTGTGGTTTCTGCATACATGTAGGTTATGTCCCATTACAATTGTTTTGTACATGTATTCTTATGAGAGACTCCCCCTAGTGGCCAACCTGAGTCTTTCACTGATGCCGGCCAAGTTGGTGAGAGCCATGAGTGCCTCGAAGTTCTGCAGCAGGGTGCATTCAAGACACAGAAGACTGACAAGGGGGCGCACCATCTCATAGATCTGACAACAGAAAGTTAGACAAGGTTAAATAGAAAAAGGTCTTTAAGTTAGTTTGTTTTTGTAATTGAGGAGTTTTTTTGGAGCATGCAATTCTTACCCTTTCTCCCGGGAAGGCTATCTCTGGATTAGACGTGATGGTTATTTTTGCCAGGGCTTGTGCAGCTTTGATTTTACCCAAATCTGTGTTGTCAAGTGCCAGTGGGATCAAAGCCTATGGAGGAAAAAACATTCAAAACACATCATGTAAACCTTCTAAAGTAAGGTGTTTAGATCAGTGTGCAGGCTAAACTCTCAGGGTGTTCTACCTTTCCTCCACCCTGTGCCACCACTGTGCCTCTGTCTTCCTGTCGGTCCACCAAAGCCAAGAACACCCTGTTGTGAGGAATGGCATTAACAGAAAGTCTACAGAGAGAACAGTGAGTGAAAAAGACTTAACTGCCATTTTCCTACCTGGCGATACAGTCTCTACAAGCCTCAGTGAGGGCAGGGCTTTCCGATTTCACCATACACACCAACGCAGACACCACACCAGTCTCCAGCAGCTTCCCCAGTCTTTTCTCCACGTGGGAAGGTGCATCCTGACACATGGAGAGACAGTCAGGTGCATACAAAACAATCTCTAAAAATAAATACCGATGTAAAATTGTTTTTGAAATCACCATAAGAAACAGGAGAGTAGTAGAGCTACTGTGCAATATTCAAGTAATATTATGTGGCGTTTGTGTGCAGCAAATGTAGCTCTGTGAAAAATTAAGAATTTAAATGGCACCTTGGGGTGCTCCTCAGGCACGTGCTGCTTTGCATACTTTGCCAGCTCCACCATCTGAGGATCTGGCTTCTCCACTTCATAGCTGTTGGTGCAATTCACTAATGTGGAGCCCACAGCAAAGAGCACCGTCTTATCCGCAGACTGCAGGAACACAAAGAAAAACAAGTTTGTCAACGCTACAAAAGTCTTTTGGGTATATTCTTATAGTGGTGGTTTCAAATACTACACACAAATCAATATGAAAAAAAAGACACCAATATGCTCTTCTGAGAGGAACTGACTTCCTATTTGCCCTGTATTGTCCATGAGTCACAAGTATTAAAACCTCCAATTACCTTTGCTAGCTCAAACATGGCCAGGAGAGCGTTCTTGTCTTCCACCAAGTCCTCCTTTACGTCGGCATCAAAAGTGAGGTAGGCGAGGCCTTCCACAGACCACCGGCGGGAGGTTTGGGGCAGAGACTCATTACACAACCACCTCAAAGAGAAAGAGAAAGCTTGCGTCTTATCATACTGGGCTTGCTTCCCAGGCATGAGACATTTCTCTTAATCTATACCCATGCTCAGGATTCAACAATCAAACATACTTCCTACACTGCTTGGCGAGCTTCAGCGTGGATCCCTCAGCAAACTGCTTCATGCTGAAGTCTGTCCCTCCAGCTGATCCAAGCTTGCACAAACCCTGTGTAATAACCATCAGAGCACCATATATCATTTCTCTTCATTCTTAGATGTTCTTTTCTCCGACTATTTGAGATAAATATACTTGCTTCGGTGCAGCACTTACCACCAGAGCTCTCACGCGTATCCTGTCGTTCTCGCTCTTCTTGTAGAGATCCTTCAGAAGTGCCACGCCGTTGGCAGTGATGAAAGAGGCTCTCTTTGCCTTGCCGGCCGCATGGATTACAGTCTCCACCGCTACCTGCTGGTGAGTTACATCTTCGGAAGCACACAGAGAGATCACTGCATCCATCATTCCCGACATCTCCAGAGTCCTGTTACCCACTTCGCTCGGTCCTTGGAGGAGCACCGACACCGCCTGGATGGCTCGCAGCTTGCCGTCGAGACCATGCCGGCTAAAATGTTGCCTAACCAGAAAAATTTCAGAACAAAGTTAGTTAAGGAATGCCACCGTTTGGCTTATCGCCTGTATAAAGGTTTTTTTTTACCTGTTCATAAATTATTGCAGAATAAAGCCGCTCAAGTAACATAAACATTGGGAATTGGGAACAAGTTTCAGCGCTCAACTCACTGTACATATTCTTCACATAGCTTGTTGAAATTCTCCCTCTCTGCGTCGCTCTTCAGGTCATCGTAGAGTTTGCTGAGTAGGACAGAGCAGCTCATGTGGGAGTTGTCTGTAAGTGGTGGTCCTTCTGAGAGCTCAGGAACCGTCCCAGCCACCTCCAGGATTTTCTTCAGTCCTGCAGAAGAACAAGGAGTTCATTAATCTGGCTGGAGCGGTGACAGATACAAACTGGTGACAGAACGGCTGAAGCCAAATGCAAATTTAATTTGAAAACAAACACTTATTTTTCTTGCCACGGTGCTGCAACCTACTGAAAAATGTAAATGGGACTGTTTGGCAGAAGGACCGTTTCGTATCTATCACAGCATACAAATGTGAGAAAGTCTACATTAAGTGCAGGTGTGGTTCATACCCTGGTCTATCACCCATAACGTGAGGGAGTTATCTGGGTTTTTCAAGGACTTGCGGGGAACTTGTTTGACGAGGAGGTTGATGGCGCTGTCTCGGCCCGACCCTGACACATTAGATGCCGGCATCATTTCCATGAGGTGGCGTAGCATTGAGCGCAGCTCCTTGGAGGGTTCTGTGTGACAGTCACAGTCAATAATGTGTGAAAGCACAAGACAGAAGGCTCACAAAAAAAAAAGCATTTCTTACTTTCATGTGTGGCCAACTCCAAATATAAACATGATCAGAATCCAAACTCACCAGGAAGTATGGCTTCATCTTTCCCTCTGATCTCTTTTGTCATGCCCTCTGTCAGAGCCTCAAACATCACCTGCAGCAGGTGGCAGGCAGCCAGAGACACAGTGGAGGCTCCTGCTCCCATTACTGCACATAGCTGCTCCATCCCCAGCTCATTCACTATAGCCATGGTCTGGTGACATAACGGTGGTTGTCAGCAGTAACAAGCAGTAAAGGATGGAAGTAAAATGTACAAATTACAAATAAGAGGGCCATCACTATGGATACACCTCTTGTTTTCTCTATGACTTCCAAGAAACAAAATACTAGTTTGCATAAAAACAGGACTTTGAAGATGATGTAGTAAATAACTTTCAAGGGAACTGTCACACTTACTCTGGACTGATGCCTTGTGCACAACCCAACCAGGGTCCTCAGGGCAGAAAGGACAACGTCCTCCTGCTTTGACTGAAGAAGTTTCTGAATCAGCTTCACTCCATCGTTACGGAAGATCTGCTCAGCTCCTGCATCTTCTCGAGACAATACCACTAGATTCTGAGCAGCCTGAAATTGTTTAATGGATGACATATTTTGGGTGTAATACAAGTTTATAGACAGATCAAGATGAAATGAACAAAAATCAAAACACATAATAGAAGAGCAAATTATCGCACTTTGTTATGTTCCTGCCTTCTGAGTTGCCTTACCTTTTGTCGATCAGAGTCGTTTGCAGATGCATCTACGAGAAGTGAGAACATTTGTTGCACACGAGCATCTGTGGAGTTCAGTTGCACCGACTACATGGTAAGAGAAAAGACCCTAATTAGCAACAGTTTCTTCAGGGCACTGTTTCAAATACAAGACAAACCTCTCTGACACATCCTCCACTCAAAACACATCACCTTGTGCTGGATCTGTGCTCCCAGCTGTCTGAGCAGATCGTGGAAGGCTTTGTTTTTGGGCTCCAGCTGGGCACACCTCTGAGCGTCCAGAAACGCCTGATCAAGCCGACAGAGTTTCTGGAAAGCCTGAGCTCTCCGAAACCTGGCTTTCACATCCCCTGGGTCAGCATCGAGAGCTGAAAGGAGCGACAGACATGACATTCAATATCACTGTGTAGATACATCCATAGATCTCAATACAGAGTGACAGTTCATGCAACAGTACAGTATACCATTTTTACTTTAAACTGAAATGTGAACTATACACACACTTAAGAGTAGCTGTAAATTATTTATTCCATCAAAGATAAGAAGGTAGGTGGGTGTATGCGTTTTGAAAGCGATTCTCAATTAAACCCTTGATCTCAAGATCATCATGAGTATCGGGTCATTTGAAAGAGCTGCTGTTGAGCATTCAAAATGTAATATTTTGTCACTTTAAGCACCGTCATTCAGGATCTAGGTCCAACTAACCTCAGCAGGAATCTGGGTGGATATATTTCAATGCAGGTAAACGTAGGCTTACTTGTGTATTTAGGGGAAGTGTCCCTACATTTTAAACTTTGTGCACAGTGAGCTATGAAATCTACAACGTCCTCGGCTGTGATTAATCCCACCTTTGGAGGCATCAGCCTCTGCCTTGCTGTACTGCTCCTGCTTCAGGTAGCAGGCAGAGCGGTTGCGGTACAGGACAGCCCTCTCTGCGGGGCTGTCACTCCGCTTTATGGCTTTGGTGTAACAGCAGACAGCGCCCTGAATGTCTCCTGCCTTGAAAAGAGCATTCCCGTCCTCCTTCAGGACTGTGGTGTCCTGAGGTAAAAAAAAAAAGTAGGCAAACAGGGCTCAGGATGACAGAAAAGCTTCAAATACCAGTTATTTTGATAAAATCTGCTGAGCGATAAAAAAGGGCTACGTAGCTAACTGCTATTGTCTTACCTTTTCGTTTTCACTCGCACTCATCTTCGAAGTGTAATAGACAACACAGCGTTGCTTAGTGTGGCGAATGTGTGGTTTAATGTTACTCTACTTGGTCACAAACACCGCTAACTTCAGTCAAACATGTTACATCTTGCTACGCTTCCGGGTGTCCGGAGCACGTTGATGACGTGTGGCTAATAGCCCCGCCCCTTCCCTCACGTTCTATTACCATAAAAGGAAGAGGGGAGCCAGAGCAGCGCTCTGTCTCCATCTCGTCTTTATTTGGTTACATGTTCATTCTGTGGCTTTCTTCAGTCCACACAGATGAAGCGTCTTATGATAGAGGAAGAGGACTAGCAATTCAGGTTATTGATGCACAACCTGGCAACCTAGAACGTTGCTCTTATTAATGGTCTTAACAGGTCTAATACAGATTATTAAATGATTCATTAACCATTAATAAATATCCTACACATACCTAATGTAAGAACATTGCACCATGTTTGGTTAAATGTATAGTTTAAGAAGCCAAAAAGACCACTGGATAAAATGTACAATCATACAGTACTACAAACATACAACACTGATACAACAAAACCCAGATCCACTAATCCACATTAATTACATACAAACCAATGGTTACTAACTATAGCTGCTGCTGCCTGAGGAATACAGTGGATAGAAGCTTGCACAAAATGGAAACCCTCAAATAAAGTGCTTATACATCAAAATCATATGTACACTTCAGTGTCCTTGAAGGGGGCTGGATTCGTAGTCACTTTTTTTAATAAATGCAAAAATGACGTTGCAGTTTGAGTCTCGACATGTGAGATTCAAAATGTATGGTGCATTCACACAGGTTAAAACCACAAAAGGAAGTGTCCTGGTACAGTATTTCCTGCAGCAGTCACCTGGGGACTCTCATTCACCTGGACAGCCAAGCACCATTGTTGTGCTACCCCTGTTGCCGTGGAGACAGGGCTGTTCCCTTTGGGATTTGTGCACAGGTACACCTGTTAAGAGTCTCGCATTACCAGGGTAGCTTTGTGACTGTAGAAGAATATCCAGCAAGTTGGGATATATTTCCTCAGGGCTGGGCTTGTTGTGAGACCTCATACATACCAGATCCACAGGATATCCACGAGGCTCAGCGACAACACCACGGACCCAAAGAGAAGAGTCCCAGTCTCAAATCAAAATCAAAACCAGCTGCGTAAACATTTGTTCCTTATCATCACTTTGTTGGGTGAGAGATTGTGCTCTAAGAACATGATTGTGTCAATACTGGTGTACTCTATGGTACCAACCCTATTTTTTAAGTCTGGAAATATCTCTCATCCATCTCAATCACACTGAATTTAGAATATTTTGTAGACCCGATGAAAAGTTATCAGTCTGTTGTGACTAGAGCGAAACTAAAACAATACCATCTGTTCCTGTCATGTCCCCCACAATCTGCTAATTAATTATTTAAGTGTCAGCTCCTGTTTCCAAAACATGTAAAGGGTTCCTGAATGATCCACAAAAAGAATCCATGCAAAGCGTCAGCACATTTTCCACATGGGCTTCTCAGGTGTCATTCACCTGCACGCCAGTGTTCACTTCTCTGCAGCTGTCAGGCTGGTCTTTAGTTTTGGTGATATTGTGACAGAATAGGCAGCACCACTTAAGCTCCTCTTTCTATAAGTGCCTCAGACAGGGAGGTAGCAACACCAGGGGTCAGTAGTCCCTCTCCAACAACATTATAAAAGCTGCATGGTGACATAAAAGCCCCCCCAACTCCCATTTTTTAAAGTGCGGAATAAAAAAGAAAGTCCATCATTGTTCAAACAAGCTATTCCCCTACTCTTCTTTGATTCCTGGACATCTTCGGCACACCGTTCAATGAGGCACAAATTCTTATCCACAATTTCCCTAAATTACAGCATTTTTGCCACTGCACTGGAATTCAGTGCAGAGAAAAATCCAGATAATAATAGTGCTAATAATTGAATTTAATTATATACAGTACAATCTGCCAACAAGTATAAGCTTTCGCAACAACTAGCTGATGAATATTCTTTTAATTTCCTTCCTTGGAATAAAGAAAGGAAATTAAAAGAATATTCATCAGCTAGTTGTTGCGAAAGCTTATACTTGTTGGCAGATTGTACTGTATATAATTAAATTCAATTTATTTTGTATAGCCCAAAATCACAAATCACAATTTTGCCTCAGAGGGCTTTACAATCTGTACACATACGACATCCTCTGTCCAGGGACCCACACATCGAAACAGGAACCTCCCCCCACCCCCAAAAAAAACCTTTAACAGGGAGATAAAAAGGAAAAAACCTTCGGGAGAGCAACAGGGGAGGATCCTCTATCACGATGGACAGAAGTACAATAGGTGTCATGTGTACAGAATGAACAGCATAACAGAGTTACAACACATTCAATGCAAATGACAGAAATGATTCATATAATGAAAGCAGTAGGCATGATGAAAAAGTTACGACAACCAATAATATTAGCAGCAGTGGATGTAGTAGAATAATAATGATAATAAAAGCAGTAATGGTATCGGCAATATAACTGTTTTTTGGGTACCAAACTCAGAAATTACTTAAAAATATAAGACATTGTGTGTCTTGTTTTTAGCCTACAACAATAAAAAGCAGAGTACTGCACACTGGCCCTACCAGGACCTGTGTTCATTATATCCCACGCTACTCATACTTTTGGACTTTTGGACTTTGGTGTATCAGGAGCCTATTATCACATGTTCAGGGCGGGATATGTGACTCTTCTCCCTCATAGGCTGACTGCTTATTTAACTGTGTGCTCGACCATTTTTATATCAACCATATTTTATGTAATCATGCTTTCGTCTATTTCGTGGTTCAACACGTCACCCTGTGCGTTAAGCTATCACATACACTATAATGGTGCATTTATTCTACAATCTGACGAAGCTGTTGGCCAATCACCGCCCGATGTGCAGATCCTCACTTCCCAGAAGCCCTTGCGGCAGCTCAGCGGCGCTAGCTGCTAGGCTAAGTGCTTCAGTTGGTAATCTGTCAGCCTGCAGGAGCCGTGAGCTCGCGCACCGCTGGGCTCCACACTCTTCCGGATTACACTCCTTTGACGGGTAACGTCAGCTCTCCTTTATCTTGGTCCACGAACAGACGGGCTGCCAAGGTCGTACGTAAGTGTTACTTAGCCCAGATTTAGGATGTAAAGTGTCGAGCCGGGAGATAGCCACGTATTGTCCTAATGTTATCGAGCCAGTAGCGTTACTCGCCGCCGTCCGCGGAGCGACAGACATAAACGTGCCGAGCAGTCGCAGGATGCCGAAGGACAACTGTGACTGCTGTCCTCCCGGATTCACGAGCCCTGACAGTAACGTCGTCCGGGCTCTCGAGGCTCGTCGAGCCGACGTTGTCCCTGAATAAGAGAACATCTGGCGGCTAACGCTAGCTTGGTCGGCTGCATGTCCCTGACATCTGGTGACTGTTAGAGGGATTGGTAAAGTTTGGCAGAGGACGTGAATGCGGCTAATATGTTAACGAGCTAAATGCACAAACTGGCTGCTGAGTCCACGCAGGATAACGTCCAAATGCAGGTATTGGGGTGCTCTTAAGTTTGGAGCAACGCAATGTTGCTGGCTAGCTGCCCGCTGATTGCTGTCTAAAAGTCATCCAAGTTGACTGTTAGTTAAAGCCTAACAGAGACGCCCGTTGAGTCAATAACCCAAACTAAGACTGTTAAGGGGGGTTTAGTAGTTTACACTGGGAGGGATTCATTGTGAATATTGAGGAATGTTCCCCTTCATGCTAGTGTGCCATCATGTGAGCAGCTTGGGATCTGTGGTTGCATTTTCATATTGTCACATAAATTAATATCTGTCAATCACCTCAGTTTACAAAGCCTTTCTTGTTGGATGTCTTCATCATGTGGCACAAAATTATCTTAGAAATATTTGTCCTCCTGATGACACTGAGGCTATTTCCCAGTCAGCCTGAGCAACTGTAAGTGCCAAGTTATTATCCCAGCGCCCTGTGGCACTGCTTAGATAGTCCCAGCCTGAAAAGTGAGCGGATTATGATCCTGTGGGATTTGCACACAGAAGGGATACGAGCACACCTATTACTGCTGTGAGGGAAATGCAGGCCACTGTGATCGTCTTGTCCCCCACCCCCCTTCCCCTGTTGACTTAACTTGTCAGATCCAAAAAAAGTGTCTCTCACTCTCCCACACAGTTTCCTTTCACTTGTGCTTTTTGTGACAGTTCCTCTCTGGAGGCTGAATACATATTTTTTTTGCATTCTCCATTAATCAGAACATTTTCCTAAACAGCTGAAGAAGACCCTCTGATGTGATTTCGACTTGGCACTTGTGATCGAGGACAGACATACTGCCCATGCTGCTCCAGTAGATATGCTGTCACTATGCTACTGAGAGAAGAATGACATTTGTTTCATTTGAATTCCTGGAGCTGCCTCGAGCAGTTGAGCTGCTGCTCTGAGCCAAATTGGTGAATATCTCGGCCTATTTCTTTGCACTGCCGCAGCCCAGAGGCCAAACTGTTATGGCACCGGAGGCCAACTGATCAAAAGGGGACTCTGGCTGTACTGGAGGATTAGACTGTGCTGTGGGAGTGGGGACTGGACCCAGAAAGCAGACCCACAGTGACACATCATGCTACAGGGACACTAGACTCCCTGTTTGAGCCCCTACTGTGTGGAGTTTTTTTTTTTCTTTTTCTGCAGTCTCATTGGTTTGGATGGTTGAGCACAAGGGCTACTTTGAAGGAGCCCACCGGTGGCTGTGGTTTGGCCAAAGCTGACAGACTGCTTGCCAGCTATTGCTGATTTAGTACCCTTGTCCACTGCTGTAGCCCCCTTCGTTGTGGTCTCCAGTATGGTGAGTGGAGGCTGCAGGCATCGCGGGAGTGAAACTGAACCATTAACACTGGCGTAGCTGGTTACCTTCCATTTTTTTCCCTGCACTTTGAAGGATTGCATTCCAGGACTTTTTTTTCCCTCTGTCCTGGAAAGAAACACAGTCAAGGTTATTTTTTACATTTAAACTCTGGAAAGAAGACAGCTCCAGAAGAGGATGAAGTTGAGAAAACAGGTGACAGTGTGTGGAGGGGCCATATTCTGTGTGGCTGTGTTCTCACTGTATCTGATGTTGGATCGAGTCCAACATGACCCTGCAAGAAGACAGAATGGTGGTAACTTTCCACGGGTAAGAATAATTGCTGTAATGGTGGTGCATATTATGTGAAAAACCCCATATCTTGTTATTTATGTTGCATATTTTTTACACCAGATGTTAGAAAAATCATAAATTAACATATATGCGTTATTCTAAATAATTAAACACGTGGCTTGATATGTATTATTTTTTCAAAATATTAAAACGTAAACATGTCCAATCATTTCCCTTTCGTTCTGTAGATATCTTTAGGGCTGATTTGATCTCATACTGCTATTTGTTACCTTGGTTGAATCTGAAAGTTTTCATTGCAGAATGTAGGTTTGGTTAAGAGATGTTTTATGATGTTATACAGCTATGTGATTTATGATTTTTCTGTGTGTTGGTTTTAGAGCCAAATCTCAGTTCTGCAAAACCGAATAGAGCAGCTGGAGCAGCTCCTGGAGGA
Organism: Ophiodon elongatus; assembly: GCA_016806645.1. Taxonomy (NCBI): domain Eukaryota; kingdom Metazoa; phylum Chordata; class Actinopteri; order Perciformes; family Hexagrammidae; genus Ophiodon; species Ophiodon elongatus. Next base: position 1,457,382 of record JACSYO010000264.1, on the reverse strand, counting down.
AAACCACCAAATCATCAGCCACATAAAGGACTCTGTGATGGAGCTCACAGACACAGGAGCTGTGTCTCCCAGCGGCCACCTGCCATTTAGAAGTGCCAATGGTTCCTGGGTCCTACCCTTCGACGGCCGTCCCACTTTCCTAGTTGTCAAGCCCCAGGATTGCCAACCCGCTTTAGGCAGCCATGGTCAAGCAGATGTACAGGTGAGTTTGTAGTATATAAGCTACTGAGAATAAAATGCTAAGCAGCTATGGCCAAAACAGTATCACTGCTATATTTATAGATGTTATTCCATACTTATTTTTGGGGTGTGTCGAGTGAGCAAATGATGACTTTGTGTTTCATTTTAGATGCTGGACGTGTACTCCATCCTCAAGTTTGACAATCCCGATGGTGGCGTATGGAAACAGGGCTTTGAAATTACTTATGAACCTGATGAGTGGGACACTGAACAGCTGCAAGTGTTTGTTGTCCCCCACTCGCACAATGATCCAGGTGAGTTGAGAGGAAATGACACACGCAGCAAAAGTTTATTGAAAGCTGTAAATGTCTCGACTAGTCTAAAAGTCTGTCTGGATCTTAAGATGCAACCTTGAGCTTGTCTGAAGAACTTTTTTTCCAGGAAGTTAAAATTGCCTCGTCTGTAGACAAGCCAGCTATTGTGAGGCTTTACCTGAGTGGGAGGCAGAACTCATTCAAAACTTGATTAATTCGTTCTCATTATTATTATTAGCATAATGGTGACAGAATTGAAACAATGGAATTAGAAAGCTATTGGCAGTGGAAAACTCTCGCTATTTATAAGTTGGACTGGCTTAGATTTTTATTTTAGACTGACATTTTCATTAAACTTGTTTACCAGCCTGTCACATGCTTACTAACTTGACAGTTGTTGATATGTTGACAGACTGCAGAGACCTGCAAATTCTGTTCATCGTTAATGGGAATGGGTTTCATTTGTAGCTGCATTTAATTAAACTCTGCTGCAAAGTTTTGTTAAGCGTCTTTGTATGCAGTATTCAGTGCCCAGGGTTAGTGGGCGGTAGGAGTGTGTTGCAACCAGAAAGCATATTGTCAGCTCCCACTGAAGAGTGAATGTGAAAGCAGGTTAACTGGTAATAGGCTCATTTTACTAAATGCAAAGACGGGATTTTAAGGGTTTTAAGCCCCTGCAGGTAAGCAGCTCAAACCATGCACAATGTTGTAAAGACTGCGGTAAATGGTCTTGTCCCTCACAGCTGACTACGAGCTAATCGGCGTAATTGCAGAATGATGTACAACTTAGATCTCCATAAAATATATTAGATTACAATATATGAGATAAATATTTGACAGGATATTTATAGACTGTGCTATTCCACACTGTTGATCACCAAAAGTGCATAGCAAGTGCCTTTAATTCACTTCCTTTGAAACCACTCTGCTAAAAAGCTTTCTGAGGGAACTAGCTCAACTTGAATTAAATATGAGTTTTATTTTTGATCTGTTGCAGCACTTTTTCCACAGCATTGAGTCTCTTACCTGCCCCCCTTTCTTCTTGCCTTTCTATCTGCCAGCTACATAAAGGGCTGTCTGTTTGCCAACCGTTGTTCAAATCGCACATATTTATCTTCTTGTCTCGTTAGGTTGGATCAAGACTTTTGACAAGTACTTCACAGACCAGACGCAACATATTTTAAACAACATGGTGGTGAAGCTGGCTGAGGATCCTCGCAGGAAGTTCATCTGGTCTGAGATTTCATTCTTCTCGAAGTGGTGGGAGACCGCAGACGTACGCAAGCAGGAGGCAATGCGCAAGTGAGTCACAGCTTAGAGAAGCACACAGTTTTTCCTTTTAAATTACCCACCTAAGTCTTGACAATTAGTTGAGATTTCTTGATGCCTGCTGGCCTTATGTGCAGTATTTTACACAATGGATAGCACCCGCTTGCAGAATGTGGTTGCTCTGAAAATAGCTTGTTCTCTGGTTAATGTGACTCTCCACCTTAAGGGCTGGATTATCCTCACCTTGCTTTCTTAATCCTCTCTGTTCAACAGACTGATCCTTGGAGGGCAGCTAGAGATTGTCACAGGAGGCTGGGTTATGACAGATGAAGCCAACGTTCACTACTTTGCCATGATAGACCAGCTCATTGAAGGGCATCAGTGGCTGGAGAGGAATCTCGGTACACAATCTGAAATGATTCCTTGCTTGAGCCTTTTAGGTCGTATTCAGATGAATGATGGTGAAATTTGTCTTTTCCTCTCTCAGTGAAATGTTAGACCTTTTTCATCAACCCCACTTCCTTTCACCACATTTTAAAGTTAAAATGATGCCAGTCGTCTCAAAGTTTGATGGTCTAATCTGAGCTTGTCATCCCACATGCAGCAGGTGTAGCCTCTCAGTCAGTGGGTGATAAAAATACTCTGTGTTACTTTAAGTGCTCCCTGCTGAGGAGAATTACTTTCTAAAGGATGCATTCTTCCTTTATCTGAGCATAAACCTGAACTTCTTGCTTCCTGCTTACTGTCATAGGTATTACTCCTCAGAGCGGGTGGGCGGTGGACCCTTTTGGTCACAGTGCTACCATGTCCTATCTGCTGAAGAGGGCCAACCTGACCAGCATGCTCATCCAGAGGGTCCACTACTCCATCAAAAAACACTTTGCCTCCACACGCAGCCTGGAGTTTATGTGGAGGCAGTCCTGGGGTGAGTGGACCAGAGCCAGCGATGTCATCTGATTCATGTGCTTATCTTTGCTAAGCTCATTGCAGAATGAGTCATGCCACTTGTAATGGCCTTGTAAAGAAAGGGACGTTTTGGAAGAACAACCAGTGGGCAAAAGCCTCAGAAGCACCATCTTTGCTATTATTTCGCAATAAATTGGACATCTGCTGACGATTTACTGTCCATTTGTTCATAATGGAAAAATCCTCTGATATTACACTGTGAGATATTATCAATTTGTGGTACGCGGTTCTTTTGCGGCTGTCATTTGCTTGTTGTTGCTTTATCCAGAATTACTTTTGACAGTCCCCGGAGAACACTGTAGGTTTGATTTGTGAACTTAAATTTCCAGCAAGTTTATGAGCACGATCACAAATCCCGCCCTCACTCAGTTGACCGTGCTTTATGAGTGTATTTTGATTCCTGCCTTTTGAGGCTGCAGTCAACAATGGGTGTCTCTCAAGCCAATGTTTTGATTTTGACTTCACTGCTTTGACAGACACTGGATCAAACACGGATATCTTTTGCCACATGATGCCGTTCTACAGCTACGACGTGCCTCACACATGCGGGCCCGACCCCAAGGTCTGCTGCCAGTTTGATTTCAAGAGGTTACCAGGTGGTCGGATAAACTGTCCCTGGAAAGTGCCACCAAAACCTGTGGTGGATGCCAATGTAGCAGAGAGGTGAGACATGTGGGGTGTTAAGTCTCTAACTTTGGGCAAGTTACAGGGTGGAAGTGATCGATCCTGACTGTCTCGGAGAACACATTTCAGGATGCCTGCTAGATGCTGATATATTGGCTGGGCTGATATATCAGCTGAAAATTGATTATTGGTGTCTATTAGAGCTGATTAGTTAAGTAAAAAAATAATCTGCAAGTATTTTAAATTTCAGTTAGTCATTAATTAAGCAAAAGCACCACATATTTTGTAGGCCCAGCACCCTGAAGGTAAGGAATTGCTGGTTTTCCTTTGTCTTATGTAATAAAGTAATGACATAATAAGACTTGAAGACGTCAGGTTGGGCTTTAGTTCACTATTTCTTGCCATTGCACAGACCAATCGATTACAGTTAGTTGCAGCTGTGGTGTAATGTTATATGTTGGCCACAAACAAATGTCAGTACAGAAATGCAAAACGCATGTTTTTATGTTTCCATTACATTGTTCCACCAAAGAGCACTGACAGTTATTTTTTAAACTGTAAAACTGCTCTGTCTGTATCAAGAACTTGTCTTAAAAATCTAAGTTCAGGGAACGTCTTCAAAAATGTGTTTTTGTTTGTTTGCTATGTTTTTGTAATGCAATGTGTATGTATTGGCCTCAAAATAATTAGTCGGGCCATGATGTCTACATACTAAACATTTCTTACTTATTTGTATAGTTTTGTAGTTTGGCTCCAGCTACAAGCGCACACACACACACACACACACACGCACACGCACAAGCACATGCACACACAAATGCAGCAGGTTGGTCACTGCTGTTGCAAAACTGAATGTTATTTGTATTAGCCCCTTACAAACAAACTAAACTTGAACTTGCGCCAATGACAACAGCCATAGAGGATGGATGAACTGTGGGGGACCGACATGGACTGCAGATAGCTTTGCAGCTTTTAGAGGGCCGAAAGACTTTCCAGAGGACATATATCAGTGGTTGATGGAAAATACCCTCGGGGCTAATTTGATCCTCCTCTTTCCAAGGTCATAGTGATTTCCTACAAAACTGGCGCATACAAAGTAGGGCAGTTTGGATGCCAAAAATTTTGTCCGCTCAGTTTTTCCTTTTTTTCCCCCTTTCTTTCTTTCCACCTCTCTCAATCAGGGCAAACCTGCTCCTGGATCAGTACCGTAAGAAGTCCAAACTCTACCGCAGCAAGGTGCTTCTGGTCCCCCTGGGAGATGACTTCCGCTACGACAAGGCGCTGGAGTGGGATCAGCAGTACCTCAACTACCAGAAGCTATTCGACTACATGAATTCTCACCCAGAGATGCACGTACAAGTGAGAACGTTATTTGTGTACTATCACAAACCGTGTTGACAAAACTGTTTGCTTTTTCATTGTTTTTGTTCCTGAGCATGTCGTAGATAGAAGTATCTTTCTGAATAAGCTTTCTTGTGATAATGAATAATGCAGTGGTATTTTAACTTGCTGACAGAACAAAGAGTCTGTCACAACTCGATGTTTGGTTCAGAAGATGCCATGTAAGATGAGAGGCGCATGCATTTTGATGAGAAACTTTCTTTTTTTTTTTTTTTCACCCTGTGCAGCTGTTGTTTTGATTTAAAGTATATTTTTTTGAACAATGTGTCATGTGTCTGGCTGCTCCTCCAGGCTCAGTTTGGGACTCTCACAGATTACTTCAACGCTGTCTACAAAGCACACGGAGTGGCCCCGGGTTCCAGACCTGCAGACTTCCCAGTGCTTAGTGGAGATTTCTTTGCCTATGCAGACCGGGAAGACCACTACTGGACTGGCTATTTCACCTCTCGGCCCTTTTACAAGAGCCTGGACCGTGTGATAGAGTCACATCTCAGGTGAGGCAGATTTAATCACAAGTCACATATAACTACAACCTGCGGCGTGTTAATGATGCTGTAGCTGTTTATGTCAGTGAGTTCTACAAAAGGCACTTTGTTTCTTGTTTGCATCGCAAACAAGACGTCTGTGTGGCGTACTAGGTTAAGGGGCGTGCGTGCACCTGCGAGATCAAAGCCACAATCTAAATCAAAACACGTGATTGGAACCTGGTATCACTCCCAAACGGATCTTTTTATACACAACGCTAAACCACACTGTAATTTCATCAATATTGTTCTCTGACGCTGCTTGAGGTTTTTCTTTGTCTCTGAAAGGAAATATAGATATGAAGAAAAATACAAACTCATCAGAACAAAGGCCTATATTATGAAATCCAAGACAAAATGTGTGAACATACCTTTAGTTAATATTCATCGCACACAATATTGATTGATTATGCCTTTAATTCTCATTTTCCCTATTTCTCTCAACCGTGAACAATCAAAATTAAACAAAGGCTATAATAAAAACCTATAATGCATACTTTAACAGACAAAAGTATCCTCATGAGATTGTTGCCTGAATCCCAGAAATATATTTCTGAGCAATTTGAGGGATCAAATCAAGTAACCAGGTTTGAACCATCTGTTCAGCATAACGTTTAAAAATGCTCAAAGGAAATTTGGAAAAGAACCAGCAGTCGTCTTAAAATAACACAGTAATGTGAACGCACCCGTTAACTGACTAAACCAAGCTACTAAAGGGCTCCATAATGCTAACTGTTTGTCAATGTCCTTCAGGGGGGCAGAGATTCTCTACAGCTTGGCGGTTGCGAGCGCTCGCCATGTGGGCATGGACGGCCGCTACCCGGTCTCAGACTACGCCCTGCTAGTCGATGCGCGGCAGTCTGTTGGCCTCTTCCAACATCACGATGCAATCACTGGCACCGCGAAGGAGAATGTTGTCAATGACTACGGCACCAGGTAAGGACCTGAGCGTTGAGAAATAAATGACTGTTTAGATTGTATAGATGAAGTTCTTTTTATATGAAATAGAAAAACAGTGTCTCCTCTTATCAATCCTCCATCTCTGTGGCTACTTCGTAGTTGCCCATTCAATACTTTGACTGAAATAACAAGCTGTGACTGCCGCAGCCATTGATTCTTCCTCCTCCGCCTCCCTAGATTACTGCGTTCACTTATTGGTTTGAAGAGAGTCATCATCAATGCTGCTCATTTCCTGGTGATGAAAAACAAGGAGTTTTATCGGTTTTACCAGACGGAGCCGTTCCTGGAGACAGTAAGAGGAAACACGGAAGGATGCTTCCGTCACTGTATAATAAACCGTTTTACTACCTATAGAATGACTAAAATATGCAGTTTCTCAGTGTGTTTCCTGTGTTATGTACTTCATTTTGTAGGATGACAGGCGTGCAACTCAAGACTCTCTGCCTCAGAGCACTTTAATCGAGCTGGATCCAGCAGGACCGAGGTATTATCCTCTGACATCTTTCATCTCCTCTGCCTCCTACCTCAGCCACTCCTCACCCGTCCTATGCTCCTGATTGCTTTTTCCTCTTCTCCCTTCCAGGTACCTGGTTCTGTTCAACCCCATCGAGCAGGAGCGCCTGTGTGTGGTGACGGTGTTGGTCAACACTGTCAGGGTGCGGGTTCTTACTGAGGATGGACAGACCCTCCCTGTGCAGCTGAGTGCTCAGTGGAGCTCTGCTAGTCAAATGAGTGCAGAGGTATTTGAGGTAAGCGACTCGATTCATTCGACACTGCTGCTTTTCACATAGTGATATTAATATCACGAGCACAGCAGCAGTGCCGACACAGTTCTCCATCATTGTCTATACTGGATCTGTTATAGGCACGTAGGAAGAAAATGGACAATAGAGACACTGCACGTCGCAGTTACACGTGTTACGCGCAAACTGTTGGCAGCTGAGTTGTATTTTGGGTAATGTAGACACCAGATTTTGACAAGGAAGAAGGATGCATACATTTAAAAAAAAATATATTTCTAGTTCTGCTGCCACAGTTCTGAGACCTCACTACTTGCTAGGAGAATGTAGGTAACGCGATGTATGAATAAAATGAAGTAGTCAAAACTGGATAGAATTATGAATATAAAGGCTTCAGACTTATGAATGTGTAGTTTTCACCTCGTTCCTTTTGATATCTAACTGCAAGCTATCACTAGAAACAGATGCGTCTTCAGCTCATATTGCATATTATATCTGCAGCAGTTAAAAAAAACCATCCGATTTGCTTCACCAGATCTCTGTAGATTAATTTATCGTGCCCAGATACAATTCTCTCCACCCACAGAAAGCAATAAATTTAAATGTTGCCGAGAAATACAAACGGTCTCATTAACACCGCCTCTCATCACATTTTAATGACGGCACACTGTTGCTAATGTCAAAATGCTTTTAACTTCTAATGAATGGCTTGTGGTCAACACTTTCTGTTCAGATTACCAAAGAAAATAAAGCCGGTACTATAAAACACAACCTTTTTTTTGTGTTGTTTCTTTTAAGATTTTTGTGTATATATGCTTTATTAATTTTAATTAATTGTGTCCAACTGTTCTTCCACCTTCCGTCCAGGCAACATTCATGGTCCGTCTTCCACCGCTGGGCCTGGCCGTGTTCCATGTTTACGACTCCCCTGACTCGCCCATGACGCTCCGCTCTGACACCCTGCTCAGGCTCTCTGGTCGGGGCGTCACCGCTCGAGCCGTGGACCCGCTTCCTGTCCGCTCTCAGCAGTCCGACCCTCAGACCTTCTACATTAGCAGCCAGTCTCTCACGCTGGGCTTCTCTGGAGCCACGGGCCTGCTAGAGGTTTGTGCTTTGTCACCTCTTACACCAGTTGACTTTAGATCTGAATTAAGGATTTGCTCATCTGTTATCTTTGATCTTTTTGGAGATAAAAAAAAATCCCATGAACTTGATTTCCCAATGTACCCAGGCTGTTTGATCAAAGTGAACATGGAATGTCTTGTTGCCGCTAAAACCTTTCATCTCTTTTCTAATTCTGTTTTGTTTTTTTTAATGCTGGGCACTCTTTCTCTTTTATGTTTTTTTCATTGCAGAGTATCAAGCGAAAGGATGATCCTCAGGAAGTAAAGGTTCAGATGCAGTTCATCGTCTACGGCACCCGTCCCTCTAAAGACAAAAGTGGAGCTTACCTCTTCCTGCCTGATGGAAAAGCAAAGGTATTCTTTTAGATGTTTACTTGCCTTTCAGAAGGCTTTGATAGGGTCTCCCTTGTGTATTTGTCTCATGCTGGGGTGCTCAGGGTGGAAAGGCAGGCAGACTGGGTGCTGCTACATCTTTTCTTGATTTTAAAGACAACAGAGCCTAAGGGCTTCACTGCTATACTGTATGTAGTCATCCATTCTGTTTGTGGCTGCTTAACTTATCTCTCTGTCGTTCTTCCTCCTCCATTTTTAGCAAAAATTCTGCTCATGATGTTTTTTTTCTCTCTCCCTGCTTTCAGCCCTACAACCAGAAAGAGCCACCAGTGGTGCGCGTCGTGGAGGGGCCTCTCTTCTCGGAGGTGGTGGCCCACTACCAGCATTTCCAGCAGACCATTCGCATACACAACGTGCCAGGTAATAATCAAACCAAACTGCGTCATGGATTCAGTTCAAATGGACCTTGCAAAAGCTTTTTATGTTTTGGTAAATGCACCATATGGTGCATACAACATGGGCCTATAGGTTTGACAAAATTACAATTTATAATTAAATTACTTTGTTCCTGTCAGCTACATATTTCTTTTACTTTAAGGAGGCAAATGTAAATATTATTTGCAATTAGCATTTGTCTCACAGTTTTGTAGATCACATTTTTCCATTCACTTCCTTCTGAAGCGTGATCTTTGGTTCTCTGTGGTTTTGTGTTTTCAGGGGTCGATGGGTTGTCAATAGACCTCACCACCATGGTGGACATCAGAGATCAGACCAATAAGGAGCTGGCAATGCGACTGGTCACTGACATCCAGAGTGGAGACGTCTTTTACACGGATCTCAATGGCTTCCAGGTCAGTATCACCCTCGGCATCAGAGAGGAATAACTTTTATTTCTTTGCATGCTGTCATAATACAGCAATATGTATCACTGATTACCAGGATGGTGATTAGTTGATAACCCTCTTGAAACTGAATGCAGTGGCATTTCTCTCAAGTTAACTATCCCTGACCTGAAAATGCCCCATCTTTCCTTTCCACAGTCAGTTTGACCTATTGTGTCATTCTGTGTTCGATCTCTTCTTTTAGATGCAGCCTCGCCGCCACCACCTAAAGCTTCCCCTGCAGGCCAACTTTTATCCCATGCCCAGCCAGGCGTACATCCAGGACAGTCATCACCGCCTCACGCTGCACACAGCTCAGTCTCTGGGTGTCACCAGCCTGGAGAGCGGTCTGTATTTTGTTGCATTTACATTTAATGTTGTCATTTTTCTTCATTTCATTTTAATGAAAGTTGTCTCTGAGATTGAAATCTTTTTTTCCTTGTGTACCCTCTCTAGCCTGTATGGAATTGTATTGCAGCACTTTTTCTCTCCCTCTCGTCCCTCGGGAAGTTTTCTGAGAGCAAACAGTTCATACGCTCACGTTAATGTACTGAGCTAATCTTTTTTTATCATCGTTATGCGAATAATGGAGCTGTTTTTCTAAATGACAAATAGATCAAAGTGTTTGTCTTCATCAACTGTGTTGTGAACGCTCAATACACAGGCTTTGTGTAATAGACGTCGTCCTTGCTCCATCTTCTCCCTCAGGCCAGCTCGAAGTGATTATGGACCGACGGCTGATGCAGGATGATAACCGTGGGCTGGGTCAGGGCCTGAAGGACAACAAGAAGACAACCAACCGCTTCCGTCTGCTGCTGGAGAGGCGGTCCACAGGCAACAAGGTCAGTAAGGTGACGGCGGAGGCGGTTATGGCAGCTGGGCGAGCGACTCTGGGGTGCTGAATGACTCTGTGGGAGCTGTGCAAAGCTGTGGAGTGTTTTGTCTTTCATTCTGTGGTCATTAACACCTTTTGTTCATATCTCATGTCAGTACTCATTACTCCCCCATCTGTCTTTTTTGTTATTCCTCCCTCTAACTTTGTTTACCTTTTTGTTTTTTATACTCCATTACCTTCAGCATGATGGCTTCTTTGCCAAACTCTCGTCCTTTTTTCATTCTTACTTCTCCAAAGTCTTGAGTGACGGAGTTCAAGAGGTAATGTTGCCTTAGCAACAGTGAAAACGCCTGTTAGCACTCGTCATAGTCTTTGCTGTAGCTCAAGTTCCTATTATTTTTTCCCCCTCCACCTCTTAGCCGTAGCCAAACCAGTCCATCTTTACGACAGCGTCATTGAAAGCAATGCGGTGATTTATCAAGTAAATGAATGCACATTGGCAGAGAATGGAAAGCATTGGTTGCAGTTTCATCATACAGCTCTATGGTAAAACTGCTGATGGTATTTGGGATGAAGTTGCTCAGGCTTTTCGAAAAACATCAAACATCATGTTTCAAACACTGTAATGCTCTCAATTAAAAAAGGACACCACGGTGCTGTGGCTATAGCAAACCCAATATAGATCGATTGGTACTGTGTCTGTCTGGTCTAGAATTAGAAATGTACCTTGTACTCTGACAAAGTAGTTAGAGCCTATTCCTCATCATGTAGTGCAGTAATGGCAAAAGAACGACTCTAGAGGTGAGTCATTGATGCTGTTGTACTTACGCTGTCATTTACTACTGTGGCTCAACTCTGTCTCTGCCTTCCTCCAGATGATGGACAGTGCAACAACCAGCTTCCCGTCTATACTCAGTCACATGACCAACTCCTTCCTGAACCACAAGGTCTTGGCGCTGCCCGTCCTGCCAAAAAGACGCGGCATCCCTCCCTTGCAAACCTACGCCCCTTTCAAGTCCATCCTCCCCTGCGACTTCCACCTGCTGAACCTGCGCAGCATCCAGAGCCAGGTAACGAGACAAAAAAAGAAAAATGCAGGTTTCGTTTTTATTGCCTTTTTTAAATTGACCCGTGTCTTCTGTGTGAGCAGCAGGACCCCCACTCTCCGTCTCCTCACACAGCCTTGATTCTTCACCGCCTGGCGCTGGACTGTGGCCTGGACGCTCCAAACCTAGGCTTCAACTGCACCACCACACAAGGACAGGTCAGGGTAGAAACATGTACACCACACACACACTCTCAATCCTTTTTGCAAAGCAGAGGTTCGTTTGGTTGTGAAATGATAACGAAGTACTTTACTTTAAAGGGCTGAACTCGATATTCAGAGCATATCTATTGCCTCTGGATGGCTCTCAACATGGCGACGGCTGAGCCAGCGGCTATAGGCTAACGGTGTTAACAGCACAAACAATGGCAACAATGCTGACAGAGCTAACAGTGTTTACCTGAGGGGGAACCGGAGGTCCGACGCTACTCTTTGGCCACGACGTTGCCACCGCTTTATACACTTTATACACTTTATACACTTCTACTCTACACTTCAAAAAGTGTGATTGCACTTTTACTCCACTACGTTTATCTGATGGCTGTAGCTATTGTTTAGTTTTCAAATTGATATTTTACGTACAAAACATAAAATAAAATGACTATATATATGTATATATATATATATATATATATATATAGTTTAATCAGCTTTATTACTGATCAAACTAACGAACCGAATCAAATAATATTTTGTTTTACATGTAAGCTAAACTTGTCATTTCCATATTTGCATTCTGACTTATGTCAGCTTGTTTAGTTTCTAACACCCTCGGCCTTCCTGCCTTTCCTCTCTGCAGCTGAGCGTATCGGGACTGTTCAAGAACCTGGACCTGCAGCTGCTCCAGCCCATGTCCCTGACTCTGATGCACTCCAGCACGCCTCTGGCCAACGACTCCACCATCAGCCTGGATCCCATGGAGATCTCCGCCTTCAAGCTCAAACTGCGCTAAGTGCCGCCGGCACTAAAAGAGGCAATAAAAACCCACCAGACTCCTTGGACCAAGTACCAGGCCCACGCCGGCCACAGACTGGCAACAAAGGGGGTCTGGGTCCCTCTGTTTTGTCAAGCAGAATCATAAACACTACAGCTCGGAGAAAAAGGTTCCACTGTAACAGGACTGACTGCACAGCAGGGGGCAGGCGATAGCTGTTACTGTGGACGTCTCCGAGGGCAGAACAACCCGGGTGAACTCGCAGCTGTTCCAAAACAAGAAAGACTGCCAGAATCGCTCCTCAGATACAACCGGGTGTCTGTCTGTCTGTCTCTGTAATCGAAAATGAAATCTCGTTTAGTTCTGCTTTGTAAGAACTTGTGTCTTTTTCTATCTTTGCTCCATCCTGGACTGAACTTCTGAATGTAAATATCCCAAAAGATGGGAACGGGACTGGGGGAGGGGGGGCTGGGACTTGTGTCACATCAGAGTGCAATTTACAAAGCTTTATTTAGTGTATGTTTTTTTTTTTTTTTTTATGTATGCAATTAAGAAGACCCATCACAGCGAATTTTTGTTTTTATACTTGTCAGTCGATTTTCTTTTTGTTGACAAACTCGAATGCAGCAAAGAGAATGTGTGGTCTCTTCTCAGCTCGCGAGGAGACCCATGCTGCAGCTCTCGAAGCTCTTTATCGTATGTCTGAGTCCAAGAGTCTCACATCGGTCACTATTAATCATTAATCATATCGGATGACTTTTACCTTCTGTTCTCTGGATTCGCTTGTAGATAGTCGGCAGACTTTCTTTCCTTCACTTCTTTTTTCCCTCCCGGAGCTTCTTCTTCGCTGATGAGAAAACTGTGCATTTCAAAGCGTCTGTCTGTCATTCCTGTGCTTGTACTTTACTGCTGCGAGGGTGGTTAGGGAACCACGCTGTAGGCAGTAGAGGACTATACAAAGACTTTACCTCATAACCACAAGGCAGATATCTCCGTGTGTGTGTCTGTAGAGTATGTTGATGTGAATATTTGAGGATTTATCTTTTTTTTGGGGTGTGTTGAGGTTACAGTGCACACTATCAGGGACCATTCTTAGTACTGTTGGATGTCTGTGTTGAGCCGTTAGTCATTATTATTGCAGCACAAAAGGAGCTTCCCATTGGAGATGAAGAAAAATAAAAAGGCTTAGTTCACCCAAATACAAAATCTGGCCGTGCAGATAGGTTGGGTTTTGAGATATCCGTCCGGCGCTGCCACTGATTGTTTTCATTAAGTCAAGTATACAAAATGGCAGAAAAAAGTGATAAATGCACAAATTTGTCTTTTTAATTACTTTGTACCAACAACAATCCAAAACCCAGAGATATTAAAGATTTTCAAAGATCATTTGAGAAGATGACATCGTAGATTGACTTTTTTGCTGGATGCATGTATTGCATTAATTCCTGCTTGTATAAAACAGTACGACTACAAAGACAATATACTATAAACATGGGCACATGGTGCATCTAACTATGTAGACTGGCTCTGGGACACTGTAGGTTGGGCCGTGCTTCTGGAAGGAGACGTTGCTGTTGTATTTATTTATAGTCTTAAGTTTTTGTAATTGTCGTGAGCGATAAGAGTAAAATGCCATTCACCTCGGCTCTCGGAGGGAGATTTCTCAAAACCACAACGCATCAAACCAAAACTGTCTGCCAAGATGCCACTAAGTGATAAATGACTACAACTTAAGATATTTTTGTAATTTGGGTGAACTGACCCCTTTTTTTTTTTTTTTTATAGAAATAATCAAATCATACGCAGGGATCCTCAACACAGAAGAAATGCTTTCAAAAAGAGCTGCAGTTAGTTTTTCACAATTTCTGCTCCACAGTGCTTCTTAATGCGAGGCCGTCCTGAGGCACGCGGCCTTTTTCTGGTGCACACCTGCCTCTGCGGCGGGCGCGGAGGACGTTGTCGTCCGCGTCCAGAGCCGAGGCGGGACGTCTCACAGCCCGCCTGTGGACCCCTTTGTACTGAGCCGACGCTTTAACTGGTCGTCGTCATTCTTCCAGGGGAGTTCTGCTGCTTCATGGCTCTCCCGCTCTTCCCTGATATCTGGGCTACCGTAGCTCGATGCATTCTGCTTTCTCTCTTCGCCCTCCAGCTGCTGTTCACGTCTCTCTCAGACCAGATTTCACTGCATCTCAAGTTGCACTTTCTCCTGTTGTCTACCGTCGTCATAAGATTTCCTCCTCCTGTTTTTGGTGTGCGTCTGAGTCTCTGTATAATGTTTGGTTTTTTTTGTTTGAGCAGAGGTAAAATATGAAGGCAAAGTCTCTTCTGTATTTGATTATTCATGATGGATTAAAGCTGCAGTAGAACCGAGGCGGTGGGGATTAAATAAAGATCAAAATACAAAGATTGTCTTTTTGTTCCTCCATCTGCAAATAATTTCTTCTTTTTAATGCACCTGTGAATCTGCTGTATTTTGATGCAGTTTCTTTGCTCTAAGGAGCTCAATTGATTCTCTCTCAGTAGGGGGCAACGTTGAGTTGGTTCGGCCGCACAGTGTGTGCACAGATGCTGTCAGTCAGAGAAGAGTCAGCTTCAGACTGCCCAGTGCTTCCCTCCTCGGTGGCTGGCTGTCAAGGCGTCGACCTGATATTAAACAGAGCAGGGTGTCGCTGTAGAAGCTCACGCTTTCAAATCTCACGTAGTTAACGGCAGCAAGTTTCCACCCACGTGTACGCGCCTCGGTCAGGTGCGGGTAACCGTGACGCCACGGAGCAGGATGTGAACATGAAAATACATGTTTTTGTTAATGCTTCATAAAAAATGGATCAGCGACATAGAGGAATAAAAAAAGTGTGGTGGCAGGGACGCCTGAGAGTGATCACTGTGTGTGTGTGTGTGTGTGTGTGTGTGTGTGTGTGGTACCACCATGGGGACACTCAGCCTCTGCATTTTACTCCTCTGCTGGCCGACTATATTTCTCAACCTTTCCTTATCCATGAGCATCAGATTTAGCACAAACGCAAATAATGTGTGACTCGCTGGAATAATGAGACTGGAACCTCAGTGTCCAGTTGATCTGGATGTGAAATCAACTAATGGGGCTCTTGTTCTTTTAATTAACGGAATATTTCCCCTTTTTAGTGGGCATTATTGTTCAGACAATAACTGCTAATTAATGCGGGCTAAAGGGTTCACATAAAAGAAGCTCACAGAAACATGTAATGACATAAGAGACAAGACTTTTAAACCCGTCCACTTTTAACTACATGAGCCAATACACGCACACTTTTATTTTCACACATACTGCATTTATGATGAAAAGCATGATGCATCCGAGGGGCACTAAATTGTGCAGCCAGTTCTCCCGGCAGATCTAATTATGGACCGCAGAATGAATGTACCTTCACCCGTGAACCCAGTTACCTGCCTCTGTCGAGGGTGTTACAGAGAAAAGTTGCTAATGAACACCGCTGCTACCAGCTGGCGTTGTTTTCCCATGTGCATACAAACCGTTTCTATTTATATTAATTTAAACTTTCAGAGGCCACCATATTGAAACTTGAGAAAATTGTTTCTTAAAGGCTTTTTTCTTTTTCTTTTTTTTAAGAGAGAGCTAGAGAGTAGGGAGGAGGAAGACAGACTGCTGGCACCCTGTTAGAGCCAAACGCCCGCAGTGGAGGAAACGCAGCTTTTACAATGATATATGGCCACGAAGAAGTGATGAACCATCTGCTCTCTCCGTTGGTGTTTGTGTGTCAGGGGCTGGGTTTCAGATGCATAAAACACTAAAAGTTTCCAAATCTAATTAAGACACAAACAGTCCAGCCAACAGCCAGGAATTTTATTCCAGCGTGAAACTGATCTCCACAATATCAACATCCATTGTCAGTTAAATAAAAAAGGATATAAAACAAACATAGAAAACGTGACACAAGATCTCATTACTTCTTCACTGTAACCGTTCTGCCCTTTGGGGGTCGGGGAGGCTTCGATTCCGCCGGCGTAGTGGCAAGTCTGCACGGTTGTGGGCGAGGAAATAAAGCATGTATTTGTCTTTCAATGTATGGAGCTCACAAAGAAGAGAGAAAGAGCTTTCACCCTGATGAAGATGCTCTGGGAGAGAAGGCCCCAAAATCAATATATGCTCTGTGGGGAAAATGAAGAGAAAATGATCTCATTTCTTATCAGCAGAAACCTGGAGGAGAGATGTCGTAAAGGTCAGCCAAGCAGCTTTGGGCTAAACGTTATTTCCATTTCATTCAAAAACAGTGTTACTTTACAAGTCAATGAGATTTTGTGACTACGCTGCGGTGGCAGCTCCCACTGTGCATTGATTGAAAACAGAGCATCCTCCAGAGTTTCTTGCTCATCAAACAGCCAGCAGGATGTTTTATCACGCCGTCCCAGTACGCCGCAGAAATCTTCCATTTAAAGTTTTCTTACTATTAATGAGTAGCGCCTCAACTTCATGACCGCTGGCCCACAATCTGCCGGGAATCTGATCAAATATAACGTCAATTCACTGCTGATGGCCAGATGTTTGTGTTGGTGGAAAATCGATGCATATTGTGAAAAGTAATGCACTCAACTGGCTTAGAGGAGCAGTGTACTTGTCACAGAAAGTACTACTCAGCCTGTCCGGGTTGTATAATGTTCTTCTGTAGTTCTGGAGTCTGAAGCAATAACACTGAGATGCCATCAGGGATATTTTGAGCTCTGATTGGTTATTGGGCTTGTAGACTCAAATCTTTTCCAGAAACTGGGGGTGAGGAGATTGGAAAACACGGGCATTTAACAGGCAGAGGGGCTCTCACAAAAGATGTACGATTCATGGTATTTTACTTATAAATACCCGTTCCAAGTACCTATACATGGGAATAAAAGCCAGAATATCTCGGCATATCTGCTGCTTTCTCTTGTAGGCGCTTCAACTTTATGGGAGTGCGATACTTTCTGGAATAACCCTTTGACAAACTGGACAAGATATGGTCAAGCAGGTCATTAAACAAAATAAATAAATAAATAAATAACACAGTTGCATAACACCTCAAAAATTGGTGACAAATGCATAATGGATACGTCTGTCATCTGATATTAATCAAATAAGATAAATTAACAAATATTAATAAATACAGAAAAAACAAATGGTTGGCTCTTTAATGCATTTGGATGGGGGGGTGCTGATGGGACAGCAAGGCCTGCGTTTTGTGATTCTCCTTCGTGTAGCAGCTCTATGCAGTCAGATCTAAATGCTCCCAGGATGCCGTGACGTCAGACACACCAGCAGATCAGGCTCAGCTAGATCGAGCTCTGGGTCTTGATGAAAGCTGTCCTCTCGGCGTGAGCGTCCATTTCCTCGCTGTCTGATTCAGACCGGTAGGCGATCATGTCCTCATCCCCCCACACAGTGGGGATCCCCTTGTAGCATATCCGTGCCTTCCTCTCCCGTCTCTGACCGCAGCCAAAACCGAAACCCATCCGCACCCCCGCATCTGAATACACAGAGGGCAGTTTGGTCCTCCAGCCCAAAGAAGCGCCGCCTGAGCGCATCTGCAGCAAGAAGAAGACCCCGACGAAGGCCGCCAGGATGAAGGCACAGCTGAGCACGGCAACGACCACAGGCAGCTGAGTGGACGGAGCCACACTGAACCCCGGAGGTTCCTCGCCTTCTCCGCTGTCGTCCACTGATGTCGGGATCTCCCCCTCCGGCTGGGCTCTGTCGACCTGGAGGTCCCCAACTAGTGGGGATTTGCGCTGGACCTGGTTCTGGTGCAGGCAGGAGGTGAGAACCAGGTGGCTGTGAGGCGGGCAGGACAGGCAGTTTGTAGGCCCGGTGCCAGAGCAGGTGAGGCAGGCAGCGTTGCAGGGTAGGCAGGCCTGGACGGAGGACAGGTCCACCCAGTTCTCCAGGGAGAGGTTGAGGAGCTGCGGGCCCGAGGTGAAGCCCGGCGGACATAACTTCACGCAACCCTGGAGGAAGAGGGAGAAGCCGGGGCTGCACTCTGGAGGCGGCGTGGCAGAAGAAAGCATAAAGGAGGTTAAGATTCATGCATTCAAATAAAAACAGTGTAAGACAATGAAAACCAGCAAATTATCACATTTGAAAAGCTGGAACCGTCTAATTTTTGGTATTTTTTGCATGAAAGATAAGGAAGAATCAATCAATTATCACAGCAGTTGCTAATTTATTTTTAGTTAATTGGCTGCTGAATTAATAGACTATTCACTTTATCCCTAATTTATCTATTTTTTCTAATTATTGGAAAACAGAGACTTCAGAGATTGTCCACATAATAACTCATTAATTTGAGTGTTCATAGCAAGAGGAATAATAGTTACTGAATACAGCAGTCGGACACAGTAAGAGGAATTTCCTTGAAAGAACTGCTAAAAACCTTAATGACCAGAAAAACAAAAATCCATTTACACCCACGTTACTATTCATTTTTGGTTAAAAACTATATATTCTTTATATTTGCTGAATTGTATGCCTGCCTTCACTTCACCACCATGCAGGAATACATTTGCATTTTCAACTGATCTCCTGTGCACTGAATAAAAGATGGTTCATTCGTTAAAAGAAGGCCTTTTCTTCCGTATGATTATCACCAAATTAAAAAGTCCTTTCTAGGAAGCTTCCACTGCCAGGGTCCTGTAAAACAAAGTGTAAATACCAACTCTTGAAATGTAAATTTTAACAACATTTTGGAGAAGTCTGAACTGATTAAGAAGAAACGATAATAAAACACTTGGGAGCAGATGAAGCTTCCGACTTCATCTGCCTTTCAGTGGCGGAGTCATCCTCCTGAACAGTTGTTGACAACGTAGCACCTCGCACACACTGACGCAGTTTTTTTTATCTCCCCTGCTGCTCCTCCATACGTCCCACACGCCAATTCAAACTAATATGACATATGGCAATGTGCATATTCATAGCGTGCGGGTAAACAAATGCAAAAGGAGCTTATAAATGCACCATCTGTATTCACAACACTCGCTTTCACAATTTGAGATACCCACCGCGGTCTGACCGAGAGCCTGTGTTGTAAGATCTCGCGCAGTGCCCGTTCCACGAGCATGCCTATTAACATGTTTTTGTAGTAGCAGAGAAACAGATTTGAACACAATTCAAAATGGCTGAAAATCAATCGAGCGAGCTATTGGTCGTGGTTTATGTAGATAGATTCTTCTAGAACCACACAAATCCAGGAAAAACTATTATTTGATTTTTTGAGACCGATGGTTCATAGTTACAGGCCAAAACGTAAGTCCAGTGTTCAGAAATTGCTCGTCGTTGGTTCCCCAGCAACACAGCCGCCTAGTGTGAAGCAGCATGAACTGTTCTCCAGATATGGAAAGGACATCGCCACAGACGAAGTGAAATAATACAGGCTACTATGGCTTTTTATGAGCTTTATACAACATCCTGTAATATGACTTTTTTATTACATTTCTATGGCATACTCTACTATGACTTATTATCACATACTATAATATAGTTTGTGATGACATTTCAATGAAATATTATAATTGTTTTTGTGACTTTTTATGACATACTATAATGTAACTTGTTTATGACTTTTTTTTTAGAACATACATAACATAATGAAACGTTTATGACATACTACACTATGCCATTTTTATGAAGTACTATAATATTACTTTTTAATTAATTTAGTTTAGCGAGATATGCATGTCATACTTATAATATACCATGACCATTTCTTGACCATTTTATGACTTTGTGATGACTTTATAAAATACATACTATGTCTTGTTCATACATTTGAGGTAACTTTGAGGGCCAGCGATAGCAAAACTGTATAGAACATCAAAAATCCAAAAACGTTTTTCCAGATTGGTCCAGAGATGTTCTGCTCTAAATTTGGTGATGATTGTTCACAATTTGTAGGAAGAGTAGTAGTAGAATTAGACACAATTCAAAATGGTGGAGAATCCAGCAAGACCCAATTGGGTGTGGTCTATCAAGATACATTTAGCTGGACTCACAAAATCCAATAAAACATTTTTTTTTTTATAATCTTAAGGCTCAAAAGTTGAGGGCCAAAACGTAAAGTTCTTTGTTAGTGCTATCATCAAATTGAACCATCTTCAACACGGCACGTCCTTGTTCCTCAAACAATACAGCAGCCTTGTGTGAAATAGATTGAACAGTTCTCAATATATTCGAAGGACATACCCAAACAGACAGACAGACGGACAAAGATTCCTTTCTTTACAGTTAGATGACCGTGTGCCACCTCTAACACGAAATAACCCATTCTGTTTGTGTGAAGCCTGAATGATCTCACCGATACAGATCTGCTGGGCATCAAAGGTCTTGCAGCTGTTGTTGGACGGCCGAGGGAAGTCGGATGAGGAGGGGTTGACGACGCTGGACCCAGTACCCCACAGGATGAGGGTGAACTGACTCAACACAACTGAGAGAGAGAGAGCGAGAAGAGAGAGAAGAGAGAGAGAGAGAGAGAGAGAGAGAGAGAGAGAGAGAAGAGAGAGAAGAGAGAGAGAAAAGAGAGAGAAAGAGAAGAGAGAGAAAAAAAAAAAAAGAGAGAGAGAGAGAGAGGAGGGGGAAGAGAAGAGAATATTAAAGTAACACCTCTCAGAGAGGGAACAGTGTGAACTGGCTGAGAAGAGGATATGGGGGAGGAAAAAAAAAGGAAGTGATGAGAGCGGACCAAAGACAACAGCGGAGGAGGAAGAGATACCTTCATATCTCATTTCACAAAGCCACACAGGAATTCTAGGAGTTAACGAGTTAACTCTCCTGAAAACATGCCGCTGTTTGCCTTTTGAATGAAAATGCAGCCCGATGATTGTAAAAAAGAAGTTGATAATCTAAAGTTCACCAACCATTTTCTTGCAGAAAAGATATTTATCTGTCCAGCAGCTTTAACATTTTAATCTGCATATACAGCGCAGATTATATACGCTTCCCTCTGGTACCAAAAATGGTACAAACGGAATCTTCAGAGAGATACAGAAAGAGGGGAACTGAGCAGAGACTAATTTGAGAAGCATGAAAATATGCAAGAGGATTTATAATGGGGCAGTGCATGCTGGCATGAATGCAGGTTTGATGTGATGTGACCGGACTGAACAAATGACGTGATAAGTGGGGTTACCAAAGTCTCGTCCATTAGCTGCTACATTTTCTATTTCCAGGGTCCATTCCCCTTGAGGATCCTCGCCCCATGAGTGGGTGGTCATAAAGGCCCAGTCGTTGAATCCCTCTGACGAGAAGTCATTGGGCCTGAGAGAAAAGGGCAGGTGAGGTGTTTGTGTTATTTCTTCTGAGGTAGAATGCAGTTTTTTACCCAGAGTACACTTGTGGGAGTATCGGTGCACAGATAAAACTGAGGTATATGCACATTGTGTTGGTCTGAGTGTGTGAAAGAGACGCAGGCAAAGAGAGAGAGATATATAGCAGGGTCCGGCTGTTGGTGTGTATAGCGGTGTATTTTACTGTGTACCTGGGAAACAGCAAGGTGGAGCGTGTGCCCAGTGGGCTGATGAGATGAATGGCCAATTTTCCTCTCTGGTTGTGGGAGAGAGTGAGGCGAGCCTGAATGTGTTCCAGAGAGCTGACGTACTCCGGTCGTCCCCAGCAGGCATCCACGCTCTTGCTGAACACCAGCTTGCTCCCGATGTCTCTGCAGGTTGTGTGGAGGGGAAGGTGGTTAATGTTGTGTGGTCGCAGAAATGGTCACGGACAATAGCGCTGTACTACAAAGCTGCGTGAATGTCCCAGCTCCAAGGAGAATACAGTGACATTGATCATAGAACAGCAAGTGCTCATAACGAGCACACACACACACACACACACGCACACACGCACGCACGCACGCACGCACGCACGCACGCACGCACGCGCACACACACACACACACACACGCACACACCTTGGTTCTGTAAGCATGGTGTGAACACACTGATGCTGTGGTGCCACTGTGGTCCAGTTCTGTGCCAAAGCCACCATGGCACCTGCATCCAGAAGCCCATAGCCGTATGAATGACTCACTGTAGGGAACGAAAACAGAGCGATAAAGAGAATGGCAGGTTGGTGGGCGGTAATGATGAGATAACATCACAGAAAGAGAAATAACTGTCTGTCAACAATCCACTCTTTACTGAAATACTATGGAATTACATTCATTATAATCCAGAGCACAAATGCAGCTCCTTCAGTTATTCAAATCAAATGTAGACATCCAAATCATGTCAATTTGTTTTTGTCATTGAAAGGAACAAAAAAAGTTCTCGAGGAAATATCAGAAATACTGCTTTTTCGTCTCCGCCAGCTGGAGGGCTTTGCACTGTCGCCTATACATGTCATGAGCAGACAGCGTGTTGGTAACGGTGCTATGGAAGAGTCAGGACTACACCAGCATGCACATGGACCATATACATGTTGGCGGGTTCACACGCTGTCCGATGTGCTACAGCTCACCAGCTATTTCGTTTTCTAGCCTTGAAAATGGCGTTAGCTGTGCACTTTCCCCACTGGTGAATGTTTGCCTGGGCACGGGACATGACGTGGGTTCATGTTTGTGAGTTGGAGAAGAGGGAGACTTGAGCAGGAAAGCTAATGTGGGTTGTTGATCGGAGTCTGTTGATCTGGGTTGCGTAGCAGGCTGCTGCCTCGCTCAGTGTGGCCAACAGCTCTGTCTATGACAAACATTGACGCTACGGATTTATGCAAATATGGTTTAAAATGAAGCCATCATGAAAACTATCTTAAAGTCTCAAAGGACAACACAGGATGAGTGATTTACAGAGAATATATTGTAGCAGACAAAAGCATGCAAAAAAAACAAACAAAAAAACCCCTCTAATCCTACTGGCAATCAGAGTGGAGACAAAACAGCGAATCACAAATGACTAATTTTATCCAAACTGTTTGACTGAAATTGTGGCCCGCTGTAACACTTTGTCAAGTTGGTTGAGCACGCAGAGACCTGAGGGCGCTCCGAGCAGAGATGCTGAGAGAACAAGTCTCCAAGGATTTGGGAGTACACGGAGCAGCGAGTTTGCAACAGAGTGAGAGGTGATTATTGTGTGCGTATGTGCACAATATTGAACAATTTACCGTGCACAGAGTAGAGTTTTATTATATAAATACGATTATATAACGCCTGTGCTCACAAAAGAAAAAGTCCCATTGTATGCGCAGGATAGAAGCACAAACACTACGCCATACGATACCATCTGTGCTTATTCTGGACTAGCCAGCCTCTACCTCTGCGTCCCACTCCGTTGGTCTTCCAGTCTCCGGCGCTGAGGTGTCCGGGCCGGGACGTTCTCACCACCAGGTGCTGCATGTCCCTCCACGTCAGGTTCATACTGCAGAGATACAGGAAGGAAAGTCATTTAATAGCTAAAAGATATTACTTTCCACATTACGTTATGAGAAAAAACAGGTTTCGCTGACCTCGACTGTACGACAATACAGTCGAGGAAATGTGAGGAGCCGTGTGATATGGAAAAGGTCAGGAGTCTGTCGACACACCTGAAATATGATCGACCTGAGACGTACATATATGAAATATTATACGCAGACGTAGAGGAAGCCCCGAGGGTCAGTGTCAGTCAACCATAACAAAGGCATGGGCTCACATTATGGTTTTAACACTGGTGTAAAACACCAGTATTAAAGAGGTACATCATAACCTATTGTGTTGAAAGGTCGGGGAAGACAGTAAAACAGTGGAGCCATCAGTGTGAAGGACTGTCTAGACCTCTCTGTAATGATAGTTTCTAATGAGGTCTGGAACTGGGGGGATGAGGTCACCTTCCAACAGCAGAAACCCAATAAAAACGTGTGGTTTTTATATATAAATTTATTAAGAGGCACGGCAGGGAAGCATTCGGACGAAAAGCCTTTGAGTTGCCAATGATGAGAAAACTGCTCCGTGGTTTAAGATGATGCTTACGGAGTGCAACGCCACAGACAGATATAGAAACAGGATTGCACTGCTGCACATCACCTCCGCCACGCTCTGTATCAGCATTCACATCTCACGTCCTCTCATGTGTTATTAATGGCCAGGATCCCCCCGCCCACCCATCCATCCATCCATCCATCCACTCAATGTCACCTCAGCCACGAGCGGAGGGGAAAATAAAATAATAAAAACACCAGAAAGCCCAAACACTCTGTCTATTAAATGATTCCATCTCTGTGAATTCCTCTGTGGTACCAGTCTGATAAACTAGCTTCCTTGTTATTACTGCTGCCTGTCAGGAGAACAGAGAGCCGACTCTACTGTAGTGGTAACAGTGAGAGATACTCTTAGTGGTAAAGGTCTGTCAGTCAGAGCCCTTCTCTCATGATATGCAAGGTGAACCTGGGTACTCTCAGTATGCACACCTGAACTGAAACCTGGGCTGTGAGGTAATCCTGGAATTGGTTTTTATCACTTGTCAGGTACACGCCGATGTGGCGATGAAGTCAATTATGCAGAGCGGAGGACGGCTGACTGATAAGAGGACTTAACACAACGCAAGATGTGACTTAAGATACGAACAAAATGGAGAACACATTAGCGCGACTGACAGAAACTTGGATTCCGACACCTGGAGTCCTGTGTGAGCGATAATGAGAGACGTTCTCCAGTTTAAAATCTTCCCGGCCGGCCCTACAGGTATTCAGATGTCTGTGTGCAGTGCAGCTGCTGATTTGTCTGGCTAATTAACTGATTATCAAAAGCTTAATTTGCTGAGGCAAGAATTTCTGGGCTGGGATTTAGGCCAAAGCAGACTCCCAGACGCGAGTGCACATGCACGCGCGCGAGTGCACACGCACGGACGCACGGACGCATGCATGCATCTACACACACCTCCCAGTGCACAGAAGAGCAGAGCAAATTAAGTTTGCAATCAGGTACTGCACACTTAAATGTGTTTTTGAGTTGTAAACTACATGACATGACTGTGCTGTGATGAAACACTTTAATGCTGGTGTTAATATTTCCTATGAAATAAAAAAAAAAAAGTCTGCATTTCACGGGTTTAAAATGGCTCAACACGGTATCTACTGTTTCAAATTAGCTCTCCAAGGCCCATCCCGACAACGACTGGTTAGGACTTACCTATGTCATGAAATTTATATGAAAAAAAATGGTTGTTTATGTTACCACCCTGTAATCAGAGCAGCGACTGAGCAACTCCTGCTTCACACATCAACACCATCCATGTTCAGTGTAAAAGTGAAATGCCTACAGGGTTGACTGGAAGCAGCTTTGCTAGAGGAGGAGGTTGTGTCGTTTTTCACTCACTTGGCCTCCAGAGCCAGAGCAATGATTCCAGCAGCCAGCGGTGCAGAGGCGGAAGTCCCCGTGTGAGAGTCGGTGCACTTTTGCCTCAGGTCTGTGGTCACCTTGGAGACAGGAGACGCACAGAAATACAGAAGGTTAGACACAGTTAATATGACACATTGAGTTTTCCGCATCAGCATGAGAGAAGTTCACAGTGAGAGAGGTTAGACCGGGGAGGGCCGGGGACAATGGGAGCTCTGCCTGCAGCGGTCGGAGGTGGGAAGGATGAGGGAGAGAGAATGAGTTGGTTCAGTCTCAGGTCTGTGGATCCCCGCCAAAGGGTCACAGCCAGGGAAGTGAATGTCAGCCAAATCAGCCCAGTCAGGTCGGGTGGTGGAGAGACAAAGTATGTTAGTACTCTGCGTACACCTCTGCTCTCGGTGTCTGCCAATGCCAGAAAGCTAATGAGGCCTGTCTGGGTCACGATGGGGACACGGTGGAAATGAGAAAAAGCCAGAGGGCAAGGCGAGCTGTGAAGGTCAGGGACAGCTTCTTGGTTTGCAACTTTTGGCCTGACAGATTGTGGCACTAATGGCCATTATCTGTGGAAAGAAGTCTACGTGTCAGAGGAGTAAACAAACAAAGGAGTCTGCACACAACGGTTAGATATGAGGACTGGATAAGACAACACTGAAACACTGTCATATGTCATTATTTATTTTTGACTAACATCACTGATTTAGTGATTAGTCATTTATCAAGATCAAGGTTTTTCAGCTTGCTTCAGTTTTCTATCATTCTAAACTGAATACTTTGGTGTTTTGTACACTTGGTCAGTCAAAAAAAGCGATCTGACAACATCATCTAGGAACTTGTGATGGGTATTTCTTTTACTTTATGCTGACATTTTATTTTTTAAGGTCAGGTGAATTATTGATAACGTGAAAATAACATCTACAGATTAACCAACAATGAAAATAGCAGCAGTCCTACACTGATGTTTGATGTTTTCCCAGCTACTTGTGAGTCCACGTTGGTTTTGATTAACAGCCTGGTCCTGGTTTGCTTGAGATTTGACAGTCAAGACACAAACGTACCAAACACAAAAATCTGACAAAGTGCACATAAATCCTAGTTTTGGATAAACGAAAGCTGTATGAACTCACTGGTACAACAAATAGCAGCTTCTGGCCAAAGCAACAATACAACAGCTGCCGTACATTTTAGAATGACTTCAATTTCATCTATTTGATGAGTTGTGTCTGCTTGCCTGCAGCAGGCCTCTGGTGTATTTTGAAGGAAATGGCAGATTTATGGTTTGTTTTATGTTAGTCTATGTGCCCGAGGCAAGTCTTTCTTCAGCAGACAAGCAGCTTGAAGCATGTGGCATCTCTCATTGTCTGTCAGCTTTGCTTACTGCATGTTACACATCAGTCACTCTGATTTTGACAGTTTGATCCCTGTTTCTGATATTCCAGAGATGAGATTAATGTGTGCACTTGAAAAGGCTTCACTTCGGACGCATCAGAATACATTTTTGTCTGACTAATAAGGCCATTGCAAAGTATGAGGAATATGTTTATTTTTGCAATGCTGACATTTACAGTGTGTTCAAAGTATAAAAACAATCCTACACAAAAAGGATGTGTGTATATGAGTGTGTGTGTGTGTGTGTGTGTGTGTGTGTGTGTGTGTGTACACCCACTATCTGTTTCTCCCCAGGGTTTCCAGAGCTGAAGGTAGTAGCGAGGGTGGAAGAGCAGGGCTCGCTGTACCACGGCACGTTGCCGGACTGTGTGGTGCTGCTGATGGAAAGGGTGTAAATGCTGTTGGTGTAGCCGTCACAGTTACAGCTGTCCTGCTCCCGGCCACCGTTACCCGAGGCCCACACAAAGATGGAGCCTTGCCCGCCACGGCCCTGCGGAATAGAAGCACACAAGCGTTAACGTTTGATAGAGACATGCACAGAATAGGTTTAGAGAAAGAGACTAACAAGAAGTGGTCGAAGTGTGGAACGTTGCCTTAGACAAAGACGATTGTCGGACTGCTTAACCACTTGTGTGCTTTCACTCAGACTCAGTGAACCGCTGTAGGCTCAACTCTTATTAATACATCATAATGTCAGGCGACTTATTGCGGCAGAACATCAGATAACAAACAGAAGAAATGTAATTACAGAATCTACTCAGGCAGAATATAATTTAGGGGCATGATAAATGACAACATGATATTTGGCAGTGAGACTGTATGCTCCGAACATACACACACAGTATGAGACGCACATTTAGTCGGGTTCGGTCTGGACTTGCCAGGAGGCGATAAACATGTTAGCAAAGTAACAAAGGGTATCGTTTGTTAACGCAGAAACACCGCTCAGATTAGATTGTTCCCGTTGTTCCAAGACACACAAAACCTTTTTTATGCATTTGTCTACAGCTGATTAGATTACTGCTCTGTAGTCGCTGAAATACCCCAGAAATCGATGCACTGCCGTCAGTCTGTACAATATAAAGCTGCCAGGGTGTTCACAAGTTGTCGATTTGTTTTTTGCACAGTTTCAGAATTTTGGCATTTCTTCCTTCACTAGCTTCACTATGATCTTTAGAATCGATTTTTAAAAGTTTTACAGCTTATTTTGATGGCACTGGTTGGTCTGCAGTGTTGACCTTATTTCTCTCACTACATAGTTGATATCTGCCTGAGGTCTACAGGCCAGTTGTTGTCCCCCGGGGCTGGGCTGGAGACAGAGGGCAGAAGGGCATCTGCAGTCAGAGCGGTGAAGCTCTGAAACAGCCTTTGGATGGAGGAAAACCTTGGTGTCCATTTGTTCAAGTTATAAAAACACATATTTTATTTAGTTTTACTTGTGATGTAGAGTTCTATTTCATCCTTCCTGACCACCAGAGGCAGGGCTTAACACTGGATATCTTCTGTCACACGCAGGTCGAGTCTTTATGTCAACAAAGCCACCTGTGACCTCGGATGACCCCAGCCGGGTATAAGTTCCGGCGTAATTGTCGAGGCAAATTACATCATCCTGAGATCAGTCCTTTTTCATCTTCTCGCTTACGCAGGCTAACTACCATCGTAGCATTAGCACTAGCTAAATTTGTCTGAGGTTAAAACTTCTGAAGTTTGTCGCTGTAGCCTTGTGACCGCCGGTCGGAGTCGCGGGTCTCTCGCCCTCCGAAGGCCGAGACAAGCTGTCCCTCTTCGGAGGGAACGGTGTGTTTTACTGTTCGGACCATCGAGCTGGACCGGCGCACCTATCTTCGGTCATCATGGACCACCTTAAATCGTGAAACATCAACGGATGAGACCGATTACATTGTTTTCTATAACAGGAGCTTCCACGGTTGGCAGAGCGCTCTCGCTAATTGAGTGGCGGGCTAGCGAGAGCGTGTCCGCTCGGTGTGGCTAGACTGCTACACCTATCCAGCTTGCACAGTTTGACCCCCTATTAGGTGAGGAGAGGTCAAGGCTAATGTGCCCGGTGCGAGCCCTCAGAGCTTATGTGGAGGCCACCGCAGGCATACGGCGGTTCGGAGCAGCTTTTCGTCTGTTATGGTGGACCTAAGAAGGGCCCTTTCAAAACAGCGCCTGTCCCACTGGATAGTGGAGGCCATTGCTCGTGCATACAGAGTGAACGGCCGTGCTCTGCCATCCGGAGTGAAGGGCCATTCTACCAGAAGTGTCTCCACGTCATGGGCAACCCTGAGAGGTGTGCCTGTGGAGGATATATGTGCTGCAGCCTCATGCGCATCACCGAGCACATTCACCAGATACTACAGAGTGAAAGTTGCCACCCCTCACCCACTGGGTGTGGTTCTTCGGCCAAGTTCCTCTGCTTGAGCCGTATGAGGTAGGTACTTGGGATTCCTCGCGACTCTGTTGATATAAGTCATCCAGTGTTAAGCACTGCCTCTGGCGGTCTGGAAGGATGAAATAGAACGAAAGTTATTGTTGTAACTACATTTCTATGAATACTGGATGACCGCCAGAGTTCTTGGTCACTCGGAATCTCGTGACCTGCGTGTGCGCACGACTGAAGATATCCAATGTTAAGCACTGCCTCTGGCGGTCATCCAGGATTCATAGAACTGTAGTTACATCCGTAACATTCGTTTTATTACGGTTTTCTTCCTCTAAACAGTATTGTTAGAGAGCCCTCTTCTTCTTATTACACCTTATTATCTATCTGCCTTTGATTGGCTCTTCTGTGAAGCACTTTGAGTGTTTCTTATTTTTTATTTTTTTTAAGTAAAGAATAAATATAGGTATAATTATCATCATAATCTAGTAACATGTCACTTTTTTTCAGCATTAATCACACCCTGTCATTAAAAAAATAAAATCAAACAATCAAAATAACATCTTTGATCAAAATGTGAAAGCAGCAACACAGACACTGACATCAGAATAAAGCTGAAAGATTAAAGCATTTCTTCTACCACATACAGCTTAAACCAAGTGGGCGGATAAAATGTTCTTTTTCTATAATAAAACAATAAACCAAGAAATACATACTGTATAATGGAGAAACAGATAAAAGAAAATGGAGGGACCTCTCTTAAATCCCACATACAGAGCGCAGAAATAATTAATCAGTTGATGGCAAACTGCTACATTAATAAGGAGAGAGAAAACACATGTAAACCATTTCTTCCTCCCTTCCTCTCCGTCACCCACAGAACACAATCCTCCACAAAAAAGGAACATAAAAAAACGAGTGTTTGATGGAAAAAGCTGCAGGAATGTTTCGCTTCTTGTGTTGTTAAAGACTGAGGTTTTGCTCTCTGCCTGCACAAAAAATAAAAGTACTGTCACATCATCAGTTCCAGTATTTTAGCTTTGCAGTCCCGGCAATTATATAGATACACTTATCTGTGCTTCCTTATCACTGATGTTGCAACACTTTTTTCACTGGCTCTGTTAATCACATTTTAAACTTGCAAGTGTACAAAGGGACCTCATTTTCACCTCAACTCAGAATTAAAAAAAAGCTTGTTCAGACTTGTTGATTTTCCATTTAATTTTCTTAATGGATTCCTACCTCTCATCTCACAAATTACTACAAATTTGGGGGGGAGAACTTCATTCTACTTAATGTGTTGATGCTGTCTGAAGCGTACTGTATCATAAAACAAGAGTCTTGAAGCTCTAGCTAAGCCTTCCATCCCAATTTATGGCCCGATGCTGCCTTTGCTGTAAGTTACAGAGGCCAGATGATAACACTTTGGTGCCAGGGGTTATCTCACTGCCAGGAGAACACATGCTGAACCAGAAAGCCCCTGTTGTGCTGCTGTCAGGCAATTTCTCCTCACTAACACACCATGATATGTGGAGCAATTCATATTTTGGATGTGACATATGAATCATTCTTTTCCACAGAAAAATGACTGTGGTCTTTGAATCTAACTATTGTTCTGCATCACTGACTGCTGCTCTGATTCTATTTTCTCATTTCCCATTTATCATTTAGCTGTTCTTCTAACGCCTTTTGATGCAGCATGCTGACACAAGAGAAATGATGACATTAGCCTTAGATAACGTGCCATACTCTCTAATGTCTTACTCGATCCAACCCTGAAGGGCTGGTCAGAGGGCAAATAACAAACTCACATACATGTGTAGGTGGAAACAAGCTTTTCTTTTGCTGGTATGAGATAAATTGCTCCCCATATAAGGAACAGTTGTGTTGTGAAATACTCTTTAAGGTAGTTTCTCCCTTTCCAAAGGTTAGATGAGATGATCAATACCACGCTGATGTCTGTACGGCAAATATGAGCCTGCAGCTGGTTAGCTTAGCTTAGCGTAACGACTGGAAACCGGGGGAAACAGCTAGCATAGCTCCAAATGTTATGTTATGTCTTGGTTACGACAAGTTAGCAGGCTACCATAAGCAAGTTACTGCTCATGGTGTTGTGCCCAAGTCTGCTTCCCAATCGATTGGGGTTTTCCCTACCGTAACCTGAGCCAAAACACTTTCCTAACACTTAACAGTCCGTTTCTGCTATGCTTAACCTCAGCTAACCCCAAGCAGTTATTTCTGTGATGCCTAACCTTAATGTATCCTGTGCCCTAACCCCTACTGTGGAGGGCAATGGTATGGGAAACACTGTTTGAATGAGAAACTGACTTGACTGACACTAGAATTGATAAGAAAAAGTCTTGCACATAATCCCTGTAAAACTGAAAATTGTTGTTTTTACATTTTGTTTTTTGTATGGATCAGACACACGAGATACAACATGTAAATTAGTGAGCTTTAGAGGTCCAGTTAGGCAGATTTTGATACCTTTGGACAGAGCCAAGCTAGCGGTTTTCCCCTGTTTTCAATCTAAGCTAAGCTAACAATCTGCTGGCTTCAGTGTCATATTTACCATACAAACATAAGAGTAGTGACAACCTTCTCATCTATTTCACTGCAATAAAAGGAAGGGAATAGCGTATTTCCCACAAATGTCAAACAAGTACACAGCCATGTCAAGCCTTCGAGGAGCTGATGTGAGTTTGAAGGTGATGCAAGACACAGGGAAGATATTAGTAGATTAAAGCTTATGCTGCGACTCACCTTGGTGATTCCCTGGAGGAAAGCCTCCTTGGCCAGCTTGGCCGGGCCGTCCAGTGACTTGCCATCGTCCTCTGGGCCCCAGCTGGCACTGTAAATGTGGATGTGCTGCGGGTTCAGGCTCAGAGAGTGGGCCTCCACCACGTCTGTCACCTCCCCATCTAACATACGAACTCCTGTAAAATGAAGAAGCAATGCAGCACAGAACAGGTTACCACACTGGAGACGTGAAAAGTGCTGGAGAAAGAGTGACAGAGTGACAGATGGTAAAGAGATAGAGAGAGTATGAATTTGAGCTTTAGACGGACGTGGAGAGATGTCAAAACCTGAGGGGAAAAACACAGCATGAGATGACAACGAGATGAAACTTGTCATAAAAAGACTGAAAGAAAATCGTTTGGACCGCAAATTCACATTTTATCTTCTGCCACAAAAAAACAAAAACGAAAAAAAAAGGAGCAACAAAAGACCTCACAGGAAAAAGCAAATACTTCAGAGTTCCAGTTTTAATGAGTAAGCGTACAAAGCTTCACCCGCAGATGCTGCTCCAATGGATATCTTTTTTTTACCGTCACACATACAAAAACCCAGCTGGTTGTTAAACCAGGAAAAGCTAGTTCCCCAACCCCAGTGAACACACAGTAAGGACAAGTAGACAAACCTAACATACTGCAGGAGCGAGAACATACACACTGGTATAAATGAGCTGAGAGTTTACAAAGTCTTCAACAGACTGGTGGGCCCACACAGGGTGGCGCTGAATGTCACCTTTCATCATACCTGATAGCAACCCTGTCTGAGCCTTTGAAGTGAGCAGCCTTAGATCCCTCCTCTGAGCATTAATGGCTGTAGAGAGGCGTGAAATGAACCAACCTCAAATAAGGTCCATTACTAGGAGAAGACCCCAGAACCCCAGAGGCAACACTAACACTGTCGACGTCCACATTAAGACTTAAATAATCCATTCTAGACAACCTGCCTGGAAAACCACATGCCAGAAGCGATGTAGCCAAAGCAGTAATTACTCTGTTGGCATGAGGATTCGCCACAACACAAGTTTGAATAATGAGTAGACCGAAAAAAGTGCTTAACTGGGCTAAACATGCGACATAAAGCACAATGTTTGCTCGGTAGATCATTATTCTCTGGCTGTATGGCAGCGGTAATGATAATCATTGTCGTAGCAATTCTCATCAACTTCCTGCAGCTTGACGATTCCTTATTAAGACACTGCTGTGCAAGTTTTGCTCCAGCAAGTCACAAATAGCAGGTAGGAATGCAGCTATGAGTGTGTGCGTGTGCGTGTGTGTGTGGGTGTGTGTGGAGGGAACACAGGTACAGTAGGAGAAAGGAAATGCAGAGTAAGCCAAGAAGAGTCAATTAAACACTAATCATTTCTCAGTAAGGATAAACACCCCCACAAACCTGACTGCTTGTGAACACACACACACGCACACGCACACGCACACGCACACGCACGATCAAATCACAGCTACCAATCCACTGACCCCGTGATGTGAACAGATTCAGAGGAGTGCTTTACGAGAACAGGGCCAATGCGCGGCTCCACCGGGAGATGAATGGTAATGAAGACAAAGAAGGAGAATTATGAGTAACATCTGTGAACGGGACTGCTCAGGGCTCCAGGCTCCGCTGAGTCTTGTTGGCTGCCATCATGTCACTGACAGATTGTTTGGTGACAAAAGTTACTAAAAGCCTCCTTGGAATACTTTATCAAGTGCAAACATTTTCAGGAGAAAGAAAAAAGAAAAAACAACCTTTCAGACTTAATTTGTGATCACGTTTGATTTAAAGGAACGTCTTCTTTCTTTAATGCATATCTGCACAAGCTGACAGCTGTATTACCGTTACTGTGTTTTTTAGGGAGATGATTTACACAGTAGTAGGAAAGGACGTCCGCTGGGTTGTGAAGCCAGTTTCATGGCATCAGCATAATACTAAATTCAGGCATCACAAAGGACTCAAGAAAACACTATCTAATTAGTGGAGGAAAGGCTGGTTTCAGGCCAAGTGTCAAATTAAGGTGGAGTGTGTTATTATATTTGCTGGTTTGAAATAAAAAAAGATTCACCTTGTCATAAACTTCAATCTGAAACCTACACGTTTCTAGGCAATGTCCTACCAGTGTTAACAAAGCCACATTCGACTCATTTCCAGAGGAAAATCTGCAGAAAGCCAAGCTATTTTTCTCAGCAGCAACAATTCAAGGACAATTCACTGCATGTTCTTGCCTATCTCTGCAGCACACTTTCACTTGTGCATCTGAACAACAGGGAGTCAATCGTTCGGTAAAAGATAGTCAATGATTCAGAAAAAAACAACAAAACAAAAATCTCTTACTGGGTCTATAACATGTGAAGACACAGCTGAATCTGTGATTCGGATTCTGGTCCTGGACTAAATGGAGCTTAGCTGAAGCTGAAACAAATTCCCTTCTATGTTAATTAGTTTGAATGCGGGTATATTATTTCTAATTAAAATAATATTAAAACTTAAAGTCCAATTATTTCTAATTACATTTTTTTTCAAAGTAATAAATCCCAGTGGCATGCTTCACTCACCTCCTATCTTTGCATTATAGGCCACACCGACGCCACACACACCGTTGTCGGCTGCTGCCGCAACTTCTCCTGCACACCGCGTTCCGTGTCTGGGGAGAGACAAAGTCACAAAAGAGAGTTATAAAAAAAAAAAGGAGGAAGATTACAAAGAGACAATTTACACATGAAGCAGGAGCATCACAATAACTCAACCAATTACTGACAGCAAGACGGCAGCAATCGTTTGTAACGTCCTGAACTGAGCTGGGCTGGGCTTTTAAACAATACTGAAGCCGAAGCTAAAGATACACTAAAGTCAAAAGAGAAACATAAACCCAGCGGCCCTTTTGTGACTGCAGGAGTCTCATATTAGAGTTGTAACAAATAAGTGCCAGAGAGCCTGATATGCCTTTTAGAAGCAAAGTGGGTATTCATTAGAGTAGTTTTAGAATTCAACTTACTTATAACAACGCAGAAACAAACAACCTTTATGGTGAACATGACTAATGATAAGTATCACACACTGGCTTTCTTTTTCCACACAGCACAATAAGAGCAAAAATGCACTGCTCTTCATGTGTTCTCTATCAATGTTAGATTGCCACAGTTGTACATACAAAGAAGCGCGGTGAGCGGTGGTGATTAGATGACACACTTTTTACTCCAATTTACACTTCAATGTTTAAAGGCAGTGAAAACACATTTTCTTAATCAGCTTCTTGCGGTGAGCGACGGGGCCCTTTGAGAACTAAATACAAATACAAAACAGTTTTGGTTGTTTCACATGAGAGATTTTCACAATGTATTTCTGTCTCTTAGTTATAGTATCGTATAGATACTGTATATAGTTTTACGGCTGGAAAAAAAAAAAAAAGGTGATATTACCTACTACCGCGCGCCAATCAGAGTTTTGTAATGCGTATCAAAAGCTGGTGACAGCTGTGGGGAAAAACATTGTTGTTCTAACCAATTTGATCACGGACAAATGTTCTGTGTATACTATATCACAGCATGCACACAGCTTGGGCTCTATGTACTTCCAAACCTCGCCTGTTAAACACAGCCACTTCAGACAACTCCTCCTTTCACCTCTACTACCCAATAAAAAATTAAAATCTATTTTTCCTGTTGTACAGGCTACACGATACAGGTGCTTCCAATCCAAAGTAACTGAGGTGAAACCTGAGGAGAAACACAAGGACCTTAAAACTTTACCTTGACAGTCACCGGCCGGGCAAATGAGATGTTATCGACATACATGAATTATTCACTGAGCCCCTCATTAATACCTTCAACCAGTCTTGGGTTTCTGAGTAAAGACATGTTCCCCTTAGAGCGTCGTCTAGGTTTCAAACACACCAACACATCAGAAACAAAAACACCTCCAACCCCCAAAAACGTGCTTATCAACCACAGATCGGCTCTAATAAAAGCCAAAGAAAAGTCTCCACCTTCACAGCTTTGCATCATTCCAGGCTAAAAAGTAATCGTTAGTGAAATGGCTTCAATTTGTTTCATTGACTTCAGGGGTTAAAGCGGTGTGATCAGACTGCGAATGGATGGAGCAGAAGGAGCATTCGCCATTTAACACAGATCATTAAGATTCTCTGCTGATTACAGTAGAGATATCTGATTAGGAGGTGTACAGTTTCACACCCATCTCTTGGACGTGCTGTGTGAATGTTATCGGAACAAAGCTAATTACGTACACTATTGTTTTGGATGAGACAAAAATGACTTCCTTTTTGATCTCCCCACCTCCCTCCGATGATGAGGCAGAGGACAAAGTCGTTTCTCAGGGTCAGAGCAGGCTACGCCTCCAGCTGGGATCCTGATTAGACTCTGTGTAGCTCTGTGATATATTACCCACCCGCTAATTCACACTTTTGTTCACTGAAAAACATTTTAGCAGAGGAGCACTGATGTTTCCTCCCTTCTTCTTCTTCTTACTAGTTCAGGATTTACAACGTCAAAGAACAAAACAACTACAAAAAAAAGACGATGTGGAAAAAGGCAATTTTGCCTCCTAACAAATCCTTAATTAGGCCGTCAACAACTACAAGCATTGAAGGGATTTTTAAACAAGTAATCAAATGGCCTGACGAGGCATATTTTTCCCTGACAGAGATGCTCTCACAAGGACCTTGGCACAACATATGGCAGGGTGTAATACATCACAAATGCAATTAAATTATTATTATTGCTATCAAGAGGTTAAACTACATTGTTGTACGGCTAACTAGCTTGTATAAATGGCAGCAGGTGATGGGGAGTTGATGGCTCCCTCATGAACAATATATAAGTACTCGGGGGTTAAATTGGGACTTATTACGCGGGGAGGACATTTCTTAGCAGCGTTTATGTACTATAGCAGCAGTTTTGGGTGAAAAGTGCAGCGTCAAACACCATTATGACCCGATAAGCATTAGATAATCAATATATTTCACACAAGTCAGTCAATTTGGCTGATTATTAAAGAAAGATAGAGTGAAGGAGAAAGCTTGAGGCTTAGTGCACGGTATGTTAATCTCTGTACAGCTTCACAACCCGGTGTGCATGTGAAGTGGCGAGCGGCCCTTTAAATGAGTATTTATTGTTTAATCAGAGCGCTAAAGAGGCACAGACCTGCCCACTCATTAAATTTTTAGCAAACCACTGCGCGCCTGACAACGTCGGGCTGACTGGCTCCGCGAGCTCGTCCACACAAGTCAATCATGTCATTATGTGCTGAAACACTACCGAGTGGGTGCTGAATGGTCACTGTCAGTCATTTCAAGCCAGAAAAAAATATTTGTGCGAGAGACAAGCTTGTAAGTAATATAAAATGTAAAATATGAGTGAGAAGATAAAGATAAATTATATTGAGGAAGCTTTAGTGCTACTCAGGCCCGAACACACTTTCACATACTGCAATAATGTGGCTGCTTAACATAAAAAATAAATAGAAAAAAAAAAAAAAAAAGTAAAGAGAGTAAAAGAGATCTATATTTGAAGACATGCAAGACACTAAGTGCTTCCTCTGTAATTTAATGCCCCAGAAGCATTCTCCATTTTAATGTGAAGGGATCCAGTGCAGGTTCCAATTCATGAGCTATTTTTCTTGGAAAACGCTACAACTTTCGGTTTACACCGGTTT
The DNA here is from genome assembly GCA_016806645.1 of Ophiodon elongatus. NCBI lineage: Eukaryota > Metazoa > Chordata > Actinopteri > Perciformes > Hexagrammidae > Ophiodon > Ophiodon elongatus. The sequence goes on along the minus strand of JACSYO010000264.1, from coordinate 1,419,650 downwards.
GTTTTAACGCTGTAAAACGGAGTTTGAAGCTACATTTTAAAGCAATATACATGCCACATTTTCTTTTGCAGCGTTGTTAATTTTCTTACAGCGGAACAGCACATAGTAAACACAGTGGAAAATAAATTATTAAAAGGAGAAAGAACACATTCTTTCACTATCGAGGGAGTCTGCGACTATCCACGCTGTCCAAAAACACATATAGCCATCACCGTGGCCAGCCAGATGGCTTGGTCCAAACTACTACACGCTTGCAATGTGCAGGCATTTGCTGTTGAATTGCACCGCAAATAGCAGCTTCAAATGTCAACTCTCAATGACTTATGTTGAAACAAACAAACAAAAAGCCTGGCTCACAGCTCTGCCTTTTGAAACAAAGATGCTCTGAATTTGTGTCTGGGAAACACATAAAAAGATCATCGATGCTGTTATTTGAGCAAACAATGAGACGCGTTATGTTTGAAAATTCAAATGAGAGTCTATGATGGTTAATTCTTTGACTTGAGGCAATTCCTTTAGCTGCTAATACTTGCACGTACAGTTATCGTTTATCCACAGCGTCGTAAAAAAATGCCTTCTGCGCTCCAGATAGCACATATCCTCAGACCAAGGAGCTGCGGATACAGATGTGATGCCAGGCAGGGGATTCAGCCAGGATGGGCAGAGTGATCACAGAGCCAGAGGCCTGGGAATACGTTTATAGAGAGACCATACACAAGCAGCTGGTTTGTGTGTGTGTGTGTGTGTGTGTGTGTGTGTGTGTGTGTGTTTATGTGTGCAAATAAGTGATTGGCCTGCATTGAATTCAGCTAAACCAGCCAGACAGTTTAATATATCCTGGGAGGCTCAGACGTTCCAGAGCAGACAAAGGGTTTGAGGCGAAGCCACAATTCTATCTGTCAAATGTCCATGAAATGAAATGATTTCCGAGACACTTTACTGAATGCCTCCATTCTATATCCATTTAAAATAAATTGGAAGAGGTGTCAGACACAGCGACTCTCCGGGTCACGCGTAAGTGTAGTCTGAGGAGTTTATACGAGAGATGTCGGAAAACAACAAAAAGCCTAATAATAATGCAGCCTCATCTCGGAGAAAGACAATCAAAGTTGGTAAATATTAGAGTGAGAGCCCGAGGATGGCAAAAGAGACATGCTTTGTCCAAAAGACAAGCTGCGGTGAAAAGGCCCAACAAAGCTTAAACAAAGCGTAGATAAAAGGCCGCTGAACTAGGACCGCTCTATTCACACAGCCAATGTGACATCCCTTATCTTATCAGAAGGAGCAAAGAGACGGAGCGAAGTAATGCTTTTATCTCTCCTCCTCAGGACAAGGCACCATATTTGGTCAAGTCATTGCCCTGCCATTTACTGGAGAACGTAGACATGTCTCCCAACGCAATATCTCTGCACATGATGCAATGTGACCACAGACCATACAGTGTCAACACACTGTACGGTACAGTCTAATAATGCACAGTATGCACACACATACAGCAATTATATAATAATTCTACATTGCCAAAACGGCATCATCTTATTGAAACCTCAATGTTGATCAAATCCTCGGCCTTAGGTATTTACTCATACTAACACGCAATTACATGATTAGTTGGGGTAACAATAAATAAAAACATTGCTTATTTGCTTATGACTTAACAGGCTTTGTTATCACTATAAGACCCATGGGATGGGATGGTGAGCAGATGGAAGAGGTAGAATTTGACGATATACTTAAGTACAGGAGGCGCATTAGATCCAAGGCTGGATACAGTAGAGACTCGCCGCTAGACTTCACCATGGCAGCACGAGATGGATGTATTGTATTTGATCAGGCGGTATTGTGGTTTAATTATATTCCTGTCAATAACTGTGTCTTTCTTTTATTTACATTGTGATATGAGTGGCGGTGGAAAGGTTTGCCTTGTCTCATCATTGAATATGAGACTATTTCCAAGCAGTCACAGTACTCTGAGATTTAATTTCCATTTTTGAGGAGGCTATACCAGATTTGGCATAGCCTTTGGTGCTGCTTATTGTTTAACCCCTTCACGCAAAACTATAAATCCACCATCAAGGGCCGCTGCAATGATTTAGTATTGCTCTTCCATAAAGTTAAGAGACTCACAAGAGACCGATAAATAATATTCAAAATCAAACAGCAAAGGCTGAATAATCCTGACCTTTAGCCCCTAATGTGGGTCAAGTTCCAAAGCCTACATTTCCAGTAACACAACTACACAGATTTCCTCAACTTGATAACACTTTAATAGGCTGAGTAGCACTGTTTGTGATGAATTAACTCAACTCAGATAAAATCAGTGGAACAGACCAGTTCTGTAGGTGTTACTACCAGCAGGCGAGTGAGAACAGCTCCATGCTGACATGGCATACTTTCTCATGCAGGCCACGAAACAGAAAGACGCGTATTCAAGCACTGAGAATTAATATTTACAGATGGTAGGCAACTATGATCACACACACTCATGTTGTGTTGTATAGAGCATGTGTGTTGAATATGCATCCCCAAGTGTGACTGATGTCCAACCCATGCCTGGCTAAACTGTAGGATCTGTCTCATGGCATTACTCTGCTGGTTTATATCTGTTTTTAGAGGGACTGAATATTGGAGCTGCCAAAAGGATTAGGCTATTTTCTGCTCTGCTCAGCTGGCCTCAGGCAGGTCTGTTCAAATGGTTACACTGGAGTGTGAAGTGGCGATCTCTTTATTGTGTGGTCGAACACAGAGGTGCTGTCTGCAGCGTTGTAGGGAAGAGGATCCATCTGTTTAAAATTCCATATTTTAATGTGCTGGGTTTGAGAAAAATCACACACAGAAGATAATTCTCGTTCCTGGCTACTGAAAGTGACGAGATCTTTTCTTTTTTGCAAAAACAATGGGCAGAAGGCAGAATGAGAGAAACACTTTGGAAAAGTTTTCAGAAAATTTGACAAATGTAGATCGACACATTAACTGTCATGACCATTCATGCCTTTCGGCAATTTAGAGAGTCCAATCCATCTGACTTGCATATCCTTACGTGGGAGGAAAGTCATGTGGACACGGAGGGAGAAAATCTAACTCTACAAAGACGAGAAATGTATTTTTTTTACTGTGAGGCAAAAGCTGTGCTACTCTCTGTATAACAATCATCACTGCGATATGGAGCACTACGGTAGGAGAGGAAATAAACAATTCTAATGGAGCTATTGTGGATAGAATGACCATAAGGTAAGGCATCTGAAAAGCACACAAATGAACACGAGGAAATGCACAGCGACTCCGTGCGGGTGTCTGAGACCCAACTCGATACGGACTGTCAAACATTAAAGCATGTGTAAATGATCGCAAACGGCCTGAAAGTAGTCAAAGTAACCTCGTTGGAAAAGGAGCATATTGCTCAACATCGTCTAGCACGTCTAAACTGGAATATCTTTACATAGACTGCTTTAACACCACATTCAACAGTATCCAGGCAACTGAGCAGGGTGATATTGACTGACTCCAGGTGATCGGACTACCACGTTCCACCGTGGGCTATACCGTGTCAAAATGTTTCGAAAACAGCAGCTTTCAATCACGCTGCTCTTTTATAGACAACATAATAGTAGGAGGAAAGCAGACAGAAAGCCAGAGGAATCAGAGTTAAGAGTGAGGTCCCTGCCAACATCACCTCCAAAAATGTCTGCCTAGCTGTCTGGAACATAAACAAGTCAACCCCAGCAGAATAAACAAGACGACGGGAGGCAGAATTATATTATTCAGGCTTGACAAAGGGCGGCAGCTTTGTAAACAATAATTGATAAACTCAGTGTAAACAGTGGAAAGCATTTATCTGCGGAGTGTGATGGCAAATAGAGAAAGAATTATCCTCTTGTTTTCCGATTGTTCTTCCTCCATTCCCGCTGCCAACAGTCCACTCGAGTCTCAGACTTTTGCCCAACTGTAAAGCCTGTCAGGAATGAAAAATGAAGACTCATAAGGCTTACACGAGTTTTAATTTCACCAACTTTCTTAACTTGCTGAATGCAGAGTTCACTCGTGTATCTACGAGGTGCATCTTGTACGTGCAGTAGTGGCTTGAGGAAAACTATAGTAGACAAGTACTGCACAGCGTGAGGTTTTTCTATTCAAACATGTCCTCTACTCCTTAAACCACCAAGGACAAACTACATCGCTTATGTCAAAAATCATACTCGACATAAGAGCTTAAATGCGGATGCTTGAGGAAATTCAATTCCGCCGAATGTTGTTTTCTAGAACGTGTCAGCAGCAAAGTCAGCGCAGCGCGGTGCGACCTGCTGTGTCAAACACCGGAGCAGAGGCGCTAAAGCAGGAGACGCAGGAGGAAGCTGTCTCCTTTGATTTGTGCTCTTCTTCAGCCTCCGTATCGCACCCGTGACGACTCAGGTTTATTACCTCCATACAGACAGAGATATGCATGCAGCGTGGCGTACGGGGGTTTTGGCGTTTTCATTTGTATTCACGTATATAAATAGGGAATGTCTCAGGTCGTAGACGCCACGTGTCTGCCAGCGTTCGGCCAAGGACAAAATGCCCGCAATTAGTATGTAACCCTGTTGCCATTTGCTGGTGTTGCAGCTTGAATTCTAAGTGGATTGAGGCTTATTTTCTGTCAACTAAGTACACAAAATACTGTACAGTGACGCATTAAAAATGTTTTGTTTACAGTGAAGCACTTAAAGATTTAACCTCTAGAGTCTGTCGCTGTCAGTTTGATTTATGCAATATGGTGGGATAAGGAAGAGATAAAATCTTAAATCAAAGTCTAATTGGCAAGATATCACTCATGAAGGATTAAGATATTTTAAGAATTAGTGTATTAAGTACAGCTTTCTGAGTAATTTGTATGTTTTATTAATGAAAGAGACTCCAGAGGAGTTTCACATTTCAGAAATAGGTCATAAGATTGATTCCTTGCTTATATATTTGTTACTCCATAAAGATATGAACTAATATTAGTGACTTTACCTCTTAATGATTGCAGGCCTTGCAGGGGATGCCTGCCCGACCTTGACTAATGTCATGAGAAATCAAGAATTGAATGAGATGAAATAATGCAAACGATGTGTTCTGCAGCGGCTGCTGGAGGTGCATTTACCAGTTTTCCTTTCCAGTGTATTTCTGCTGAAGAAGCAGAACTTTGTTCAGAGAAACCAATGTCCACTCAGGACAAAGCAATTCGATAGGGGGAGAGAAGCATGCAAAAACTTATTTTGGTCTTTCACAATGCAATCAACCTGATCAGCCTTAGACTGAAGGGAAGACGAGGCTGAGTAGCATGCCAATCATCACTGCACAATCTTACGGTGCATCTCAATTAATGGACCCCTCTGAAAAGTTCTCAACGGGAGCTAATAGCTCTGCAAGGGGAAGTTAGATGGATGGAGACAGTAAAACAACCTGAAAGAAAAAATTAAATCACCGCACCAAAGCGCTCATCCAAATTAAAAAAAGGCAACTGACAATCCGCACAGCAGTGTGCCGTTTTAGACGCTGAATTAATGTGATGGAAGCAGATCTTTATTATCTTTCACATCATCTTCATCAGTTTTACCCAGTCAGGACCCCAGAGGTGTCAGGATGACTTAAAACAGTTACGATTTTATAGGACTTTATAGGAGGATTATGGATTATGGATTTTGTTGTTAAGATTAGTGACAAATTGTACTGTATTTATTCAAACACACTATTGGATACAGTATGAATAGTTTCTGAAGGCATAAAATAAACTACAAGATGTTTATCACTATGAACTGGGTGATAATTTCATATAATCATGAAAATTAACAAAATTGGTCATTAAACTTTTTATTTTACAAATACATACATATATATACACACATAATATATGTATATATTGTCAATGTCATTATAATGATTTAAATAGTGATAATAATGCAATCGATGTATGAGAACATACATACATACATACATACATACATACATACATTGATTGTATTATTACCACTATTTAAATCCTTACAATGACATTGTCAATACTGCACAGCCCTCTCGTCCCTCTTTGGGTATTTTAGAAATATTCAGTGTTCTGCTTTAACGACATGTTGCGGACAGGAGGTGAAATCGATTATGCTAGCCTCTGCTCTAGCAGCCCCCCTTTACATCCACATCATACTGACAGAATAGAGGAAAAAGTGAAGGAAAGTAGAGGAAAATACAATAAAAACATTGACATGATGAAGCACAAACGGATTACCTGCTTGGCCAGACTTCCACCAGCCGTCAACTTCGCCCTTCGCCCCCCCCCCCTCCTTCAACAATATCTGCCAGAGCTGCCAACTCAAGACTACAGAGCATCTCTAAGGATAAACTCAGATCTGAGAATTCAAAAATCAGCCTTGCTTGTCATCAGTACAAATGCACTGGCCTTCATGGCAATGGAAAATGCCCGCCTCTGACTCTCCTTTGCTTTTTGTTGTCCTATGAATATATTCATATAATCTCATTGTGAGGAGGTTGTAAGCATTACTCACTGTCAGCCTGTATTTCTCTCTTGTGATTTACATAACTCATTGGATATAATGTGTTTACAGGTCACACCAAACACCCCAACTCCAAGCTGTAGACAGAGACACACCCTTGCTTTTCATTCCATGCCCATAAATTGATCCAGTCTAAGATAATTGCTCTGGCAATTCCACCGACATGGTAAGCAGAGTGTGTGTGTTTCTCTGTGTTTTCATTATATGTGTGTGTGTATGCGTGAGTGTGTGTGTCTTTCTGAAGTAATAGCATGGTGCAGTTGGGGAGTTGAAGTGAACCAGAGGCAGGGAGTAATCCCCTCCAGTAGTGCTTTGTTCCATCAGCAGGACAGAGTGGGATCTACTTTACACTGACAGAGGGCTAGGGTCGCTCTGCATGGCTGCTCAAGCTGTCGGCAAGGACAAGAAACAAAGCTTCTGCTAAAAAAAAAAAAAAGAAGAAGAAAAATGCTGATGCTAGCCTCTTTTAAGATTAATAAATACTGCAGATGAATAGATCATGATGAGGAATGAGGATAGAAAAACACTGAAATAAAGTGAAAACTAGAGGATGAAGAAAGGGAGACGAGGACAACTGAGAGAGAGAGAGAAAGAGAGAGAGAGAGAGAGAGAGAGAGAGAGAGAGAGAGAGAGAGAGAGAGAGATATTAGTGAGATAAACAATGTCAAAGACCAAATCAGAACATCTGTCCAGATTCTGTTCTCATACAATAGTTTCTATAATCCCACAGAAACGTGTGAAGCTCATATTACTTCTCCCCCTGACCAACTGGATGCTGCGCTTTGAAACCCACAATAAAAAACAAAAAACAAACAACTACAAAAAGACTTGGTGGAAGCCGTCCCAGAAAAGAGAGAGATTTGAGAAAACCCCCGCTGTGCTTTTCAGAGGCGGGATGCAGCTTCTTATCTGCTCCAGGGGGATTGGACAAAGGCAGAAGACCAGTGTTTGAAGGAACAGGGGAGAAGGGAGGAGGATTCGCCCTTGCTGGAGCTTTACTGTTCCATCAATAAATTGGGCCGAACTTGTTTTAATGTGACCAAAGACGGGAAGGGAAGAGCATGAATCACTGAGGGCAAGTAAACAAGTATTGTATTAGCAACAAATAAGTGGCTGTGGGGAAGTGCGGGCTGGATCTTGAAATGCAGCTAGAGCAGCTTGGCTTGTGTACTGAAGCAAGAAAGAAGGAACCGGGAACAATCTTTCAAGACTTTGTAGAATGACTGCACTAGTGCTTTCGAAACTTTATATAATTGGTTTCTAAATGTAAACGCTTCAGCCAAAAGCACTGGACCAGGCCTTGTATAGACTTGGTGTTTTCTTACCAGTGTAATTTACTGTCTAGTGCCGAGTCAAAAACAACAAGGGTTGTTTGGGAAGATTAAATTAAAATCACAGTCCAACTGATTTCTCGGTTCATGAATGTGCTTGTCCGCTCTCACAATGAAGTGAATCACGTCTGCCCCCGTTTGCCAAATTCCCTTAAAGATCGAAAGCTAACTTTGAAGCACTTCTGATCTATTCCTAGTGGTGCTGACGGGTTTCTGCTTTCGCCAACTTACCTGTTTTCATTTCGCTGCGTGTATCTCGGTTGGGGGTCAGCATCTCCGTCATTAACGTCATAGCTGGCCTCAGGGTCCTGAGACAGATGTGAAAATGGTCAGGACACCAATCATGGCAAAACAACTTCGAGCCCTCATTTGACTTTTTTTCCCCCGTAAATGTTGTCGTACTTTTTTGACTTACATAATTGCTGACGAGGTCAGGGTGGTCTTTCTCAATGCCATCGTCCAGGATAGTCACCACTACACCTTTTCCTGTGTAGCCTTGAGCCCAGGCTACTTTAGTATTCAGGTCTTGATGCGTTGGGGTGGACTGAAAGAGACACAAGGATTTTGTTCAGCTGTCTATCTGCTGTGACTCACACTTCCCAGAAAGACCAACAGAAAAGGCCTGTCGGCGTGAGAACAGCCGAAATCATCTGCAAAGGCCTTTTACCCGGTGCAGAGCGTTACGCTAGAATCAGAAATACTCAATACAAAACATAAACACAAAGACATAAAGGGGGAGATCAGAGGTGGTTCATGGACACTTAAAATTATATTTTAATGCATCACCCCGACATGGACTGTCACTTTGGGCTGCCCTGCCCAGTGTGAGCGTTCTACTGTAGTTAGGCTGTCAGAAACAAGACAGACAAACCGTCGCAGGTTGAGCAATCTCGGTGAGAGCATTTGGCTCTCTCGCAAAAGAAATAGCAATCTGTGAGCTTTCAGAGGATACGAAGTAGAAAAGCGCGATTTTGAAGAACAGAAAATTCGTACAGTAAGAGGTGTGAAGCGAAGTGAGCGCCAGAGGTAAAAGAGATGGTTGAAGATAAACGTGGGTAGAAAGGGAAAAGACATCACAGACAACCTTCTCTGCCCTCTTCTCTTGTTTCCTGCTGATTTCTCTCCACATGGTATGACTCCTGCATGTGCGCTTCGGTGAGAATGCCTGATGCTTAGATAAGTAGCTTGAATTCCTGGATGTAGGCTTTGAACTGGCACAGATGCCATCCAATACATATTTTAAGTAAATGTTTGCAAAAAACAGCTGGGGCCCATGCACAAGAATAAGGTTTAATATAAAAGCCCCTAAACACAATGAATTGGTTTTACGACCAAACTAAACATCCACATGGGTAGCATATGCCTTAAACTAGACCCTTGTTTGGTTTTCAACTCAGAGCTGTGTAGAATATTTAATAGAGGAGAAAAAAAAGGTTTAAGTCCTCAGTAGATAAGAGGTCTAATGCTGAATGGCAGAATTGGTTTCACAACTTCTATTCACTGGTGATACATGTCTGGGGTAGTTAATGTTGTCATTAATCCCTGGCAGTGACAGAGGTTTTGTGGATATAAAAAAGGGGAGATTAGGGCAAATTTAAGGATATCAGAGAAAAGCTGTGAATAACCAAACAGACAGGGCCAGGACCATTTGCTATCAATGTTTCACAGATGAATACAGTTTAGTAGTCAATCTGTCCTGACATTTTCATTTTCCATTCAACCGGACATCCTGGGATGCATTGTATTGTACCTTTGACTGTGTTGATGATGAAGCTGTAGTAACTAAACCCTATACGTTTAGTCCAGAAGACAGCAATTCAATTTATGCTTATCTGACTGACCATGAGGAAATTAATAACTTGTGCCGCTGCGATAATGAATACGTCTTAAATCAGATAACGCTTCTGCGGAGCTGAAACTATTGAGTGCTGCATGGGGCTGAATACGAAGGCCATCAAGGTTTAATTAGAAATAATTGCAGAGCAGAAACTGAAATATGAAAAAAAATACTGCTCTGAACAAATCTGAATGCAGAGGAGGATCTTCTCTTTGGCTTCAAAATCTTAAAAAGGCAATCTGAATGGAATACAAAAAAGAAAACTTAAATATTCTATGGACTGCACTTGCTACTGGTAATGTTACACAGCAGCTTTAAATGTTAGTGCAAATTACACTATGTATGCCATTTTAGAAATAATATCTACTGAATGCTTGACATTTTCAACGTCATCTTTGCTATAATGTCAGACTAATTAAGTCTAGACTATAAAGATAAGAGACCATCACACACCAGGTACCACTGCTTGGGGAAATCCGGGTCTGTTGGGTCTTCATAGATATCCCTCTTCTTCCTCTTTTTCACCACTTGCTGCTCCGCCCACAGAACCTGTGACGCACGCACACGCACACACACACACGCACACACACACACACACACACACACACACACACACACACACACACCAGAGAAAATTCATAGTTTACACAGCTATCGTCACATGCTATTGTGTAATTACTAATGTTCTAATTTCAGAAATTGTTGCAATGTCCCACAGACTGTAGCAGTGGAAAAAAAACAAGCTGTGTTCCAAAAGCAATAACTAGAAAGAGAGGCAGAGATGTGAAGCAAATCTAATTTATTTTATTCCTAAGATGCTGAGGGAAAGTCGCTGCTGTACAGTGTGCCAGAAAGGCCCCTTTGAAGTCCTGGAGGCTGCAGGGATATGCACAGGACTGGTAGGGGTGGGTGACAGTATAAATGCTAGTACCAAGAATAGAGAATGTCATATCATGGTTTGGATATATATATATATGCAAAAAAAAAAGAAAAACCACAGTTCTTGCCAAAAGCCCCATAATAGCAAATAGTTTAATGTCTGCCCCATCCCAGTTAAAATGACTAGTCCACTCAGCATTTTTCCGTTCTTCTGCCATGCTTGTATATATATATTTTGACAGGTATTTTGCTCTGTAAGCATGATTGATAGTGGTAAGAATGATCAAAGACATCCATAGACTTTAATATTTTTTCATATTTTTCCAGACAGCCAAATATATATTTGGCACATTTAACTACGTGTATTGATAACTGAGCATTTCATATCCAAGCTGCGAGACAAAAATCAGATAAAAGCTGAGAATTTGTTGCGCTAATAAAGCAAGCCTTCTGAAAACAGTGGGCAAAAATGCTCCCATTTCCAAAAGAAACTTGTCTTGCAATAATACAGTTTTTACATCAATAAATTAGATGTGTGTGAGCCAAAGAATGAGACGTGAACTGACTAGGGAACCACAGAGAAAAGTAGATGTAGTGCGAACGGCCTGTGGTATTGCTTTTACAAACATTACACTTTGTTCAAATGAAATAAAAGCCAATCAGCTATCATACATTGAGGAAAACATTCAAATAATATTTGAAAGCCGAAGTGGACTGCTACGACTGTAGCAGCGGGGAATTTGCATATATGGAGTGTGCAACTATACAATAGACACTTATCCTCTAAAGCACTTTAAGCAAACGCTGCTGTGCATTATTATTGTCAGTGATGAATGCATCCTTTACTGAATTTTTGCTGAAGGTGACAAAGCTTAAACTGATTCCACTTTTTCTTGTCAAGAGCACTCAAACAACGCATGCCTAAACTTGTAAATGTCCTGTACAATGCCCGGCAGCTTCTGAAAGTCCAACTTGTTATTCAAGTATTTAAGTTCGTTTCAAAATCAGGGTTTTTTTTCCCCCCTCACTTTCTCTTGCTGCTGTCAGAGTTGTTTTCTAGAAGTGAGTGCTTGTTTCATGATTGCATGCTCTTACAGTTTGAAGCAAGCGGTGCGAATGCTCGGTGCGGCTTCCGAGGGTGGTGCGGCTCCTAACCTAGATGAAAAGGTTTGCCTCGGAGAACGAAGCCATTGACCTTATTCAAGTGACCCTAGATAATTAACATTTATCTCATTTCATTACATTTATAACTGCACACGACTGACCCTGATGCACTGCTGGCCACGGCACACCACATTATCATCATCATCATCAGAGCAAAATGACAGGGGATAGATGGATCAGATGATGAGCTGGATACAGTCATCTACTTTGGAATATATAGTGTTTCATTTATATTCAACATTCAACTCACAGCTTACTTATATGACAACGCCTTGGGAAAGCTGACAGTCAGAGTAATGGACATCATTTAAATGGATCTTTTTGATTATGGCAAATTGTGGAAGATTTGATGTATATGTGCAAAAACCCCGCTCTTAATGATTAAAACAAGGTCTAATCGTATTAAAAAAAAAAGAGATACAGTACAAGTAGCACCCCGAGGTCTGGGACAAGGACAAAAGGGAGCCCGACACAACCATAGGGAAGCAATCATGGAGGCAAGAATGAGGTCTCGGCGTGGTCTAGGCCTGATCCGCTTGAGCAGTAAACTACTTGTTCCATCTCTCAGTGTCCTGTGGGCTTTACTGTCTGATGAGTAAGGAGAAGGCATGCTGGTATTGTTTGTAATGCAGCGACTGACAGCCTGTGCTTTGATCTGTAAATCTGTTTCCACGGTTTATGGAGAAAGATGATATTTTAAAAGGATAAGTCTGGTGCTATTTTTGTTTTTATCAATAAATCCCATGAAAAGACCAAAATTAATAATGAATTGATCAAACAGACAGTATATCCAAAGTCTGATGATGCATCGCTTATTCCTCTGTGCCATATATCTCCACTGTTGTCCAAAGACTATTAAAAACCCACCAGTGAACAACACATTTTGATGGACCTGGGCACTGAAATACATTTTTTGAGTCGACATTTCTGGTACCGTGATTCAGTGTTTCCCAACCTGAGGATCGGGACCCCTGGAAAACCAACGTGTACTTGTTTAGACTTTCCTTCAATCATTTTCATTTTCATTTTCATATTTCTGAAGGCCTGTAAAAATAATACAAAAAATAACAATCAGAGTGGAATGACACACCCTTTCAGTCGTCAGTTGAACTACTCATAACCAGTGGACATGTGAGACATGTGAGACATGTGAGACATGTGAGACATGTGAGAAGGGGCGCTGCATCCAACGCTTTGCTAGTGCAGCAAATCCGCTGCTGAAAATAGTCCCCAACAAATACATTTTTCCACCACGTCTCTCCCGTGACTCACACCGAGACATTTCCGTCTTCGGTAGCAACCTCCACAGACGAGCTGGGTGTTGAGAGATGAAAATACGCATTGTTGGTTTTGGTCTTTTCATGGGATTTGTTGACAATAACACAAATACAGAATTTTGCCAGCCTTATCCTTGAACAGTAAGGCCTCAGCACAGTAAAGTGTGCATATAGGGCACTTTTACACACATACACAGAGAAAGAGAGAGAGAGAGAGAGAGAGAGAGAGAGAGAGAGAGAGAGAGAGAGAGAGAGAGAGCGAGAGCGAGAGAGAGGGGGGAGGGGGGGGGGGAGAGGGAGAGAGAGAGATGTACGGTAAGGTCGCTCCAAAAGACAGCATGCAGTAAGCTGCCTTACCCTGCGGTTTGTGCAAAACCAACAGCAGCCACCCCAAAACAAATCGATTTCTTCCCTCATAGAGAAGGTATGGGGAGCGCAGAGGAGATGACAAACAACCCTTGCAAGCATAATGGAAAAAGCCTATGCAGCTGCCAATGTAATTTTGCCACTGTGTGATTATTCAAAGGCGATGGTGATAAGTGGCATGTTAGCACCACGGAGCTGAGGGAAAGAGACAATGGAGTAATGTGAGAGACAGCAGCCGGACTACAGAGAGGACACACTATAACAAGCTCAAAGCTTAGCATTGGCTAATCTAAAGTCAACCATTGTGTTTTAAATGTCTTTGCTTTGAACCAGGTTAGGCAGAACCTTTTCTTTCCCCTTTTCCAGGGATCACACACACACACACACACACACACACACACACACACACACACACACACACACACACACACACACACACACACACACACACACACACACACACACACACACACACACACACACACACACACACACACACACACAAACCCACTCACTCGTGTTTTTTGGCAGTGGCCATGCTTTGCCTGAGGGTTGGTTGTGTAGGTGGGTAGGTAACCTAGGGACAAACTGTTGCTCCTTAGCCAGAAACCTGGAGCCCTTAATAGCTGGGGGTTAAAGCACGGTGTTAACTTGAACCGCTGGTAGAGATAAACCTGTGAGATGGAATCTCTTCTGGCAAAAATGTCTCTATCTCCCTGGCTCTGCTGTTAGGGCTCCAGTTTTAAATTAAAGATGCTTCGTCTCTCATTCGGTATTGACAAATGACACAGACAATATAAAGGCAATCTAGCCACACAGTAAACCTCGCTTTGCCTCATCCAGATTCATTTTGCTCCTTGCGGGCCACTTATTAAAGAGGACACTAATTAGTACTGCGGTTTTGCCAGCAGTCCATTCTGCATTTCATCCTCACCAGTGCATGCAACACTAAAATCCATTATGATACATCATTAAATCCTTGGTAACAATGACAGAATCCTCGCCTCTGTCAATGCTCTTTCTAGCTCTCATTTGTTTCCCATTTTGGAAAATCTCAAAACAAATCCTAAAACTATTTGAGGGCCATAGTTCTCTCCCAGCTCCGAGGCAGACACCTCTGAACCATTTGCTCTCGGAGCCTTGTTATCGTCCACATAGGCTGACCTCTGACCCCACTGGCCTCACTGAATGTCACCATATCACACTAATGATGTCTTGGGGCTCCAGCGCTTGTCACACCACATCAGTCCTCTCCTCAGCCAGCTTGACTTGCTCTCAGGAACGGCAACAGAGTCCGTCTTGGGATCGACTTGGCAGACCTACCTCGCTACAGATGGCCCAAGTCTGTTGTCACTTCCTAATGGCCCCCTGTTTTAGCACCAGTCAGGTCCCTCTTAAGATGCTTTTAAATAGAGGCAATTTCCACAACTGCCAACAATGTTTCTAATGTAAACATGACAACAGCGTGTTGCTGAGTCAGGTGGCAGCAGCACTGAAAGAGAGGGTGTTTACGTAACGCGCATGCACACATACAATACATACATACATACATACATACATACATACATACATGTAGTTTTTTTCTTTTTTTACTGCTGATGCCTGGGTTATTCAACTTTTTTTTTTACATCAATGGGGACATATCTTTAAAAGTTCGATTTTTAGTGAGGATTTTAACGAACCAAACTAGTGATGTCTACACATTATCATTCTGCTAAAGAGGGAAAAAAAACCGCTCTGGCTTGTTAGTATTTCCTTGAACCAATCACAATCCTCTCGGGCGGCGCTAAGCCCGGGATGCAGCTACGGCGCCCCTGCAAAATAGATAGCCCAGGACGGGAGAGCTAAGAGAAAGCTGCGTGAAATACACGACCAATGGAAAGCCTATACCCACAGTCTACATCCGGTGAGTCAGACTACCAAGAGATACTGTATCTTGCCATGCAAATAGATTTTATTTTTCACGGAGGTGAAGAGCATTTTGATTGCGGCACTCAAAGACATTACACTAGTAAAACATCAACAGCGCCTCTTCCACAGTTCTCCCTTTCGACAGAAGAATGTATAGAAATGAATAAAACCATTCACAGTTGGGTTTATATCACAATTCTTTGTTCCTGGGACCTGTGTGGTATTTTGCTCCCTCAACAGCTCAGGTGAGAATAAAAGCAGTGAAGCCCTTGAGCACAGCTTGCAAAAGGTTATGACATTCTTAGACTTAAGAATGCACCATATTAACCACAGTTATTGCCCCCGACGCAAAAACTGGAGAAGTATAAAGTTCACCTGAAAAGGTGAACTTCCTTGGTTTCCTTCAAAATCTCTTCTGTGTTGATTCGATAACATAACCCATATAATGAGAGCTTTTAATAGCGAGTAAAATTACATTTTTCATATAGCCCTGATATTAGCATATTAGCATGTCTCCCGTTGCCTTCACAAGACAGCGATGTAATAATCTATAAATTTCACATCTAATTACCATTTTTATGTACAGGGGAATGCTTTCCCTTGTACGTAAAAAGAAAAAGCTTGTATCCTGTAGTGTGAGGCGGCTCAGGTGGATTTGCTTTGATCTCAAGTCTGCTGGCTTGTGTGTTTAGTTGTAATAAAGAGTCTGTTTTAACCAAAATGAACCAAGACAATTATTCAAAGCCAGTGCATGAACATATTTATGCAAAGAACCCCGAGACATGGCTCTTGTTATTCATGGAGGCTGATTTAGACAGGACAGAATAAGTGCTTTCTTCCCTCCTCCACTCTCTCTTCTAGCTGCAACTGTCATTTTCAACAGTCTATGAAAAAAAATATTTCTGTCTGAAAAAGAACATTTTCTCAAATTTGACAAGAGTTGAATTCTCTTTGATTTAAGAAATAAAAATCAATATGTTTTTTTTTTTTTTTTTACCTACAACAGAATGACAGCGGATACTGCCAGACACTGCAAACATAGCATGGTTATACAGGTCTGGCAATGAAAGACTGCTTATCTCTTAATCCCTAGTAAGAAAAAAATGCTTCCAGAATGTTGGCATTTTCATGCCGAGTCTACTACGTCTCGTATGTATGTACAGAAGCAGAGATTTTGCAGAGTTATAGTATGCAAGTTATGAATTGGTGGTTGGGCCGTATGCAAATTCAAGACCAGATGTCCAAATGAAGATGACATTCAGGGATGGAAAATGTTCTTGTTTTTGGATGTTACTTTACAATGATGAATACCAATGTTCCTCTCTAGTCAACATTCAAATGCAAATAATGATTTTTACCAGACTAGAGAAAAAGCAAACACATAGACCCTCCCAGCTGTTGTGTTGTTTGACTGGGTGTATTTTGCATATTACAGCTGGGTGGTACCTCAGAATGGGTCATGGAGACAGATGGAAGGACTGGCGTGGACTGAAAAGAATAGAGGGTTTGACAAGCTGTCATTGCATCCTTTTCTCTTGTGATATATACCCTCTCTGTGTGTAATCCAATCTGTCTTTTGGCCTTTTGTTGCCAACATGGAGTGCTGCAATGAGCTGTGCGAGAGCTGACAACAGTCTTACCTGTGGTTCCTTTTGCAGTCTGATGTGCATCCCCCTGTGGCCAGACAAAGCCCTCTTCTCCACAGCATGATGCCTGAAGTGATAATAATCACCAAAAACCTGCACAAACATAAAAGGGAGAGGCAATGATTTCACCTGCAGCAACTGGATGGCCAGATAACACTGTGCCCACCAAAGCATTCATGAGGACAAGAGCAAATGTGCAGACAGTGTTCATTTCAGAGAGAACGAAAGACATATCAATTTGGACATTGGAGTCTGGCATTCTCTGCCCACATTCAAAGCTAAGTGAGTATCTATTACTGCATTGGCTGGTAAAATTATTTTTATTTTATTGACAACTATACCATATTGTTTGAGTATTGGCCACAAGAGTGCCGTAAACGCCACATACCATAAGCTCTCTGGAGATTGAAGAAAATGACACACACACACACACACACACACACACACACACACACACACACACACACACACACACACACACACACACACACACACACACACACACACACACACACACACACACACACACACACACACACACACAGACACTATCTATCAAAAGTGATTAGATGCATCCATTAGAGGTCGTGTCAATTCAGAGTGAGAGTGAAGCGTTCAACGTGCTGCCGTCGTTGTTCCATTACACAGACTGCCCACGAAAGAACTTTTAAGGACAAGCGTTTGGGTGACAGCTGTCACCAAACTGGCCAAAAACCTCAGGGAGGGCTTTCTTTTTGTCAGCCCTGCTCTTAAGTGACGCACGGAGCAGCCTGCGTCCCCCCCCTAGTCATCATGGTCAAGGACAGCTGACCTGAGACCAAGATAGAGACTAAATAATACAGACATCTCGAGATAAGGGTGCTGCCAAAGGACTCAAATAAGCAAACAAAAATTGGAGGAAGAAGACGAGGAGGAGCCGCCATGATATTCTTTACACAGGTATCCACAAGAGAGAAGCCTCCATTTGAAGAGGAAGCATTGCAATCTGTACAGTAGTGCCGCTGGGGACCGACTCACCTTCACAAGCCCGGTGGAGCGGAGGAGGAGGAGTGGATGACGGAGGGAGGCAAGGGGGGGGGGGGGAGACGCAGGGTTTGACAGGCCGACCAGGCAGGATGGATGTGTGTGAGGAGGGAGAAGAGCAGACGCAGCAGGATGGAAGGCTCTCCTGGGGCTGCAGGCTGATTCTGCGGGCTGGCTGTCTGCGAGCCGACCAGACTGGAAGCTGGAGCTCAGAGGCCCAGACTGGCAGCGCCGACAGAAAACTGCCAGTCCGGCGTTGGCCAATTTGAGTTCATTTGTCAAATATTTGTAATTAAGACTTGGTTTTAAAATCACTTGCTGTGATAATTTCCACATAAACCGAGTGACCGTCAGTCTTAAATTAGTCGGCATCGTGCAAAAAAAAGGATCATCTTTTCCCTCGGAGTTCAGGTTGCACATAATTGTGTGTGGGCAAGATGAATAAGGCTGCTTTTGTGAGGTGACAGCTCTGCAGAAGTACAATCCTTACAAGGTTAAAAATGTGGCAAGAGCAGGGGAAAATCTCAACAAAATATATACCACCAGATATCAAGCAGATATAAAATAGGCTATGTACATTAATATAGTTTCATTATTATAGCTAACACCGCACAGAAAGGTGAATTTAAAAAAATCACTAAAACTACTCTCCTTGGAGACACCGTTGAAAAAGATCCTCTGTGGATGTCGACTTCGTGACATCTAAAGTAAATTCAGGAAATCAGCGACTGAACTTACAAACACCCCGTCTCGAAAACAACATTAAAGTCATGCAAAAAGGAAATCGCCATGTAATGATGCAAGATTGAGGTGTGATGAGGGATGTGACCGAAGAAATTAATGAGACCCACTTTCACATTGATTGTGGCAGGGCAGGAAGCTAATTTGTACTGCAGCGCGGTGGCTTTTCTGTGGGACAAACCTATTTCCTAGAGTGCTGATGTTCTTATTGAGACCTCGAGTCTTTGGGTCTTGGGAAATTAAGATGGAGATAGAAATGTTGGTGTAGCTGCCCATGAGTGTGGTTGAGTCATGCCTCCCTACAGTCTGAACCAGAAAGAATCATATGAGGCGAGTGCGTGTGTGTGCCAGTGATAATAATTGAGAGCACTGTGGGCCATTAGTCACCCTGCCACAACGCTCTGAGTCGGCTTTAGAGGAATAATGACCTTTACACTTATATCTCATATCTTTAGTTGTTTCGCAGCCATCTTCGTCTCGTCTTTACTTTCCTGTAGTCTTGAGGTAAAAACATCAGTGTTTCTTGTATAGGACTAAAAATAATCAAACGTTAAAACCACTAGTCTAGAAAAGGGAAGTAGGGCTGCGATTGAAGATTATTTTCATTATCGATTTCATTTACCAATTGTTTTGTCAATTAATTGGTCAGTACTTTCACTGACCAACAGTCCAAAAGATAATCAGTTCACAATTATATGAATGAATTGACAATTTTCTTCAGCTCTAAAAAGGGAAGTAACACTTATTTGGATGAAGTCAGATAGTTGTGCATAGTCAGCACTAAATAATCTTTTGACAATAAAAGTGCAATTAACTCTAAATCTAAAAGGAATTAATATTTGATTATGCTACTTGCATAGGGTTAAGCATGTAGTTACATATAGTATACAGTACAGCTTGCTGTGATGTCTGAAATATGTATCGACAGAGAAGAATGTGTCATTTACAGTACAACATCAAATTCATGTGTCAGCTCTGTGAACAGAGTAGCTGAGAACAGAGAAGCTGATAATAACAGACCGCCACAGAAAATAGGGGCATGCTTTTTAAAAACAAGATTACAGAATGTCCTTGTATTGAGGTTTATTCCCCTTCTCACAATATCCAAGAGAGCATTTCAGTGAAGTATCCTCAGGTAGTGAAATTAGTTGATAGCGAAAAGACAGGCTACAATAAAATGCCCTCTTAAACGCCAATGAAAGTAGCCCTTGTAATGTGTTTTAAGATATAGAGCATAATAAATTCCCTTTTATTCATCCATCCTTTGAAGACCAGTTTTCAAAAGAAGTCCATAAGTGACCATATTAATGTTTTTCATCTTATATTCTAAATCCACTGATAATCTGTTGAGGTCTAGTTCTATAATAGAACCACTGTATTCATCTCAGAAACTTCTATTATTAGGGATCAACCAGGTGTACTTTTTTTCACCATTTCTTCAGCCAACTCAGTGTTTACATTTTTTACTTTGTATTTCTTTAGTAATCCTTTACCGAGCCAATTTTCTCTACCTACCACTCACCATTGGGCTATGAAAGTTAAAAGGTCACACTACATTTTTCTGCACTCCGCCGGGGAATTCAAGCCATCTGCTGACGTTATCAGTCAGAGTGGTTGTTAGACTTCAAGGTGACTGAAAGTAATGTCATGGTGTGTCTCCTACATCCCGTACTCGGCTGTGTCCTGTTCTGGACTCTTCCATGGAGGCTGCCTTGGTCTCTGGCCACCTCCCGCCACAGTTGTTAAGTCAATATTGGCCACAGGGGATTGGCTTCAGATCAGTGGTGCCGAAAACAGAAATGTAGCAAGCTTTCACTGGGCTGTAACCTAATGTCATTTCACATCGCGGCGTGTGTGCATACGCAGTGTAAAGGCAACTCTCCAATGTCACAAACCGACATGAAATTTGTATTCTCATCAAAGTCGTGAGGACAAAATCAGGCACCGCTCTTGTTGAGAATTGTCCCTGAAATTTGTTTCGTGCCAGGCACACTAGGTTTGTCTCAAGTGATCGGCGATGATAATAAAATCTCATTTTTCTTATCGCCACGCTGAAATTCTGCAGGGAGACTTAAAAGAATCCCAATATTCAGAGACGTGGTAGAGTAGAGGCAGCAGAGAGTATGTGTGTGGATTCCCACCGACTAATGCAATGCTGTATGTGTATCTTTATGTGTGCGTGTATGCATTCGGTATGGAAGCTGAATACAAATGTTCAGCCTTGAGCATGGGAGCTTTAAAGGTCCACTACACTGATATTGACTGTGACAGACTTCTACATTAAGTGTATTCCCTTAAGCTTGGGAAAAGTGCACAGAGGCAAATCCTCCTCATTGGAACTGGCTTCAATCAGACCCATCTTTCAGGGGAAAAACTAGCATCAACGGTTGGTTAAGAGACACAGCCATAACAGTAATTCACTCTAAACAGTGAGCACCTTGATTCACAGCCTGTGATCTATGACTTCAGTAACCTTGATGGAAGACGCTATGGTGGGCGCATAAATGTGTGAGACGAACGCAGCAATGCACACAATGCACACAATGCTCCTGTGCTCCTCCGCGCAGCACAGAGGTACTCGGAGGCAGCTTCTGTTGCACATCTGAGATAGAAATGTCATTGATCGCCACACCACACGGCCCAGAAAGCCGTTCTCCTTTTCCTTTCACACGTTGCCTCGGCTTTCATTTATGTTGCTTGTTTACACGACACGCACACCAGCGCAAAAGCCGACAGGAATGGGTACTTTTCTCTGTTGCTTACAGTTTATATACATAGCAAATGTGTCATCGTGCGTCGGTTGGTCTGGTGCGAGATTTCTGCTGTTGGGCTAATAAGACAGTAGTGTTGTTATCGTCTCCACTGAGCCACTGGGCTTCCATCGTTTGGACTAATTACAGCTGAAACTCTGGGGTTCTGCTTAGTGGGAGAAAGTCATTATTTTCCTCTGAAATAGAGGCTAATTGAGTGTTTTCAAATAAAGGGTAATTATTTGTTTGCATCTTAGCTCCAATTCTGCATCTTGCCCGCCTCGTCTACATTCACCCGCTCAGGGGACTCGACGTCTCGGGAGAAGCTGAGCCACAAAACTGTTTCGGCTAATTATGTGGCTGAATAGAAGGGATTTAACAAAATGCCTATGAAGACTGTCCCTCCAGTGGGGAAGTAACAAGACAGAGGCAGCATGAAAGGTGTGAAAACCGATTTGGGCCGTTTAATAAATCTTCTTTAATAGATGTGAAAAAAAAGAGTTATTAAAGCAGCTGTTGGAAAAGCACAAAGACCTTGAACAAAGTAAAGAGAGTTTAAATCACGGTGTGTCCGTCCAGACCCATTCCTATTCTGGGAGAGTAGAACACATAAATGGAATATGAACGAAAGGAGAGAAACGAAAGCGAGGCGGAGGAAAGAAATACATCAGAGGGGAACAATGAAGAAGTGCGAAAACTACATCGGAAATGGTTACAAAAGGCATGCGTCATGCAAGGCACTAAGAGAGCCCCGACTGATACCTGACCTTTGGCGAATATTACCCACAAAACTAAATTTAAACTGTCACAGTTAATGACTGCTGCCTTGTAATTGGAATCAATGATGGTATCCCCCTCTGTGATTCTATGTCTGAATAAAACATGGTGAATCTACACCATATCTCTTATGTCTTAAGGCAATGGGTTTAGAGCTGGATTCAACCATAAAATGAAATGGCCCGAGTACATGAATCTCATGCATTTGCGGCAGACATTTAAAAAAAAAAAAAATATATATATATATATATATATATATATATATATATATATATATATATATATATATAAATAAATGTAGGGGAAAAAAAGTAGCATTCCTGATGTACTTTATCTTTGTGGTGTGATTTTTCAGAGAACAGATAAGGGACAGAGCAAGGAGAGGGGGCTTATCAAAAACCCCACACACATCCAGTATGAAACTACATCACTCAGCCAAACCTTGCTCAAAGTGGCACTGATACAACCAGCCGGCATATTGAACTCACACTGGCGTTCAAAGTACTTTACATATGTGAGCACAAGCACACACACACACACACCTACACACCAAAGATTCAGTGCTTTGAGAAAAGGCAGACAGATAGATAAAAAAGGAGGGAGAGTTTGTGTGTGAGAGAGAGAGTCTTCTTTTAATATTTCAGATCACTCCTTGCCTTTTTAATTTGATATTTATCCCACTGGGCTGACTCTTCATTCTCAAATCCCTGTCTTGGTCAGAGAAATGTGCGAACCAAATTAGTAAACATACAACTTTAACTATTCTTCACCGTTGAATATTCATGAGACATGAGAGATGGAGCCATTGGTATTTGCAGTGCTCCAGAACAGCAGTTGGGCTTTTTTTTTTATTTCATATCCGTAATTGCGCCGTTAACCTGCTCTGATACATCACAGAGCAATAGTCTGTCAAGCCTACAGGTGATGGAAGCTACATATAGGCATCTCTCCAAGTAATGCTGCAGTTACCATGAATGGAGCAAGAAATAGAGACAGAGAGGAGGAAAAGAGAAGAGCGGATGAGAGATAAACTGCTGAACAGAATCTTAGCTGAAACGTGGGCCACAAGAGGCCTCTTCCTCTTGCCATGAGGAAAAAAACAGGAGAAGACTTGATGTATGAAAACAACATCACGGGAAAGCAAAGGACTGAGATCTTACTGGGTTAATTTTCGAGCTGTCTGGAGAGGGGTAGAGAAAACAGGATCTGAAGAAGCTGTGGAAGCAAACGTGCCACCACGGTGACTGAATCTGACAAAGAGCCGAGGCAACGAAGCATAGCATTATGTAAATGAGGAGAAAGACAAAAAAAAGAAAAAGAAAAAATGCTAGAGAGTGAATTAAAAAAAAAAGAAAAGAAAGACCTCATTGCGACAGTATATCTTATGAAATATTGAGCATGTTACAGTGTTTAGTATTCTAAAGGTGTTGTGCTGTTCAAGTACAACCTGAGCACTGCTGGCCTTTCGTTTATGCCTGGAGGCGGAATGTCGCCCTGATTGCCATGCCATCAAAATGTAAAAGCAATTGTGATCTAAAGTGAATAGCACACACAATCTGCACTTGACTTTGTCGTGAAAAAAAACAATATCTCTCTCTCTTCTTCTTCTTCCTCCTCCTCCTCCTCCTCCACTCATTTATGTTAATAGGCCCTTTGTGTTCCTTCACGACTTTGTTCCAACCTGTTGTTGTCCGCAGTCGGGAAAGGGCAATACCAAGGAATGAAAATCCTGCTGCTTGTTAGTACAGTAACTACAGTACATGAAAAATCAATGTGAAGAGCACTCAAAGGGTTCTCCTATTGATTTTTCATAGACTCAGATCAGTCTATCTATCAATGGCTGCAAGAACAGGGGCAGTGAGAGAAGAGCACAGCTGCAGTGGTGGACTACTGAAAAGGGAAAGTACAAATGTCTTGTGCCTGGAATGTGCCCTTCACTTCAAGGTCTCAGCTCAGGAAAATGTAAGCAGTCAGCACCTTCAGACATAAAGCAAGAAGATGCAACCCCACTGCACGATAAAAAAAAGAGAGGGAACTCGCCTCACATTTCAATTAAACATCACAGCGAGATGAAGAAACACCTGTGCGCACACGCACACGCACACGCACACGCACTCACAGACTCGCTCAGAGTCTTCTGCTCTCCGTGTGCGATGAGGTCAATAAAAAAAAGGTAAAAACTCCAGCCTCCAGCCTCCAGCCTCCAGCCTCCAGCCTCCAGCCTCCAGCCTCCAGCCTGCAGCCTGCAGCTGTGCCCTCCGGCTCGTTCCTCAGACGGTGGCCTGCTTAAGAGAGCCGGGATCCTGTGGGGCTGCTGGATTATTCATTTGCGGAGTGTAACTCAGCTCACTGCTCTTTTCCACATCACCTATGCTGAATTCCCCGATGCCTGGACAGCCTCTGTCAGGCTCCGTCACCCGAGTTTTCCCAGAACTGAAGTAAATAGGTTCCACTTCCATTTCCATTCAGCACTCG
This sequence comes from Ophiodon elongatus, assembly GCA_016806645.1. NCBI lineage: Eukaryota > Metazoa > Chordata > Actinopteri > Perciformes > Hexagrammidae > Ophiodon > Ophiodon elongatus. The sequence continues at coordinate 1,394,946 of JACSYO010000264.1, read as the reverse complement.
TCAGTTTAATTCCTTTATTCTATGTGTCTTTCACTCGCCCCCCAGCGACTCGTCCTCTGGTTTCATCTTCTATTACTGACACGCGTAGTGCTTACATTTCATCCCTCTGCATGTTGAGACCCTTATTAAAATCATTCCTGTCTTCCTATCTGCTCAGTACAAGCTGTAGGAGACCTGACAGATTCAGGCTGTATGTGAACGTATTACAAATGATCACATTATTTGACAGTATCCTGTGTTGTTTGTCTTCGAGACATTGTGGATTATACGTTTGTAGCATTTTTTATGATGTACAGTGATGTTTTTTGCTTAGCTCACACAGTTCAGCCTGTTTTTTGTGTGACTGTGTGTGTGTGCTGCAGTGGGTCGAAAGGTGCGGTAGGTTAGGTTTGTCACTGGCAATTTAGCAATGCAATGCAATTCTGGTGTCACGGTTGTGTAGGAGGGGTCAACAGCACTATGTGCAGGCACGCTCCTATTCTTAGGTGTTTTTGTCATCATACGTTTCACTCTTTTATACATTCTTCAACCGTAGACACATCTGATAGCAAAGAAGTAACAAGCAACAGCAAATATGTGCAGCTTGTTTCACCGCTAGCAAATTAGGGGACCCTTTTAAAATCGAAATGAGTCGTAATGGGTGTCATCTTTTCTGATACGTGTGCCTGTCACTTGCAATAACACCACAATACCTTATCTGATGAGTATGAAATACCCCCCAAAAAAAGACTCTGCCATTTAGCAAAGTATTCTTAGGGCATCAGTGTTTATTGTGGTGTTGACACTAACTTTGTCTAAAAATACAACATATGTGATCAAAGAATAACTACATAAGACTACATTGACTGAAGATTCAGAACCAACTTTCAGCTTTTCACAGTTTTGATGCTCGGCGACACAATTTAGTCAGCACTCCAAAGGTACCGAGATCTGATATGCAGCCGTGATGACGAGCCGTGATAATATGAAATGGCAGCTCAAATTTCGTCCGTAGATTTACACATGCACGCACACAACTGTGCGTGCATGTGTAAATGCAGGATATCATTTTAATAATAACGTGTGATGTGATCTAAAACACAAGTATCATCTAGCTCCAGAGATCTATATCAAAACACATGGTGACCGACTCAAATTATTTTGTGGTTTGAATTAAAAGAATTGTATGATATACAATCTAATACGACATATTCTTACATCGCTTGTGCACAGAAAAAAGAAACGTTTCTTCACAGTGGCCTCATAGATGAAAGAGGAAAGACTCAAGCTCCCTAGGTTCATTTTCTCGAGCGGGGCCCAGGACACAATGTGCAGCGGCCATGGAACTACAGGGGCCGGCCGACTACAAGAGTGGAAGGGTGTGACTTTGAACTCGGCCTCGCTCAAATTCATGGAGCATTAAGCACCTTTCTTCATCCTCAAAAGCACAGAAAGCCGAGGCCATCAAAACATGGAGAGTTTGAACCGGGTGCCTGTGTATTGAGAATGGGAGCGTGAGCTTTGCATAGCTTCTCGAAACGCCTGGAATGACCTCTGCAAGGGAGCTGGCTCGGTGCCTAAAATCAGAGGAGATGGCGAAGCCGTTAAAAAGGTTTACAATGAGTCAGTGCACAAATGGAAATAAAAGGCGAACAAATAAAAGCCATATCTTCCACATAAGGCTGTGTACTCTGAATATGATTTATTATGGACATCAAGATTATCCTGCCATGAAAAAAGAACCGCGGGACATACTTCTCACTGCTGCGTGCATACAGAAGTCTGTAAAGACGCAGGTAACATCAAGGGCTGTTGTGCAGTGTGATTGAAAGTGCACTGCCACTTCCTTGACGTGCAGGCAAGAAAGTAAAAAGGAGTATAGTTTGGAGTGATAGACATTTTATTTCTATTCATAGCTATGCTAATGCCCTAGTAAAACTCTAGCCCCTCGACTTCCACCCCCATGAGTAAAACTCAGAGTTCATTCCATTCAATAATTTCTCTGTGCTGTTATTTAGAGTCGGCAAGGTACGAACACAGGGCGTGACGGTGGTGTTGAGACAACGATCAGATTACTTAATGACCAAGCATGAATTAAGCTATTAGAGAGAGCTTTCCCCCGTGGCATTCAGCCAGCCAGATCAGGCGTGCTTTGTTATGGTGCCAGTCAAAGCAAAACATCCCACTCCGCTGCGAAGGGCATGACATTTACAACCATTTCATCTTGACACAACACAGTGGGATTAGTCGAAGCAGGGATTAACAAGCACAACACAAACCAACACGCTCTGGAGAGGGGAGACGACAAAAATAATTGGAAGATGATTTCGAAAAAAAACTATTCTTTTTGCGAAGGGGAAGGAGTTCTGCCATTGTATGTTTCCATTTAGGATTTAAGAGTTTAAAGATATCATATTGCAGCGGGCTTATATAAATCTAATGCAGCAGAAACCGAAGGACTTAACTACCACTCATAGTTGCTGCGAGGGGTGTGTGCATTTGTGGCAGCGCTGAAAATATGAGAGAACGAGGCACTTATTATAAAGGACTTTTGTGCAAGGTCCCATGATAGCCTTCATAACAATGATAAATGGCTGAAGCCTTCTGGTAAGCTACATCATAGTACTACCACCTTTAAGACTTTTTTATATTACGCTTAGGACGGGAGCGTACTGGGAAGGCTTTCTGCAAAACAGAACAAGGGATTAACATCCTGGGAAACGTGATATATTCTTAACCTAATTTAGTTTTTCAATTTACTCCCCTACACCCAGAACAGAGACGCTGACATCTTCTGAAGGCTGGAGCAAGACAGCCCGGTGTCCCACGCCGTTTGTCTTTTTCCCCCAATCCTCCGACAACAAACACCAACGATGAAGCGGAGAGCAGAATACCATTAGGTTTGTGACAAAAACCTGAGGAGAAGAGTTTCAGTCATTCTTGACAGCCTCTGTGGTGCATTCAGTTAACAGCATGAAAGGAATCCCCTCAGTTGTCATCTCTCAACAAAAATGTACTCCGCCCCAACAAAGAAGAAGAATTCACATCACGATTACAGTGCCCAAAATGATCACCGTTATCAGCATCACCACGGTATTGTTAAAGAGTGCTGAAAAAGTACTGCTACGCACACACACTGAAATCATTTCAGCATTTTTTATATTGGTAATAATTAGCAATACTATGCACTTTTTGTTTTCATGAACATTAACTTATTAACATAGACAATACCTTATGTAAACGTGAAGGTTTGCTCGAGTGCCTGTGTCACTGTAGACAGTGGTGTTGATATGGATTTCAATGTAGGAACACTGAGTGGGTCACCAGGGCTCCGTACGAACTCTTTTCACCACCTTTCTGAAAACAATGTTAACCATCTCGAAAAAAAACAAAACGTTGAGGAAATAAATAGTTACATTTATTTTGTTCCATTCAAGGATTCAGGATTTGCCTGATAAATAAACCCAACCCGTTTTTCTGCATTGTCCAAATATATCTAGGTATATATATATGGGCATATAGGTTGAGCCGGGCAGTTACTCGACGTGGTTATGGGAGAAACAAAGCATGTACTGTGATGCGGCTAAACTGAGCTTCTCCACTGCCCAAAAGGTGTTGTTTGGAAAATTAAAAGTCCTGTATTACAAAATTCCCAATTAGTTCTAAAAGGGATAGCCTGCAACCTCTACTGCAGAACTAATGCAGCATAGACGGAGGACAGATGTATGATGGAGGGGGGCTTTACAAAAGCTACCAGTGTACACAAAAAAAAAGGAGACATAAATAATGCAGTCATCTTTCCCATTACAGTGTAATGTAGCCTAGAAATTTATAGTGCTCACTATTCTATCCAACCTCTTAATGGGGGGGACATTTAAGCAGTGGGTGCATTACTCCTTATTACGACCATGTAATATACATAAATCAAGATGTGAGGAAATTGTATTTCTTTTATCAGTTCATGAAAACAGTCCCAAAAAACCCCGAAAAAAAACCAAACAGTTTCAGTTGGTGCAGGCTTCTGCACACAGAACAGTAAGTAGGTCTGGAGTCACAAGGGATAAGCATCACAATCTAAGGAATACATGGGAATACAAACAGAAGGTACAGCGCTCAATAAACTGGCCCTCTGGAGCCCATTTAACCTACAGCTCGAATCACTGTATATCTGAGACAAACTCTTTATCAAGAGCCAGAAGGCTGTAAATGCCATTTGAACGAAGAGCCCCTGGTACGTTCTGGGCCAGTTGCCCCAATCTTTCATGTCAGTTTTATTTTTTAGGGAATACAATTTGAAGAACCTCTGCATCGTTTAAATTTAAGACAGAGCTGCTCATGCGGCTCCGTCTTTGCCCACAAAGGAGTCCAAAAGGAGACTGAAAATGGAAACGAACGCTGCGAAAGTATTCTGCAGTCATCCTCTACTGTGAACGGTATTCTTTCCACATGGCAGACACCCTTCTTCATTATTCAGGCTGAGAATGGTCTGGCTGTATTATACTTTAACTATTACACACCACTCCCTTTCTCCGGGTGAGGGGCTGCGTGACAGCACCCATCCACTCAACCAGAAGAACTCTAATGGCTGCGCAAGGATCATTAGCCACTACCAACACAATTGCTCATAGTTTCATTTAAGATCCCTACATTTCAGAGAGTAGCTTGCGTCCATATGTATATAAATCTAAATGCTGCGTGTATATCAATTATGAAAAGGTCTATTCATTGGACCGCCCATTGTCTGTTTGTTTATAACCGGTATGACAGAGCAGCCACCGTCCACTGTCAACAGTTATTGATGAGAAAAAAAAAACAATCCTCCAACTTTGTGTAAACTCCAGGGAGAAGCCACCTGATCTCCACCAGCGCCCGAGTCCGGGGGGCCCAGCTGCCTTGTTATTTCACCATCACTCTCCGTCTTGTCTCGGCTAAATCGCATCAGCTCGCAATTGACCAAGTGTCACGCTTCAGAGGGGAGCCCGATATCTCCAGCCTCACAGACCTTTTACTTCTCCAGTCTGCCTTCCTCAAAAGGTCATTTTCTCTTTTTTTTCTTTTTTTACTTTTACTGCAGCACAAAGCACACTTTGCTCTGCACAACTTTCTTTCTGGCATCACATCAGCTTATCAGACTTTTCTTTAGGATAAAGGGAGAAACGAGAGGCTGTAAAACGCTCACAGACCACGGCCTGGGCTGGGGCCTGGCTGTGTATGGCGATGACGACGCTTTTGGTGCTGGTTGATCAAAGTTTCAGTCGATTCGTCTTTGACTTATTGTTGGAAAACAATTACATTGTTTTTTCCTTCCAACACAATCCCTGAAACAAAGTAGAACACAGCAGGGAGGCCAGGGAACATGGTCATTTGAATGCTCCAAGAGAAAAGAAATGATCAATTATTGTCTTCTCTTATATTAAAAGACCCCCCCCCCCCCGACCCCCCGAAGTCAAATAAAAAAATAAAAAGATGGGATGCTGGTTCTTGATTGCTGCAGCAGTCTTTTGCAGAAGATCACAGACGTTAGAAGTCACAAATGAAATGCGTAATGGAAATCCATAATTGAAATGGCCTGACATGCAAACTCACTCGTAAGTAATTGTGAAGTGAGGAAATCATTTGGCACTTTGATGCACCACAGTCGAGCCGTCATCTTGTGTTTCTATGCACCATAGGACGGTTTCCAAGGCAGAGGCGTACATAGGATAAGCATATCTTTCATCAAAATGATCCCTGCGTACTAAACTCTGATTTACATTTCATGGGCTCTTAAAATATTCATGCCAAATTGACTGTTGTGCGTAACAAAGAAAAGAAGAATCCAAGGCATTATACTAGCATCCAAACAGGATATGAACTAAAATAAATAATGAAATGCTAAAATATCAAATAAAATATATCATTGTGAGATATCCAAAGATATATGACATTTCATGATAGACAGAACGTGGGCACACGGCAGAAAAAAATAATAACTTCTTAATAACCTGTCTTGTGTCCTCAGTCACAGTCAAATTACGTATCGTTTGTACAGACTGCACCGTCTTTGCCGTTTCATGTTTTAGCGGAGCGGGGATAAAAAGGTGTTCAGAATGTAATACTGGCTGAGCACTAATCTGATCCCTCACTCGCAGCCCTGGGTAACAATTTCCCCCCGCACCTACAAATGTATTGTTTTATTTCTAATTCTTATTCTCATTCATACCCTTCTTGATACCCACATATTACATTTATAATATTATTTTTCTCAAAGCCATGCTCACATAAAAAAAAAGGAGTTTTGAATTAGGTTAACAGTGGGGGGGAAAAAAAAAAAAAAAACCACACACAGCGATGACTTGATCAACATCATCAACATTGTTTGGTATGCAGAATGCTCGAGGTTATTCCCAATGCGGACAGCCAAAAGGCTGACTTAAGGTCTGTGCATAGTGTTTTTTAACCTGTGGGCAGGATAAGGGATGATCTCCCAAGCTCTACTGTAGAACTGCAAAGAAGCTGACTTTTTTCACACTTAAAATGGTGTGTGGTGTGTGGATTGCTGGCATTGATTTAATGCAATTATTCAAGCTGGCAATTTGCTTCAAGAGGGCTTATTCTTATTTTCTTTTTTTTTTTATGTGATTCAGTTCCATTTGGGGAAATACAAATTGACTCAGTACCGATTAACCAAAATGGCTTCTTCTATACTTATTACAATTTTGTTTTAATTTTTTTTTACTTATGCCCAATCACACATTTTACTCTGCGCATTAGCAGCAGTCTTTGTAGTCGTGACATTAGCAGCAAGTCTCTGTCAGTGGAAGCAATAGTGGTGGCAGTAACCGTGATAGTGCCAGTTTCTGTTTTTTAATCCTGGCAAAGGAGCGAGTCGTTTCATTTCCATTTGATGAGTCAGTTTTTCGAAGGTATTTGATTATTTCTTCTCGCGGATCAATGTATTAAATTGGCATCATTTATAACTGATGCATCGGTGCGATAAACACGACGACAGAGCAATTTGGAGGCGGAGCTTCTCCAAGTGGCTCACAGTGATATTGTAAATGTCTGTGTAGACACTCGTCTGTCCTGATGGACTTCACAAACCTGAGCCACTTCAGCAAAACACATCTGAATGCATATTACGCAGCCTCCTCTTAAACTGCTCGTACTGTCGTGGACCGTTACACAAACTGTTCTGGAATACAGACCTGAATGCTGCACGTACGCCGCAGGCAAACACCCTCACGGTAACATTTGCTATGCACCAACCAAGGATTTCTTTGGAATAATCTCTCTCTCACACTCTCTCTCACACTCACACTCACACACACACACACAGTAACCTGTACTATCTAATGCAATAAAATGGTCTTGCAACAAGTGCTTCGTTTCTGAAGTGAATGTGAAAAAAGCATTAATTAAATATAGAGTTTTGAGCTAACCCCGTCTAACACAAGCTAAAATCATATAGGTTATTCAACACCACCATAAACAAAACACCAGAAGCATAAGCATTAAAAATGCTATTTGCCATCAAGCTCCAATATTGAATTGCATTACAGTAGCACTATTCATTGAAGTCAATAATACATATGCGGTGATGCAAACAAAAACAGAGATATTCCTCGCTGTAAAATCCAAAACTGAAAGAGCTCTTCAATGGCTTGATACGCACGGTCCAAGATCATTCAAAAATAAGTTCAGTGCTCTTGGACAAACTGGATCAATAGTAATATAAATTGTAATGAGTATCACATTCCCATATTGATATATGAAATAGTGTTTGGTCATGTGTTTCTAATGCTAGGGCGTGGCATGTTTAGCCTCCACTGTACCGTGCTATGAAACTCAGCTCGCCACAGAGAGCAGCTGTGGAACTGAAGCACAGTAGATGAAGAAGAGCACAAACTCACACAGCGGTGGCAGTTGTATCTGAAGCCAAGGCTGAATTACACTGTCGCTACATTCCTCTATGTGAACAGAAGGCAATGTCTTACAAAAGAAACGTTGCATCTTCAGTTTACTCAAAGCCATCCTAAATCAATAATGGGCAGATTATGAATGTGAGTGGTCTTAAAAAAAAAAAGCCCTCCCTGAAGGGAAGAGACGTGAATGGAGGCAGACAATGCACATGCATGTCTGGCTCCATATCTCAGAGGAACAGAGAGCAGTCTGATAGACTTTATCCTTTTCCACACACACTTGATCTTTACCGTCTGGTCTTTGAGTCATCCGACCACCCTAACCACGGAAACATCATCCCTCTTTCGAACCTTCCTTTTCTTCCAGTCCAAAACCTGACTGCAAACGTGTTACCCCAAGCACTGTTAGTAGCAGGCTTAACAAGAGTGAACAGGATTTTTACTTATAAAACCTAGTTTTGAACACCTTTTGACCAAGTTATTTCTCAGAGTCATTTTCGGAAACAGCTAAAAGGTTTGTGGCTGCCGGCTCCAGTTAATGAAGTGGTGCATTTAAATGAGAGACAGCTCTGGGATGAGGTGGTACACTTCTCTCAGATCAGTAAACACTGAAATAAAGTGAAAACTAGAGGATGAAGAAAGGGAGACGAGGACAACTGAAAGAAAGAGAAAGAGAGAGAGAGAGAGAAAGAGAGAAAGAGAGAGAGAGAGAGAGAGAGAAAAAAAAAAAAAAAGAGAGAAGACCTGCAAATATTTGAATTTTTAAGAAGAGGATAGAAGGTAAAAATGCAACATTTCCCACTGGATTTTATAGGATATTGTGGTGGCGGAAGAATGATGCCGGTATTGAATACCTCATATAAGAGAGGATAAAAACAGGAAGACAAGCATGAAGGAGGCTTCAGCCATTACAGTCAGATTCACATTACATAACCAAGTACAAAAACCAATAAGAAGAGGACTACTTTTCCAAATGCCAAGTGGCCATCTCTCGCGACATAAGAGTAAATCTACTGCAAATAATATGCTGGCAATTTCCTCCATGGCAAGCTAATGCCAGAACAGGCTGTAGATTAGTCTGCCAGCGGGCAGGCAGTCACAAATGCTTTACAGTATGGCTGTGAGGCAGTAAGAAGGGAGGTTGTATCAAACCCTAAGAGAACACACACACACACACACACACACACACACACACACACACACACACACACACACACACACACACACACACACACACACACACACACACACACTTTTTATTTTAAGTCTGTCTGCATGTTAAAAGTAGATTAAAAATCATTATATCTCTTGATAGAGGGTGATATTAAGGGTGATACAAAGCAGCCACAAGACTGGTTTGTGTTAGTTATGTTTTTTATGGAGTATTTTGTGAGCTCCGAAAATGTTGTGAAGTGTCAAGTGACTGGGGGGAATTAGTACGAAAAATATATTCATGAATTACTTGTTTTTTTTAATGATAGATTAATAAATGATGTGTTATTTACATGCTGTAGCCACAAGACAAATGCTTTTGAGTAATTCTCAGTAATAACATTTTGGTGCCATAAGGAAACATTCTTTAACTACCCATCAGTAGGACAGATTAAATAAACACTGAAATGACAAAATACAAGATCCGACTAAAATGACCAGTGAGGTTCACCGTCATTTCAATGTCACAAAGTATTCACAAGTTCAGATTCATAAACAAATGGATTTGATATTGATGAGAAATTACATTTTAAGTCTGGATATGGAGGATCCTCATCTGTTTGGGGCTTTGGATGCAGCTTAATGATGCTTTGGAGAAAATGGTGGTGCAAGAGTAGAAATTTATTTGGGCAATGTTTATCTTTCAATTTGTATGAATTTTAATATTTTGAGTCAATAATGATGAACTCACTCACAGTAGGTTACCCGACAAGATGAAAATGTAAAACACTCAGAAAAACGCTGCATATTTTACATTTGTAGATCCATATACAACTAAAGCATACACACTAAAGGGTCATATTTCATAGTTGTATGTGCTCATTCTGAAAAAAAAAAAAAAAAAAAAAAAAAAAAAAGAAAGAATTTTACACTTTCTTAGAATATTCTCCTGGTACCATTATAATATATTAACACCTCTAGAGACTCTTTCATTGTGATTTGTTAGTGCCAACGGCAAGACTTCAGAGCTTTTATGCAGAGAGGCACTCCTCAATTTCCCTTCAAAGTCCTGCGGGAAATAGAAGACAGCAAATACTGCAGGTGCAGGCATTGCTGCAGAACAATGAAGTATGGGTCTATGAGTAAAACTAGAGTGGCAAAGTGTGAGGATATGAACATTTCAGAACAAATACGCACCGGAGAGACAACAACAGGCAAAAGATGGCGAACCAGAGAGTAAGAAGACAATACATTTGATGTTCCTTTTATTAAACTATTACCGTAAATTGAGGACATAAACATTAAGCAAATGAAATGGCGCATGCACACACACACGCGCCTCACAAATCGCACACAACCCAAGTGAAAGCAAGATAAAAGTAACAATCTATCTGATACAATCAGCCCGACGGAGCTCGCTTTAAAACTCAAATTTAAAATAAATCAAACTCTCCTTACCCACAGAGCACTTGTGCATTCAGTATCATTTCTTAAGCAATAAAACATTTACTCAATCCAAACTATTGTGACCAGTCCAGCTCACACAGCCGGATAGGTAGATATATATATATAAAAAAAAGGAAGAGAGAGAGAGGGAGAGGGAGAGGGAGAGGGAGAGGGAGAGGGAGAGGGAGAGGGAGAGGGAGAGAGAGAATCACACAGTTGGCAGGATATAATGTGCAGAGTAATGCACAACGGCCTTGGAGCACATTACATTCTACCAAGCACATAGCCGGTGTGGGTTTGTGTACGTTTTGGGTTGTGATGGTATGAAATTGGGAAACAGTGGCAATAAAGCTAGAAATTGCAGCAGGAATATTGAATTTTGAAGGAATATTATAATACAAATCAGCCAACACAGAGCGACTGCAATCAAACATTTGCCGGCCAGCTGGAAACTACCTGTTGCCTCAGCATCACACGAGCCAGAGGACTGTTGTCCTGCAGCTTTTGACGAAGGCCACGGCCGATGGAGTAGACAGTGGGAAGTGGGAGAACCTGTGTATTGTTTATTTCAGGTTACACTTACACTTTTGCCAAATTATGGAGTGCGTTAGCTATAAATAGAAGGAGACCAGGAGACCCAGATGGAAAGATGTAGAGAGAGAGAGACAAAGCGGGGTGATTCAGTCTATCAACGCCCACAGAGCCTGCCCATCCTCATAAACCCAATGACTCTGACTCTGCTCACCAAGAACACAAAGTGACATTCAGCTCTAAATCCTGGTCTGGAACGCCCACGCAGATACAAAATCATTACTAGAAAAAGAAAAAGAAAAGAAATCACATACTATCGAACAGATTACAGAGAAACAGATATAACAACCCTCCGTGGCAACTTGTAAAATGCTGATGCACACTGGCAAGTCTTGCACTGGCATTTACACATAAACCCTTGTGTTGAACACATGTGTGCACACACACACACACACATTCACAAAACACAAACATGCTCTCTTCCCCTCACGCCCACTCAAATGAAATGAAGCCGAAGCATAATAAGGGAATCTGCAAATACTTAAAGACGCAGCAAGACAATAAGGCATTTCTGAGCTGAGCACTGCGGGGGACAAACAATCAGTTACGTGATGATCCCGTAATCACATTAGTGATAAAAATCCCATTACCTCCTGATTATAGGCTACATCAGACTCCTTGATCTCTTCAAGGGCTCTGTAGAACAACCAAGGATGACGTAAAAATGACTAAGCCGTTTCCCCTATAGGCCCTCAGCCACACAAAACCTCACATAACCCACACGGTACGGTCACAGCACAACTCCTGGAGATCATCCTTTCTCATAGCACCCACTTAGGGAATAGAGACGAAAATAAAACTTATTTGGGTGCCTCTGTGAAACAATGACTGAAGATGTACTCACACAAAATCGAATTTCAGACAGTGGATATTGCAAAATTCCACCCTTCCAGTCATCCTGCAGTCAAGCTTTTCGGTTCTTAACACTATACTCAGTTCTTATTTTTCCAATGGGAAATTGTCAATTATCTTTCTACCCTCTTTTCTACAGCTCCCTTTTCTTATTATCCAATGTCACCATTTCTAAACTTGCAGAAACATCTATATCCACTGTTGTAATATCTGCCTCCCACATCAGAAGTGCATAAAGAAGCTCCACTATAGCGTTTCTTCCACATCTGTAAAGGAGACAGACATCTTGTGGGCTGAGGTGAGAACCACAGAAAGGACCTGTTGGTTGGCTAAGATGAGGGGAGTCTTTATTTATTTTTTGGGCCCACTTTGAGGCAACACCCCCGCTCAGGGTCCAGAGTGACTAAAATGAAAAGCTGCCATATGGCGACAGAGATTCAGTGGCAGCCGTCGTAGACTCGCTCCTGTGACTGTTTCTAGCTCTACTCCTTTGACTCAATCACAAATTAACATGGGGGTGAGGGGTGGGGGTGAGGGGGGTAAAACTATACATCTCTGCATTCATTTTGTGGTCTAAGTGGCAGAATAGAGGCTGGTGCCTTTGTGGTTTGGGTGACATGAGGGAAGGAGAGATAAACAGGAGAAAGAAAGCCATACAAGTTTTTTAGGGAATGTGATCACAGAAGGAGATCATGGAAGCAGAGCTCCACAGCAGAGTGTCCCTGGGCAGTTGTCTAGAATATGCATGTGTGCTCTGTGAGCAGAATGTTTAACATTTAATTTTACCCAATTCACTAAGACTAGAGATTTATTCGCCATCTAGAATTCACAGAAGCAATTAAGAGTAAAAGTCTGTCAGGGGCCATTCCACCTCATGTATAAAGTACAATGTATTTCCACTGTTGGAATAACTGTCCCGATCAATACAATGAACTCCAGATCCAAACCGAATGTTGACGTCCCTCAGACAAGCTACACCTTAAGTCACATGAATACAATTTAATATAATGTTCTGGACAATAAAAAGGACATTTAATAATGACACACATCTGTAAATCCATGTGACAACTTTTCGCTATGATAACGGGGAGACTAAAAACATCTGGCTTTGCACGCCAGACAAAAGCTCTATCGTTGGGGGGAAAAAAAAAAAAAAAAAAAAAAAAAGCAAAGATAAACCCGAATTAAATTTGCAAGATCCTCTTTAAGGGGGGTGGGGTGGGGGGGGGGAAGTGGGGTGGGAATATGCAGAACCACCTACGCATATTCCTAAGAAGTAATCCAGAAGGCTGTTCACTGGTGTGTGTAGCACTCAGGCAGCTCCACAAAGACGCATGCAAATGAAGTAAAGTCACAAGTGGAGCAACAGGGGAAGAGGGGACCACATAGCGACTCACTGTCAGCTGCTGAGCACAAATATGGAAAAGCTTAGCCTTTGAAGCATTTTGATATTCAAGTGACTTAACACACCGCTGAGAAAATAAGTCACGACTGCCCCCCGCTCCCCTCCCCCCTCCCCCTCCTCCCTCCTATTCTTCCCCGCTTCAAATTATTTTTCTTTCGCCTATCTGCTAACTGTATGACACAACAGCTAATTTAATTAAAATGACCTTGGCAATACCAAAAGCAGAAGTAGTGACAATAAAAAGCTAAACTACCTGCATCATAATTAGATACAACAACCTTCCTTGAGACCCTGCAATAACAGTCGTGTTATTCCCGTCTATTCCTAACAGTGCTCCGTAAACACAACTGTGTGCCAGTGTGTTTGGAAGTCATGCATGCCCCACTTAAAAAAACGAGAAGGGGAGAGGGCCATACTTTTGCAATCTGCTGCAAAAACAGGATTGCCTGGAGGGGTCATGTCTGGCTCTCTGATGCTCAGCTTTGATGTACAATAGTTTTGTATTCACTGATGTTCACCGACCATAGCCGTGTATGGATACAGTCTCGCACGCAGTGACATAGGTAGTTATTGAGCCCCACACACACACACACACACGCGCACACGCACACACACACACACACACACACACACGTGTAAGAAGGACTTACATTGCCGTGGTTGATGAAACCGTGTTCCCCGGCGATGCGGTCCGCTTCCTCTGGCCCCCCATCGATCTGGACAGCCCAGGCGTTGGTGTAGACGTCTGCGGCGTCAATCCACTTCAGTTCTGCTGTCAGGAGGACAAGGACTGTCCATAAGTGCAGCAGGGCCACCCTGGCATCCATGAAAAAGGAGCAGACTTCAACAGGGCAGTCGTTCCGTCCTTCTGGCTCTGCTTCCCGGGCAGAATGGGGCCGCTCTACCTCACAGCAGCAAAGTAGAACAGTGTCCTAGAGACGGGAGGACGGAGACGGCTTTAAACACAAACATGGCCTTCTTAACTGGGTCACCCTTGGGCCGGAATTACCTACTGCTGATACCATTCAGAGAGCAAACTCCCAAGACTGAAACTAAAATAGACAGCACACCCACAGACCTCATCGAGCTCACCGGTCCATTGTCAAAGAAAAAACTAAATATTAGATCAAAACATTACAGGGGTTCTGCGGGTACTTTTTCAGACCTGAAATGGAAATTTATGATAATTATATACAGTAGGCATGTTTCTGCAATACGTAACGAGCTTCAAGCAAACCAGTACACAGCTAGTTGTGGCAATCAGACAGGCCAAGGCGTCTAAAGGAAGAGGACATTTAAATGCTCGCTCAGACTTTAGGATTTTCAAAAGATTTGATTCAACCACTTATTACTTTTGAGAAGGTATTGTACAGCATATTTCAATTCAATAGTAAAGTAAAAAGCGTGATAAAAAAAAAAAGCCCCATCATTTGAGCACATGCTGAAAGGAAGCAGATTTTTCAGGTTGAGGCATTCTGCGGGCTTTTGATTTGTAGCTCTTTGAGTCGTAGGAAAGAAGCCCGTAAGTCACACACAAAAAGGAAAAGCTTTGTGGGAAGTTAACGGACGCGGAGAGAGACGGAAGATGATACGGCGAGGGAATCCGCTAAGTATATCGCTCTATCCAAAAGAAAGATGAAGAGGAGGGAGGTGATGCAGGTTTAAATGCCTGTCCAGTCCTACTGCTGATCCCACCAATGTGGCATCATAGTGCCAGTCAGTGAGTCAATCCCTGTTACACTGATGTGAAAAGAAATGGGAGCTACTTTAAGTGTCCTGTCTAAGCCTTTTGAATTGAGGAAATGTAAGTCTGTTGTGTTCACTTTTGACTCTCCGCTGGATTTTCCTGGGAGGTTTAAAAATTCAAAAGGAATTGAATTGCCAATATAAACCATTTTAGCAGGTACAAAGAGGAGGATGGGGCGAAGCTGGTGCGCACAGGGACTGGTAGCTGGTTGCTCTAGTCAGTATTTTTTTTAATATATAGCCATGTCTGAATATGTCAGTACGAAGAACGGGCAATAAAAAAGTGGCTGATCACATCCATGCTCCCTAAAGGATGATCTCTTTATTTAGAGCTCTCAATGGAGCTGTTCTCATCTTACCTCCATATCGTTGTTGTGCTCACAATATATTGACATGAATGCAGATTTTGATGAGGCAGTTTTAGGCTCCCGAGGAGATAAACCATCTTGAGTCCAATTACCATGTGGTCTTTCCTCCATCTATGGCCAGACTGAGGACAAATTAACATTTTTATCCCCGCTCCCTTAAGGCAGCAACACCCTCAGTACGGTGTTCCGTCTGTCAAAACAGTTTCAAGTTGTGGAGTTTGATGACTATCGCAGGCATTAAGGGGCTGCTATGGAGCTTTAGACTTTCAGTCTTGTTAATGGAGTTTTGGAAAAACAACGGGAGCCTATCTTCTGCTAGGTACGGCAAACCTGCAGTAGAACACACTGTTCCACTGACTGTGCCTGGCCGTGTGGGCACTCCTCATAGGCATTGAAGGTGAAAGAAAAAAAGTGGTGTATTTTCACAGCGCCCTCCAATTAAGTGATTATTTTGCAGAAGGTGGCAGTACACCTCCTGAACCCCAATATAGACGTAACAACAGTTACAACACATGGCAGCACAGACCAGGAGCAACGGGTGGTGAAACTTTCAGGGATATGACGTCATGTTACCCACAGACGTGTACAATAAGACTGAAAAACATTGTGGCCTTTGGATACTTTGGAAACAAAGAGGGGGGTTAACACTATTGCTTAGGTTTGGATCATGTAAAATAAACTCCTTTCAGAGAGTGCATCCATATTGATTTTCCACACTTAATATGGGTGCAGTCAAATAACGGCTTGTTCTTGTGGACTTGGAAAATAAAACCAACTAATCCTGATTGAAAGAATGCTTATAGCTTGGCAGTCGGCAATTGGAAAAGTTGTAAGGTAGATTGGTTTGCAGGTAGGCGGTTGTTTTGCCTTAAGTTCTCCACTGTCCAAAACAGGGAAACATTTCAGGCCCTCGTCCTTCATTTCACCCGAACAATTGCTTCTGCGAGTTACGCACAACCAAACTATTCAAGGAGGAGAAGCTCGCTGAATCTGAATATATACTGTGGCTGGGCGGATGCATTTAGGAGTGGGTGTGGATTGGAGAGTAGCAGGAGAGGTGGTGGAAACATGACCAGGGGCTGTCACTCTTCCTGTGGTGCAATTCTTCTGAGCTCATTAGATGCTATGCTGGAGTCACAAAAACAGGAGCAGGGGGTCTGCTGTCACCGAGCGGGCTGGGAGAGGAAGGACTAGAAAGAGAGAGAGAGATAGAGATAGATAGAGAGAGAGAGGGTGTCCCTCCCCCACACGGCATTGCAGAAAATAACGAGCACATAATAACGCCCAAAACACCTTCTCTCAAAACATAGCTTGTAGAGGAGTTAACAAGAGGCTGCTTACTCTTACAATATACATCAAAGGACTGAAACTGAGATGAAGCTTCAACCTCAAAACCATGGGAGAACCTCAGACCTTAGGATCTCAACTACAACAAAAATAGAAAATCAGTTGCATAACCTCTTTCGAGATTAGCTCCACGCTCGGGGTAAGTGGAAGTGAGCCGGTGGAAATGCAGGGGTGGATAGGTGACCTGTGCTCTGCTGAAATAACACGACAGCTTTGAATTATTAATTCCCCACCTTCTGTTTCACGCTATTGACAGAACTCGAAACGCAGTTCAGAATCTCAAGGCGATAATGATGGAGAGAAATATTTGATCAAAGATGCTGGTTTTTAAAAAAAAAAAACACTTTCTCTAACACAACCGCAGCAGCAGCAACAACAGGTAGTTCCCATTACAACATTTGGCTTAGATTCATTAATTAAATACATGACAAATGAAAGGTACTTTGTATTTTCTCATTTGATCAAGAACGTTAGTGCAAAAATAATCAAGACATTATCAATTTAGACGACCACAATCGTGCATCACACAGAAAGACTTCATCCCTGAATCAGCTGACTTCGTCGCCCCGCCTCTGCTTCAGCAGTGACAGCCGAGGTGCGTTCGAGGAGTGCGCCCTTCACCCCCCCAGCCGTTCCGGTGTAGCTGCTCAGTGAAGTACAAACTAACCAGCGAGGGATTCCTGTCCTGTGAGTGGAGAGGGTGATGGATCAGCAACGCATCAACAGCAACACTGTGCATTCCTTATTGTCTCCATATCATCGTTTGAGCCCGTGGGCAACCGTGTAGAGCATTGCTGGAGTTTCAGTTACGAGGCAGAATGCTTTTGAATTGACTGCGCAAAAAAATAATAAAAATAAATAAATAAATCAAAATCAAAATCGAGCAATATCTGGAATTTTGATATACAGGGATATCAATATGGTCATATTAATACTGTATAAATATGTCGTTGTTGTTGTTTGCTGATCTTTCAGGCCGTGTTATGGCTACGTGATACAACGGTCTAAACTGTGTTGTGAGCTACAGCTCGACACACACATGAGCAGGAGGTTAATTGTTGGTCAATACTGACTTATCATAGATTATTCATGTTGACCACCGGTCAAACCGATAATGTCACCACACTATCAATATCGTGGCACTGAGTCCAGCACATTCTAAAATTCCATTTTATAAGTATACCTCAGCTCTAGATCACCCTCTTATAAAGTGCTGGTTTGAGAAAAAAAAAATGGAGTTAAGAGAACTGGGGTTAGAGAGCGGAAAGTTGCCGATTAAATTTTCCCACCCATCTGGAAAATCTGTATGACCAGGAAAACACTTGACCCCGAACTGCCCCAGAGAAACGACTTAGTGAATATCAGCGGAGGCCTACGGTTATATGAACAGGTCTGAGAGTGCAAATGTGCAGCATATGCTCTCAGTTAACTTTCTCTACATTAGGATCCCCCTGGAGAGACGCAATCGACACAATGTGAGAGAATACCACATCAAGTCTTGATGGAGGTGAACAGGCGATTTCCATTGGCAATGACAGGCCCTCTGAGCTGTGACAGACCATATGCAGCACTCCAGCTCCCTTTCAGACTGCCCACCAGCCAAATCAACACCCACCATGTGCTCTGGGCTGCACTCTCACAGAAAACCAAGGCTCAGGAGAGAACTGCAGCGTTTGTGAAGGACCACTGACAGCCAAGCATCCTCTCCTGAGAGGCAAAATTGCTCCAAGTTAGAGTGCAATTGGGAAACCAGAGGGATTGCACAGGCATGTTGCGGTCCGTCAGGAAGGCGGCATTCAGCTAGAAGTGAGCTGTGCGGCGACTGTCAGAGACACACTTTGAAGCGAGCGAGAGGGCCGTGACTGAGTGCCACTACAGCCTGATCCATCTTTGCTCCCACTGCCTACGAGCTGCGGAGATGGAAAAGCCCGATAAAAATGTTGTCTAGGGCAGCAGCAATGTGTCCAGGAGCAAGAATCAATTCTGTAAGTAATGTCCCACAGAGAGATCCAGCCATCTGAATCTTGGCATTGTTCCCCGTGTCAAACTTCCTCTCATCCACGACACTCTCTGCCCTACTTTATAGAGGAGTTATAGTGTTGAAAAGTGTGTCTTCCTACTTCTGTCTCTCCTCCACCGCATTCCTGTTTTATGCTTCTTATAAAAATGTGTGCTGCGAAGAGTTTGCTATTGAGGGATTACCAGTATTGTTAAACCCAGCGCTGGAGACAAATCAACAGAGCTGGAGAGGTGCGTACGTGAACCACACAGTCCGACTGCCTCCAGCAACATGAACACAGGAGCATCCCTTTTTTAATAGCTTTGGTCTCTTAACTGACCTGGATAAGATTTGGGCCCAACAGAAACAGGCATGAGAGATTCCTTTCGGAGGGTAATCTGTGATACGATGAGGTAGGGTAATCCAATTGAGGAGAAGGCTTAGAGCAGTGCTGTTTGCCTCAAAAGGTGGTGACCTTGACTGCCTCCCTTGTTGAGATCCCACTGGGAGTTGCACTTGAGGTCAAAATAAATAAATAAAAACAATAACCAAGAGGAGAACATAGGATGAGTTAGATCACTTAAAGTTGAGTTTTTCCAGCTTGTTGGTTCAAACTGAGCACACTTTACTTTTCTTAAAATAGACACAAATATCTGATGCCAGAGGATGAATAGTGCCCATAAGTATAAACAATATCTGCCTCGCCTGAGAGGCAGAACTAATTGTGCACAAGAGAGACAGAGAGAGACAGACACAGAGAGAGAAAGAGAGAGACAGACACAGAGAGAGACAGACACAGAGAGAGACAGACAGAGAGACAGAGAGACAGACACAGAGAGAGACAGACACAGAGAGAGACAGACAGACACAGAGAGAGACAGAGACAGAGAGACAGACACAGAGAGACAGAGACAGAGAGACAGAGACAGAGAGAGACAGACACAGAGAGAGACAGAGAGACAGAGAGACAGAGAGACAGAGAGACAGACACAGAGAGAGACAGAGAGAGACAGAGAGACAGAGAGACAGACAGAGAGACAGATACAGAGACAGACACAGAGAGACAGAGACAGAGAGAGACAGGCACAGAGAGACACAGGGAGAGACAGAGAGACAGAGAGACAGACAGAGAGAGACAGACAGAGAGACAGATACAGAGACAGACACAGAGAGACAGAGACAGAGAGAGACAGACAGAGAGACAGACAGAGAGAGACAGACAGAGAGAGAGAGACACACAGAGACAGAGAGACAGACACAGAGAGACAGACAGAGAGAGACAGATAGACACACAGACACACACACAGAGACAGAGAGAGACACAGAGAGAGAGACAGCAAGAGACACACAGAGACAGAGAGACACAGAGACAGAGAGACAGACAGACAGAGGGAGACAGAGAGGCAGAGAGACAGACGGGGAGAGAGAGAGAGACACAGACAGCGAGACAGAGACAGAGACAGAGAGACAGAGAGACAGAGAGTGGAAGAAAGAAGAACACAAATCTGAATAAACACAATAAAACGCGACATGCTGCAGATAAACTGCACAGTAAATACAAGAGTTACAACAAACATGCCGTTATCTTACCAACAATAAACTTCAGCGAGGAAGCGCTGCGGACCAGCCGGTCAAGTCATGTCTCCTCCAAAAACAAAACAAGATCCACTATGTTGGCCTGAGAAAGCCTGTTCCCCGCACTGGGGAAGGGTTTACCTGACTGGGAAGACTGGTGCGAGCTGTCGGCAACGCTGGGCAGAGACTTTATGCAGAAAGAGCTGTCATGCTTTCCGCAAATACTCCCATTGTTCCCACCCACTCCGCCACAGCTCCCCGCCCTGCTCTGACTCCTGGCTCCTACAGAAACTAAGACGCATACAAGAAAGCGAAGCGTCCTGCCTTCTCATTATCTTATTCTCCTTCTTCCTCCTCCTCTCTCTCCTCTCCTTTCTCCTGAGGTTTGACTTTGAACTTTACATCTACCCCGAGGCGGTGCGTCCTCTACTTAGTCCAGGAGATGAACAGTGACGCGGTCCGATCACGCCCATCCTCCTCCTCCAGGTGCTGGACCCAACTCTCCAGCCTCGATTGTTCCCCTCCACCAACTTGCTTTCTTCTGCTCAGGGTGCTTTGTTCAGTTGTTTCACATGACTTGTTTATGCTGCCTCGGGGTGACGTTAAGCTGGCATTAATTCACACACAAGATAAATACACGGACGGAGAGAAGCTGGAGAATGAAGGGGTCTGCGTGCCGATACAATATAGCGGTTCACTACTGTATAGAGATGACAACAAACTGCCACAAACCATTTTCTCCAGGAAATACGTCACGTTCGGGGCCGACTGGCCCGTCGTGTGTGCTTGGTTTGTCCACCACGGTCATCGAAGGGGGCGGGTGAGTGTTTTTATGGAGCCCAAAACAGGAATGCACTCACCTCAGGTCACATTTATCTACTTTATATTCGCCATTAACAGTTAATCAAGTTAAACCTGCGTACGAATGATTAACTAATCAATTATTGTGGTGTAATATTACATTACCAATCCATGATGTACAACAGTAAACGTATATATTGATACAAGGGAATTATATTTACCTACAAAGCTTATATTAATGCTTTGATAATAGTAGGACAGGACTTTTTCTCTAAATATAATGGGTTTTTTGCGTTGATTTAAACCGTTATCGTCGTTATTTCATCGTTGTACGGGATTACAGGGCTGCGCGTGTAAACAAAACACACGTCCTTGTTTCCTTAGAGACGGTTGGTGCGACGGTTGGTTCCTCTGTGTGTGAGCGCCATCTTCTGTGTATCTGTTCAACCTACACGCATGCGTGTACGAGGCTCACCGTACGGTAGAGGGGGCCATAACACAGAGCTCCCCGTCCGACTCGCACGGCCGTGTGTCCTCCACCCGTTACACAGCCTGGTACGAGTGGAACACAGCCCGCTTTCAGCAGCTCTCCCCTTAGCCCGGGCCAAAGTTATCCCGGAATAAGGGCAGCACGCATGTGCCGTCAACCCGGATGTAGATGTTTTTTTGTGTACGCGTCTGTTCCACGGACGTGTGGCCAATTCCCCATCTAGCCAAGTTCTGACCAATTCGCTCTTACAAATGAAGTGCATATCTTAGCACGTGCTGAACAAAGCCTTCCGAGCCAGTCGTACCCGGGCTAACCGGCCGTGACATGAGTCTACCTACGCGGGCGTCACATCTGAGTGACAGCCCCAAAACAATCCGCTCCCGGAGAGCTGCACTTTTGATTTGCGGTCAGAGAGCACAAGTGGGTAAATATCGTGCATGTATTGCTTAAATACACTCTGTACGTTAAAGAGCACACGTGACCAGTTTAAGCAACGTTGCATCTGTAGATAATGTTGCTCGTGTTTCTCCACGTTGTCCCGTCGTCTTGTGTTGCAGGACGCCTCCTGTAACTTAAGAGGATGGACTTCCGCGGCAGGAGGCACGAGCGAGGCAGCAACTGGACGGATCCGGAGATAGTGGAGCTGCTCCAGCTGTGGTCCGACGAGTCGGTCCAGATTGAGCTGGAGAGCTCGTTGCGCAACCAGCGCGTGTTCGACCGCATCGCCCACATTTTGCGGGATAAGGGCATCTACCGCACCGGGGACCAGTGTCGGGAGAAGATCAAAAAGATGAAGCTGGAGTACCGGCGCATCAAGGACAACCACAAGATGAGGTCTTGGAAGTTCTACGACGTGATGGACAGGGTGCTGGCGAACCGGCCGGCTATCACCTACTCCTCCATGGGCGGAGCCGTCGTCGCTCAACAGGTGTTTCAGAGCCAGGGCGGGCCCGAGGCGTACCTGCAGGGAGCTCCGCCGGGCGCCTTTGGTCCCACTTCCTCGGGGGGGTTTCTGTTTGGGCAGCCTCCCAAAGCTGGAGATCCGCTGGATATTAAATGTGAAGACGTTGAGGAGAGCATGCTGAATTCAGGCGTTGCTCCCCCCGAGATGTACTATGGATCTGGAGATGACCAGGAAACTGACGGGCAGTCTCTCCTGGGGCCCGAGGACTCCCTGGGTCGAGGAGAGAGCTCAACAAACGCTAGAATCTCCCCTTCAGGTTGTCATTCCAAATACTATGAGTATTAACACCATTGTCAAAGTGATTACCACAAGGTTAGAAAATGATTATGTAATTGAAAAGTTATTTCTCTTTTTCCTACCCCTAGGTTTTAGTGACCTGAACATTGCCTGTTCGGCCACGGCTTCCACCCAGGCTGTCGGTGGTCCTGTGCCACAGGACACATCTGAGCAGCCCAGTATGAAGGCTTCTCATCCCCCAAACTCGGTGAGACAGAGGAAGCGTCGCCTGGGCGGCAAAACCTCGTGGGGCCACGGGGGTGCGAGATGCGGCGGTCAAAAGAGCCTGGATAAAGCCTTGGCAAGCTTCCTGAAGTGGCAGCAGTCGGCAGAGGAGCGCCTCCTCTCCCTGGAGGAGGCGCGGCTGGAGAGAGAGTTGCAGGCCGAGGAGCGCCGGGAACAGCGGGAGGAGAGGAGGGCGGAACAGGAGCGCCAGCATGAGCTCCGCCTGTTCAGCATGCTCACGGGGGCGTTGGCTGCTGTCAGGCAGGGCGCTCCGGCCGCCGCCGCGACGCCGACCGACCCGTCCTTCTCAACCCTCGCTCATCTGTCCGCATCACTGATGACCGCAGCCGCCACCTCTGTCTCGTCATCTTCATCTCAGCCACCTTCAGAAGCTCCCGCCACGCAGGCGGCTTCCACTCAGGCAACTCTAATATCAGCACCGCCTGCATCGGTAAAGGCCTGCGAAATGTCCCGGATTGTTTTGGAAACACTGAGAGGTGCAACACCTCTCGGCCATAGCGTGTACCTGTCCAACCGCGGCAATAGCATCCGACAAAATCAAGGCATCCTCCAGGAGGGCTATGCCCAATATGCAATGGACAAACACCACGACACGGAGAACCCCGATGTGAGTCTGTGTCATGAACAAATACCCCTTCCAGCTGTCAGAGAGCTCTTATGTGGCAAAAAAGGACACCGCAACGGACATTTCTAATCTCTTTTTCTCACTCGCAGGGTATAATCAACATGGGCACCAGTGAGAACAAGCTCTGCTATGATCTCCTTCATAAACGGGTACGATTAACATTGAACGAGCATCCTGCTAATCTATTATCATTCACAAATTAATTTCATTTTCTTCTCTGCCACAGCTGACCAAGCCTGACATGCTCTATATTGGCCCGTCCTTGTTGCAGTATTCAGACTGGAGGGGACACACATTGTAAGAGATAAAGTGGACTTTTATTTTCAGTTCAGCCAGGTGGCTCGTAGTGAAGTTACATTTTAACTAGACCTTTCAAACTGAACCCGTTTTATAACCTTGGTTCTCCTTCAGCCTGAGAGAGGAAGTTGCAAAGTTCCTGACTCACTACTGCTGCTCTCCAAACCCACTGAAAGCTGACAACGTGAGTGGAGGTTGTTGCTTTTAATGCTGGAATTGAACCTGTTATATGAACACTGTCTGTGTGAGACAGCTGCCACTGTCAGTTGAATATACTATATAATATATAGTATGATACTGAATGATGCATATGGAAGGTGTGACAATAAGATCTACCTCAGTTTGTGGAAAGCCAATAAATAATGGTGGAAAATGTAAAAACATATTAATACTCAGTGTTTGAGGTCAACACAATTCGGAGGTTCTTTATCAAATTTACATTCTGTAAGACGACAGTATTTACTTTTTCTCCACAACATGTTAGAGGGAAATACTGTACAACATGTATATTATGACTGTAGATAGTGAGCACTTCATAATACGACTTTACGCTCAACATACTGTACAAAAGGTAAACCATATTATTAATCTCCAAGAGAACTACTGAACGTTATTACATCTACTGTAGTGCCCCCTGAACCACAATACAGCGCTACAGTTCTACCGATACATTAATCCTTTAAAACTTCCTTCAGAATGATCAGTTGCCCTATTGACTCTAGGTTGCATGTTGCTTCTTATAATTGTGTGCTTTTCCACGTGTAAAAAGATAGTGCAGGAATTTTCATTTTAAACTTTTAATTTTCTTTAATGAAACGATACATTTGTAGTTAAGGTAAATAAAAGGGACTGGAGGACACTGACTGACTTGCAGCTTTTAATTAATTGTGTGGACAAAGACATTTTATTTATTTTGAACGAGGCAGTCAGACGGCAGCATAAACATTTCACATAAAAGCCCAAGCAACAAAAAAAACAACAAAAGTTAGAAACAACATAAGAAATTTCCCAGAGAGGAAACAAGTAACGGACTTAAAACCAACAGTAAAAATGTATCAACCAATGAATTGGTTTCATGCTTTAAGACAAACGTATGTAGTCAACCTAGAATTAGTTGGAATACATTCATTTTTTTTAAATGTATTTTTTGTATAACTAGTCCATCAGGATTGCTGTGATATGTGTAAAGAAGGTCCCATCCCATGACTGATACATATGTCCAGCAAATTATGAAATAACTGCCAAATAAGTCTTTTATAAATGTTTTATACTTCTACTGCAGAAGACACTCTGATTACAGTCATTTATTCTCATAAATGAAGGCAATGGGGTCATTGAATTTATCTGATTATCTCTGTAATGAATATAAAGATGCTAAATGCTGCAACTGAACTAACAAAGTTTCTTTGGGGGGGTAACCAACTTAATTTGAGGAAGTATTGAATGGCTATTTAGCAGGTGGATGAATTTGTAGCATATTTATCAGGCCTCCTTCAGTGCCTTAATTGGGTCTTTCATAACACTGTGTTTGTGTGTGTTTGTTTGTTCAGGTTGTGGTGATGAATGGCTGTAGTTCCCTCTTCTCGTGTATTGCTGCAGTAATTTGTGACCCTAAAGGTAAGTTCAGAATGCGCTGACACACACAATACATCCAAAGATATACTGCCTGAATACAAATATGTGCACAATAACAACAGCAGCAACAAAACCCCTTTTTTTTTTTGTATTAAAAATGATCACTGTATAAATATAATAGAACGGGGAAGGTGTAGCATAATTATTTAGACAAAACACCGTTTCATTAATTTATTTATTTGGGCGGCTACGTAAATTGCTTATTCTTTGTGCCACGGAAAGCAAAGGCTCATTTAAAGCAATGTAACATATTTGTATTTGCTATACAAGCGCTTTGAAAATCATAAACCTCGAAAGCAGCCCATGTTCGTATATACTATCAACATTCGATCCTTTTTAAGGTAAACCATTTATCTGTGCAAAAATGCCTGTCCAATTCAGATTAGCCCATTTTACAAATTGTTGAATTTGCTTCCACATCAGCAATGAAAATGACCACTAATAACCTAAAGAGTAGCTCATACGGGTCTTGATGGACGTGTTTGTATATCGGTGGTCATCGTGTGTTTCATGTTGCAGATGCCATCCTCATTCCTACTCCTTTCTACGGCGTTCTCACCGAGGATCTACATTTGTATAGTGATGTGAAACTCTTCCATGTTCCTCTTGACTGTGAGGTAGGAATTCGGAGCCTGATTTACTTGCAGTGCTGACTATGTGCCTGTGCGTACATTCAATATAGCTCCCATTTAAATGCTTACTGCATTCACCTTTAAGTGCATCACGTGCTCTCGCTCAGTAAGGCGTATTGTCAGTTGTCCAATTTGAACGTTGTCTTGTTACTTTTTCATTTTCAGGCCGATGGCAAAGGCGGTCGACCCTTCCACCTTACCGTGGGCAAACTGGAAGAAGGGCTTAAAAGGGCAAAACAAGAGGTAAGTCATGAATTCATTTATCCTTAAGCACTTCCACTTAATTAATATTTAAAGAAAGACTGAACCACTTCAAAAGTGCTTGGATAAAGTTCTCAGTTTAGAGAAAGGCCTTGGATGCTCTATTATTCTCAGTGATGGGTTTTACAGCTTAATTTCTGAAGACTTTGAAGACCTTTACATTTATTTAGAAACTGGCCATCTCTATTAGGGTTTGACTATCCGAGCTGTTATACTGATGAACCCCCACAACCCTCTGGCTGAGATCTACACCCCGGAGGAGATGATTGCCTTCTTGGAGTTTGCCAAAAGGTACGTTTGTTCCACTATTATCTCACGCTGTGCGCTAACACCGTAATCCGTTCGGCACAAAGCGCCAAGTGCCCGAGCGCCGCGTGCAGTTCCTATGTGAGCTGATTCGTTTTATGGGCCGAGAGCCCCGTCCCGTGTATGGAATAATCAAGCGCTCTTGATGGAGTTTTATCACCTCTCTTAACCATCAGCATATTGTCAAGTGCAGCTATGTGCCAAGGAGTCTCCTGCATCATGTTTTCTAAATCATCTTGCCGGAGTAATTCCCTCCACAGACGCTTGTGGGCACTGAGCTGTTGTAACCATAAACCACGGTGCTTTTACCCTGACCGAGGACGCTGAGGGGGCCGCTTGATATTTCTGTTGCGTTTTCTTAGTCGTAAACGATGATTAACAGTGTTAAAAACCAAGGTTTATTATTAATGCTGCACTGTATATATTTATATTCTCTTTATCTCCACGATTTCCTGCTTTAGAAATGAGCTCCACTCTATCGTTGATGAAGTATACATGCTGACGGTCTTTGACGAACCTGTTGCCTTCCACAGTGTGCTCAGTATAGACAGGTACTGCGTGAACATAACCTCTGCATGATTACTCCGTTTGACCTTTAATCATAACGACTGTGGCTGAAGACGGCCTCTTAACTGTTAATGATGTTCTCGTCTCTCCAGTTTGCCCGACGCACAGAGGACACATGTAATGTGGGGGATGAGCAAGGTACGTACTGTTCTGCGCTGTGTGAGAGATTGTGAGATGTTTTATGTCCCTGCTCGCAGTACAGTGAAATCTCTGTTTTTCTTTCACTGTCCTTTTTAATCACAAGGTTGTCGGTTGTCATCTGCACCTCCATTCCGCATGTCTAAGTGTCTTTTGAGCGAGACACTGAACCCCAAGTTGCTCAGGATGGGGTGAATGCAGACGTGGAATTTCATGTATTTTATGTATGTGAAAATAAAAAAAATAAAGAAATCTGCTGTTTTCTAGGATTTTGCAATGGCAGGAACCAGGCTAGGCACTCTGTATACTGAGAACACAGACCTCGTGGAGGCCATGGCCCAGCTGGGCTCATTCCACGGTATCTCTGGGACCACCCAGCACCAGGTAGCACAACTTCTTCAGGACAGAGGTACGGATCCAAGCTCCTCATGTGCTTTTGAGAAAATAATCATCAACCCTCTTTTTGGTAAAGACCAGTCAGTCACACTAATACAATCAGCTGTCCTTGAACATAGCGAGCTGTTTTTTGTTGATTTTTTTTAAAATTGCTAAACTGGAATTATTTTGGATGCAAGCTTTTCAACAATTCAGAAATGTGCTTTGTAGCGGCTGCCCCGCTTCCTCACAGCATGGTTCTGCTCCACAAAGACTTGTAACATTAAATTTACACATACCTTTTGTCACTTCACGCTCTCGTGTTCCAGAGTGGATCGGCGACGACTTTTTACCCGAGAACAGATGCAGACTGAAAGCTGCTCACAGTTACCTGACAGGAGAGCTGCAGAGTATGGGCGTCGCCTACCTGGACCGACCTGCTTCACTGTATGTCTGGGCCGACCTCCGAGAGGTACCAAGCTCAAAGTCACGCTAAGACGTCGGGGCTGGAACTAATTCAAATGCAAAATAACCCCACAAGGGTGTTTCTGGAAAACATTGTGTGTTCCTTCCCGGGGGGCTTGATGTGTCGCTTTTCTCTCTCTATTTTGGTAGTACCTCACAGAGGCCACGTTTGAGGAGGAGTTGTCTCTGTGGAGGCGTTTCCTCAGACACAAGGTGGTGTTGAGCTGTGGTCAGGCCTTCTCCTGCTCCACGCCCGGCTGGTTCCGCATTGTCTTCGCAGACCAGCAGCACCACCTTCAGCTCGGTCAGTCTGCTGAAAAGTTGATTTATTGTGTGTGTGTGTGTGTGTCTGTGTATGTGTGTTTGTGTGTTATTCTCTCTAATTCCCATATTCTGTCTTAAACGAGGCATTGATTAGATCATATCTATTATTTAATTTATTCATCCAAAGGTTTGTGTTATTCCGGTCTGTCTCCTGCTTTTATTGGATAATAGTTACTGACTTGTTCTCTTCACGTTTTGTGTTATTTCAGGCTTGAAGCGAATTAGGGAGGCCTTGAAAGAAATTGAGGAGAAAAGCACCCGCCCTTTTTCTCACACTATCAAAGAAGCCAGTGAGGAGAGCAACAAATCGGTGAAAGAGGACAGTGTAGATTCGGACAATGCTGCGGTTGTCAATTCAACATCATCACCCCACAGCAAGTCGTCGGACCAGCAGAAGGAGAAGGATAGCCCTGTTCCTGACACAGGCTCGCTGGCCACTGAGGAGTTTGTGTTGCTGGACTGCCAAGCATCCAAGCCCGCAGACAGCCTGGACTCTCTGATTGGCACTCTCAGGCACCAGATCCATGCCTCCGATTGGCTGGAGAAAAACACTCCAGAGCTGTCTGCTGAGGAGGACCCAGAGATTCTTGATGTATTCAAAGCCCTGCTGCAAAGAGCCAGAAAGTAAGCTTAGGATAAACTGGCACGAATGTAGCTGCCAAATTTCAAGAGGCGGCCCTTCAGCATCCTTCTTAGTCCCTGCGTCCCTGGTGAAAAGCTTGACACAAACACCTGACACAAAGTCAAATCTGATGGCTGATTTTTAGTGAAGAGGAAACATTAGCCGAGAGCAGGGTAAAGAGGATAGAAGAAGAAGAAGAGTAAAGCAGGCAAGGCTAGGATGGAAGGACAGGACAGAATACTTTCTACCTGCAGCTCAAGGCCTTGTTCTTAAGCTGCTATGGGAGACGGCCTTGTTTAGTTTTTTGTAATACAGACTGCTAAAATGTTTATTTACTCCAACTCCAAGTCAATGCCAAATGTAAATCAACCAAAATCAGTCACGCTGTATTCTGAAACACTTAAATCGTAATCTGAATTATACATCTTTATTATTTGATCAGATGCACTTTATTTTATCAGAAAGTGTTGTACTTTCTGTAAATTTAATGATCTGTGAATAAAGGAATTTATTAATTCTTTATTTTACTTCTTTCATTTAGAGCACATCTGAATTGCCCAGTGGAAAAACATGTTGATATGCATTCATTTAGTATGAAACATGCTCCAATGACATTTTAGTGTGACAATTTAGAACACTTTCTCTTGGGTGGGCTGTGGGCGCTGTTTCATCGGTGGTATGACGAAGAGGAGAGATATCTGAGGTTGCAGACGCCATCAACCACATCACACTGTGCACCGTTGTGACAGAGTGGGATTTCCTTAAATGTTTTGTCATGCATAATGAGCTGCTGACACACCCACACACAGTTTCTGTGTGAGTGATTTTGCTGTTAGAGAATCTCCCAGGAATCAAGGGGTTTTAAAGACTTCCTGACTGCCTTTTGTTGGCCAGTTATTCTTTGTTCCTCATTGCTTAATGTTGGCTACCAAAACCTCTACTTCCTCAAATATGTACTGGTGCTTTCACTTTCTCTACATCGTGAGTTGGTGGGTCACAGTGGAGAATTCACGGGGAAATTTAGCCGCCTGCTGGGGGAGTTTCCATTTCAGAGGCGGAGTAACACTGAAGGGTTTGATTTGAGAGTGAGGGCTTGTGTTCTCCAGCAGTACAAGCAGGTTGTTCAAAGTGCTTGTACAGTCGTATTTGTACAGCAGTAAACTTAGTGTAATACTGTACCTGTACAAAGACTAACCTCACAGCTTTGTTCCTGTTTCTTCTCTACAACAACAACAACAACAACAACGGTAAGGCAGTCCATTAATTACAATTTTACGTTCTTAAAGCTGATTTATGTGAACTAGGTCAGTTTTGAGACTTTCCTTCTGTTGCTCAATTTCAGCCCACTCTGTTTTCCTTGCCTCTCAGTGGTGCAGAGATATGAAGTTGTTGGAGCTGAAGGACTCCATCAGTCGCTTCAGGTTCTCTCAGTGCTGTGTGGGGCTGGCCGGTTGCCTGTGTGTCTGCTATGCAGTCTGGACACCGTTCTGGCTGAAGGACGGGGGACTGTGGACGCATTGGAATAACACTAAAAGTGACCAGACAAACTCTAAAGATGGCATTGTCTTCAACGGTGAGCAACGTGCCACATTCATATCTTTTGACATTTGTCAGCTGCAGTCAACAAATGTCATCCAAAATGTCATTCAGGGTTAGGTTACAGGTTTGACTTGCATACAGTGAAACAGATGGAAAAACATGTACGAAGAAGGGGCAGAATATTCAAACATGTCTGTGTTGTTTTGATAAGGCACTGATTCTGCTGGAGATCAGCCTCAGGGAGCCTTTTTTTTTTTACACCTCAGATTCCTCCTTCCACAACGCTGCGTTGCAAAGGGGTTTGTAATAAACAAGTTTGAGCTCGCCCCTGTGCCAGAAGAGTGCATTCTTTTCATAAGCGTTTACACTTGGCTGGAGGCAAATGTGCTGAAATCTTGGTCAGCTGGTCTTTGTTAGCTTCTTTGTTGACATTGTTAACTCAAGGATATGATGACCCACATCAGTTGGTTGTATTACACTGGCATTGTAACAATGCAAACACACTTTCAGATGGAATCCTCTGCCCTTTCTCTGTGTCTAAGCACGCAGCGAGCTAATCCACTTCAGGTTGGAACCCGCTGTGAATGTCCTTTCAAGTTTTTATTCTTTTTAAATGACGGTGATTTTATAAATTCAAAAACTAGAAAAAAAAACAAGCGTTACACCAAAGGTATTGAAACATTAATTAGTCCAGTATCAAGTAACTAAACTGGAATAAGAAAGTGTAGACTTGGCTAACTGTCCTAGTAGTTACATTGTATCCCATGCCAGGAAAATACAAAGTATCACCAGTGAAAAATCAACATTATGCTCCAGCAAGGACATTTGGGAACTAGATAAAAGATTCTTGTCAATATTTGCTTAGTCACAGACACAATGGCTGGTGTTATTATGCGAGTTAAACTGTTACTAAAGGACACACAACTGAATGTTTTTAAATTGTGCATGTAGTGTGAGCTCAATATACTTGAAAGCTGCCTGAAAAGTACACAAACTCTCGATTTTACTCTTCTGGTTTCAGTTGTAGGCAGGGACATGTTATGAGGGAAGCCCCCTCTGAGTCATCAAGTCATCATGCTGCCTATTTATTGTAAAAACGTAATGTACCTGTGGCAACTTAAAGTTAGATATCAATGAGTCTCGTTTACCCTTCCCCCTTTTTGAACCGTGCATGTGTGTCTGTTGTTGTGTGTCTTCCAGTGCTGGAAGCAGAGAGAGTATTTGGAGTTCTCTCCTTCCTCATGGCTGTGAGCACTGGCGCTCTGTGTCTGGTGTTTGCCCTCTGCTGGAAATCTGAGACGGTGCGCTCCTACTCCAACACCCGCGCTCTCCTCATGGCAGGACAAGCCCTCTACCCCTCCACACTGCTGCTGCTCACCATGGCCTCTACAGGTAACGCCACTGCGCTGAATATGAGAAACGCTGCATGCGATCCGATACCCATACTACCATACTATTTGCCAGAGAAATGTTGAGTACGTCCCAATAGTATGTTAAATGCAGTATGCCAAAAATACCAGGATGCCCGTCTGCAATCAGGTTGCATTTTGCAGTATGCAAGCCGGCATGCTTTTCTGGCTGTGCTGACCCACAATCCTCTGAGCAAGAGGGTCAAAGTTGAAGGTGTAATGTTATGACGAAGTAGCATGTCCCAATTGAATGCATATGCAACGATACAAACTTTGTAAGGGCAGCTTACTGTGTGTACTAAAAGTAAAAAGAAAATGATGTGATTTGAAACGCAGCTTGTTTGCCTGAGCCGCACACCATGTTTTTGTTTTTCTCTGAATTAATAATTGGCTGCTGTTGTTTTGGGAGTTTTCAAATAATATATACATTACAAGTAAAGTAGTAAAACACGGCCCCATATTCAATTAACCTCCAAATAGCCTTTTGGTTTGTGTAGTTCATGTCAAACCCACACCTCCAGAAACTAACATTAACATACCCTGCAGGGAAGCAGATTTTAAAGAGACTTTTTTTTACTTCTCTTGGAATTGCAGTTCATTATCATGCAAACTCTTTTCTGAAGCTCCAGGCAGCTAATAATTGACCTTAATGATTCTCCCCCCCCCCCCCTTTTCCTCTCAATGATACTTGATTTGACTCGTTTGTCTCCTCTATCTATAGGATTCTTTTTCCTCCTCAGCTGGTCTCTTTTCACCTATCAGCACCGGAAGGAAATCCGTCAAGACTTGTCCAGCCTCGGCTCCTCCTATTGGCTGGGAGCTTTAGGTTGGTTCCTGCTGTTGGTCCTGGAGATGATAGTCTTCATAGCTGAGCAAGCTGTTGTGCCTGACATCCTGCCGGACTTAGAGAAGGCTGTGGAGTCGTGGCGGACTTCCTCTCAATTTAAGGGCGCGAAACGCTCTTTCAATGATGGTTATTATCCTGGTTACAGCAAAAGAAACATGGCTCCCAAGAGCCTGGATTGGAGCGCAGAAGTAAGGACATGACCGAGGAAAAGAATATAAATGTGTAAGTTAAACATTAAAGCACACAGACTCAATGAGAAAGCAGCAATTTTTCACTGCTTAAAAGCTCTGTGCTGTACAACCAGACTGAACACTGATTAACTGTGTATGGCAGAGGAATTAAGACTGAATCCTGAAAGTATGTGCGACTGAAGTTTCCAGCTTCACGAAGACCTGATGGTTATTCTCCAGTTTGTTATCAGTATGGACTGAAATTCAATTAAAACACACTAAAGACCAATAATATTGTGCTGCGAAACTGGGCACCAAATGCAAGATGACAACTGTTTTCTTATAAAGTGAATGTGAGTTTTGTCCAGGTTTGCCCCTGGGCCAGGAACAGATCCATTTGTGGAGGCTTTTCAGTTGAATTTGTGTAAACAAAACACTCACTAAACATTCAACTCATACCTTTTGAACTAAACATTTCAGTAGGCGCTGTAATGTAGTTGATGAATGTTAAAATAGCGCCATCTTGTGATGCCTGTGACACTTTTGATAGACTTCAACAACAGAAAAATAGGTTGTTTTTATGTATATGGACATCATCATTATTGTTAAATGCTCATTGCAAATAAACATTGTGTTGTTATTTTAATTATAAAATCAATCAATGATCCCTTATTTTATTAGCACTTAGTTGTCATATGTTATATAGTATGTTCAACCAGGCTTAGTTTGACGATGCTGACCATGTGCTGTCCACACCCTTCCGCAGCTAAAGACAAGTTAAAAGGTTTGTCTGTCCAAGAGGTTGTTATCTGAGAGCGGGAGGAATGAGTGCTCAGTCTGAGCACGATGTTTAACTGCTTGGACAGTTGTCCTACATCAGCCCACCAGGAGTTGCATGTGTAGTGCATGTTCTTCCAGCTTCCAGCTCTGCGGTTCATTTGGACCACCCCGACATCAGACTGCCTCCAAAGCCGTTATTTACTTTTCGTCTCACACATTCCCAAGGGGAGAGGAAGCACTCCGATGTTGGACTGCTTATGTTTACGTTCTCAACCTGCCAAAGTGGGGGAGAATTAAGTGGCTCTGGCTCTGTTAATTGGGCGTTAATCAGGTGTTGCTCTAATTAAAAGGCAGTTCCGCCCTGTTGGACCCTAGTAATGAGTTTGTTATTAAATCCACAGAGGATTTTTGTCTCTTTTTCAATTTACCGACAGGGTAGTGCTTAATTGCTGTGTAAATGAGGGGAATGTCCTTGAAGGTCGTCTTGCATCAGCACACGATCCATGAACAGAATTGTTCTAAAGAGCTTCCCCACCCAAACTTCAAATCCATTCAATTCACTGTCTGTTGACCTCTTGTGTCCATCTGTGCCTCTCAGTGACAACTTTCATCATTAATAGAAACCTCCTCAAACCTCATTTGCTAAATTGAGAGAGCAGGTACACTCCTTACTTTTGAAAATAAAAGTACTTTTTGAATTGATTTCCTTTTCACCGTAGATTGCTTTTATCCCCCCCAGTGGGTACTGTCTGGGCCAATAAAAGCATGCAGACTTTTATGGCTGCCAGTATCTCATAAACAAACCCTTCACTTTTCACTTTCCACCACCACAAACGCTGCTCTTTCACCTTTCAGACCAAAGGTTGAGAATGCCTTCATATAAAGAGAGGCCAAAGCAATGTGAAGATAGAAAGACAGAGATAGTGAGCCGTTTAGGCACAAAGGATGAAACGGCCGATGAATGGTAGAAGATGTTAGGCACTGATAGACAGGTGGCCTGATAGACACAGAGAGATCGTGGGTACTGATTGTTGAAGGGCATTTGCTACAGAGACATCAATCAGAAGATGGCACCAAGATTGAGCAGGCCACCAGTTTCCTGCCGGCGGCCGGCAGCATGTGTCGAACACAACCTGGGAGAAACCACTGCTCTTCATATCAATTAGAGACCAATTATAGAGCCATGTCCTACTAATTATGCTGCACTACCCCCATCCCATCCCCCAAGTGTGTGTTTCTCTTTGCATTTGTGGTTCATTGAGATAAATAAATAAAGTTGCTGGCTGCCAAGGCGAAGCATCCTT
Source organism: Ophiodon elongatus (assembly GCA_016806645.1). Classification (NCBI taxonomy): domain Eukaryota; kingdom Metazoa; phylum Chordata; class Actinopteri; order Perciformes; family Hexagrammidae; genus Ophiodon; species Ophiodon elongatus. The sequence continues at coordinate 1,359,512 of JACSYO010000264.1, read as the reverse complement.
AGTCGGTGCTGTAAGTTTGTATTTTGGAGGGGAATGAAAGCGAGCTGTTGTTCTCAGCTTGACCTTTTGGTGGTGCTAGTGTAACATCTATCGCTTTGCCTCTTGCAATGAAATCTGGCAAAATGTGGGAGACACTGCTCTCATTTGATGAGTAATGAAATCACAAAAAAAAAGCTGTGCATGTATGTATGTGTGCATGCGTTTGTGTGTGTTTGATTTTTATTTGCGAGGTAGACAAAGTGTGATTAATATTCTCAGGCATATTTCAGAGGATTTTGAGCCAGGATGTGCCAACTACCTAATAAGTCCAGTTTTATTTTCCTCGATCTGGGAGCAAGATGAATTATGAAATAAAGTGAGAACTCCATGCTTTTTGCAGTTTTATGTCTCTGTGGTTTACATAATTCACTCAGAACATTTGTAACTTTCCTGACAGGTTAATGCTGTCGGGTTCAAAGTCAAGGCGCTGAGGAAATACGCAGAAAGACTTGACAGCAGGGGAGAAATAGACATAAAGATGAGAGGAGGAGAGAACGGAGAACAAGGGGGGAAAGAAAATTGGCATCCCTGCTAGAGTGCTCATACTCTGTCCCACGAAGCGCTCTCATCCTCCTCTGCATCCTCTGGTAACCTTACAGGACAGCGTCAAATCCCAACCTCTGGAAAACAACCCACCATCAAACCAGTTCCCAATAAAACCCTGACCGTCACAACCCGACCGCTACAAACTGGTCGCACATAGTCGAATAGCCGTACAGTGCCTGGAATTTCCTGAACGCAATCCTGCCAGCTGTCCGACAACAGATGGACCAATACCAATTTACCCACAGGGTCAAAGGACGAAGGCTCCTGCAATATCTGGAATCACCAGGCAACTTCGCCACCGTACTCTTTGTTGACTTCAGCTCTGCCTTCAACACAATACAAAGCCACCAGATGATCAAGAAACGTCACCATAGACGTCCCTCCACTCCTCATCCAATGGCTTTACAATTTCCTCAGCAAAGGCTACACCCTGAGGACACGGCGTGTCCCTCAGTCCCTTATTTTACACCCTCTACACAAATGACTGTACCAGCCCTTCACTCATCATTACATACTTAAAATACTCTGCTGACGCTGCATTACACTATTCAATGACAACAACTCTATTACAGCCAAGCAAAACGTTTCACACTGAACGTGGACAAGACAAAATAACTGGTCATTAGCACATCAAATCTACTCCACACTTGACTGTACACAACCTCCGCCCACGGCAAGACAGTGTAAATGCAAACTAACCAGCATCTCACACACTGCCTTTCCACACCCGGGCTATCAGATATGAACCTCAGAGCAATCACACACGTCTCACAATATTAAATGACACTGATCACGCCTAAACCAACGAATCACATTACTTCCATCCGGTTGGAGATACAGAACACGTCAATGTAGAAGACCTCGCTTCAGCAGCAGTTGTGTTCTTTCTACAATAGCAGCCCTGAACAATCTGCTGTTCTGGGATAATTCAATGAATGTTTACATGTTTCTGTGCATTGGCTGTGAATCCAATATGCCTCTGGGACAACAGAATCTGAATCTCAAAGGATTTGAGATGTCACAAACCAGTTTCACACTGACCCTGAATTCTGTACTAAATTCTGTGTGGTGTCAGGTTGTGATGAACTTTGTCCCGTTCGTTCACCACCAGCTCTCCATAGCCCTGAATGTTCTGATGTAGTCAACTCCAGAGTTTGACCACTGCACTATCGTGCACTCCACTGCATTGTCATCAGTATAAGTGGACACTCTTTGAAAATGGGAAAAGTCAGTAAATTTGATATCTGCAGTTCTACAATCTAAGAAAAAGGAGACGGAGGGAGGAAGACAGACAGAGGATGTCGGCAGAGTACACCATGTGTCCTTCAATCGTCTTTTTTGCAGGGACTCGGTTCATCTCCCCCGTAGAATCTGCAATGAGCCATTGCGCTATGTGACTGACATCCCACCCAGACCACCCTGCTGATTACACATGTTCAGCAGAACAGAGTGCGAAGGAGGCAGACAGAAAGGGAGAGACAGAGCTTGCTTCAGGGGGAAAAAATATTTCCTTGATTATCCTGCACTTACATTCATCCATTCGATTTGAGAGCGCAGGTGTTCTTGCATATAGTAGAACTCTCTCTGCCGTCTTTTTGTGTCTTTGAGTTTCGACTTGTGAATCCCTGCGTATGTACCATATCTGCCCGCCGGTACCCTTGTTCGTAAGTGGTGTCGTCTCGGACATCTCAGTCCAGACAATGAAGCTGTAGTCCCATTCTCATCACTCTATTCATCCCTGGCCAACTGTAGCCGCTCCCTGCTCTTATCTCTGTGTGACCAAGGAAATTAAATTACAAATATAATCACTTGGCGCCAGTTTCTTTAACAGTGTGCTTCTGCTTTGCATATAGAGTGTGCTTGCTTTGGAGAAACGTTGTGTGAAGTTACTTATTGGCCTATTTACGATAATGGGCTCTGCTCTACTATTGGAGTCACACACACCTTTTCACAATGACAGTGAATGGCACGAGGAAGTGAAGCGAGAGGAGGCTGAGGAAAAAAAGAGTATAAAAGACAGACATGGAGACATGCTTGTAGCCATCTTGGAAACATAATTTTGCATGGATGAATAATTTAAAAAGCAATGACGAGATCTGTAAAGAAATAAATAGAAAAATACTCAATTTAGGCTGTGCCCAAAATCACTCCTTCCTTGCTACCTATCATTATATTTACTTTTATTTGAATTCTAAGTGCAAAATGTTTGCATTGTATAGTGATTTGCTAACTCGCCTTCCACTCTGTTCACTCGAAGATAGCGCGAGCACAGACGTCCCCTGATGCTGATTGGCTGAAACAGTGTTTTTACAGAGCAACTTGCTTCCACTTGTTATGTATGAACCCTTTTTTTCAGCTCACACAGAACGGACAGCTAGCGGACCATGAGGAGTGTGTTGGATTAAAATTGCTGACTGCACCTTTAAGTACAGCCTGACCGCTTGAAGAGTCTTAGCCGTGTTGCTAAATATGTCACAATGCAATGTTTGGCCTTAATAGATGTCTCATTGCCATTATGCGGCACTACACCTGTCAGTGATGATGATGAATCATTAACAATCTCAATTTGCTGCTCACTATAGAGCAAAGTCAATGAGTCAATGAGTCAATGAGGGCGTGATTTCAGACACGGCACCGTTCACTCACCGATGCAAACTGCCATTGTGTAGACAGCTTCCTCTTTAGCTCAAATCTATTCCACACACGTTAGACCATCTGACTGAATAAACAGTCTCCATCTCTCTCCCTCTCCCTGTCTCTGTCTCTGTCTCTCCTGCAGGTCTTTCACAAAAAGTGAAGGGATGAAAACCTGCGTATATTAGAATGATGTGTCTCCCATGGGCGCCAGAAGGGGAAGTTGGTAAAGGAAGAGTGAGAGGAGAATGAATAGAAGAATAGCATTTTTATCATTGTTATTATGAAAAGGCCATCACAGGCCTCCCTTGCCAATTTCCTATTCAGAAAGGAATTATTTTGCTTAGGCAGAGACCGTTATACGTGCTTGTACATGCAGACCAGCAAATGCAAAACCGTATCAATGCCTACGGATCTCCCGGGTCCCAAAGCACTCGCTGAGCAGGTGGATGGTGTTTTTGTGATCTTTATGTATTCAGTTGCAGTTATTCTCACCTCCAACAGGGACCACATGTTTGTCAGTCCCTTCCCAAGGCATCTCTGTGTTCTGCTGCAGTGAACAAACGCCATATGCCCCTGAGTTAGGCTCAACTGCTCAGTTCTTTCTCAGTGTAGTCCAATCCGCAGACTACTTGTGATTGTGAATTCTGAAAAGAGAACTGTTGTGCTCAAACAATTACTGTATATGTCTGCTTATGTGCACATAAAGCCCATAGCTATCATCATCCTTGCCACCAGCAGGATGCCATGAGAGAGCAGGGTGGTAAAATAATGGCTCCCCGCTGGATCGCGTGAATCATTGCGATGACTGGCTGATAAATGGTCCGCCACACAGGCTCTGGCTCCAATAGTCATTTCTCTTTCCAACTGGACTGGCTGCCAAATGACAACAACCTCTCTCCCAAAGCCCCCACCTATCCACAGCATCCTTCACACCCCCTCCCTTCACCTTCTATAATTACTGTACTCTATAAGTCTGGTTTAAGACCAGTCACTCTAAATCAGCCTTGGATTGCCGCGTGTTACTGTGTCCATTGTACCCTTGTCTGAGCTCTGGCAGAGCTAGTGCAGAAAAGGGCACGGCTGTCCTGGTATTTCCTACAATGGACTTTGTAGTTAAAAGACAAGGACAAAATAAGCAGATCTACTTGTGGGAAAAGAGCTCATTGTGTTTTGGGGAAAGGTAAGACTACAGACAGCTGGGGGTTAGAGTTGACAGACAACAGCGCTACTCTTTTCACACTCCTTGACATATAATCGGACCGATTTTTCTCTCTACATCTCTCCCTAGTGGCCATGATTTGCTCATTACATTGATGGAGGGGGACGGAGGGAGGGAGTGGGGAAGTGAATGAAGGAGAATGACCAGTCAAGAGACAAATAGCGTGAAATCTAGTGCTGAGAATTCACTATTACTCTCATTTCATCTGAAAACTGTGCGGATGTAACCCACTTATCAAGGTGTTTCACAACTTGACCAGAAATCCTCCCTTCGAGGATGCTGAATGTTGGAAATCTTGAGGAGTTGTTTGCAAGCTACTATCCCTCAGCTGACAGACCTTCTGTGTAAACCAGCACCAGGCAGTTTGGGAAACGAGGACTAATACATGGTTAAACACAAGACAAATCCAGTGAGGGGATGTTTATGTGACTGGAGGTCCCCTGGCATCAAAGGGACTGCTCCTCAATCAGGGAAATCTACATTTAATTAACACAGAATTAAAGACACTGGTCTTGATTCCCCGCTCAACTCTAGTGCTCCTGAATCCGGCTTAGGGTTTAATTCCATTTGATTTATACTGAGAGTGGATCAACATCCATCTGGATTGCTAAGATGCAGATCTCGCCATTCAGAGGGCCATGCTATAAACTCCAGCGCAATCCCACTATGCATTCACTGCAATCTCTAGACGTTATTGACCTCTGTATGGCCTATTTTGCTATGGTAACAGGATTTTCTTTTTTGTAAAGGTTGACACTCAAAGTTGCTGTAGCTTAAGTTGTCCTCCATATTGTCTAACTCACCAGAACAGAGAAGATGAATGGAACCGGTCCAAAACCAAAATAACTCTGCAGCGCCTCGGGGACAGTTATCATGCAAGACTTGGAACAAATTAATGCAGCCTCAAGACTAGACTATCAAATAAAATGAATATTTTGCTAGCTGGACATGGAAGATATTGTTGGTGTCAGGCTGACAGTAGCTTGTGGGGGACATTATTTGCAGACGCTGTGATGTTTTGGTGTGTCTCTGCTCTCTGTTAAAGCCTCATCAGTCAGGATGAGCCGACAACAGACGCAGCCAAGTCATATAGGGTCACGCCAGGTCTCGAGACAGAATCACTCAACTCAGCTGTCCCCTGGCTGTCACTGTGTGATTATAGGCACACTAACCTGTGGTACAGAGGGAGGAAGGGCCAGTAATTAATCACCTTATTCGAATAATCACATAATTGATTATTAGCAAAACCTGGGGTGAGGTTGAGAGGAGAGGGGCGAGACGAGGGAAACAAGACTTTAAGAGGGAAAGACAGGGGAGATGAATGAGGGAAGATTTGAGTAGTCGGGTAAGGCGTTTGTTCTGGCAGGTAGCTCTGACGAATAGCTCTGCATTGAAGTCTACCTCTTTGAGTATTAATCTGCCAAATCATGTCTGCAGACGAGGGATGGACGCGGTGGACAGTGGGAGGCTGCTCACTCAGAATCGGCTGGGCGAGGCTGAAGAAGTTGTTGGACGTGCTATGAAAATGCAATTAAAAATTTGCATACCCAATGCTCAGTATATTGCAGAACACTCAGTGGAAATATGAGATCGAAATGCCCTCTTTACCCTGAATACAATCACAAAGATGCCCGTATTCTTCATGACATTTAGAAATATCATGCTGCAATTTCGGTCGGTCTATTCAAATGTGGACGGTGCTGACATTTTATTCCCTGTGAAGAAGATGCCACTGCTGCTGTGGAATACATTCATTGTCCACCTCTGCTATTGACACTCTTCCTTAAGCTGCATGTGACTTGAGCTGTCAGGGGTCTTTCTTGGACCTTTGGCTTACATAGTACTGCCTGGAAGGCTTGATCTCTCTCCCCGTCCCTTGTCACAGCCTGCAATCAGCCTTAAGCCCTTTTGTGTTCTCTACTCTGAGCTAAGCCTGTTATCCTGTGCAACTCCTTTACACAAGATCACTACTATATCCCCCTTCTGTCTTTCACCTATTACATCTTCTCCCACTTTCCTTTTCTCTGCCTGTCTGTCTCTTTGTTTTACACACACAAGCCCAATAGTAATGATTCTGAAGTTTCTCAAGGATGGATTAGTAGGACTACTTTATATTTATTTTGTCTTGTTCCCGGGTGTGTACTACACACCAGCACGGACTCACAAACACAGACACACAGCGCTGCCCAACATCCTGTTTTTACCCCAACCATATTCCCACTCATCCCTTCCACTGCACACACCTGCAACATGCTCATGCACACACACGCATTGCATGCTCACTGGTGTTGTTTGGATTCATCATATTAGACCCCCCCCCCTCCTCCTGGTGCAAGGCGTCAGTTCACTGGTGCATTGCAAACTCCTGTATGTCCTCCTAAACTGCAGCCTCCAGTCCCACAGGGTTTGCGCATCACATTCATAACACTCCGCTCCACGCCAGGTGGCTGTCTCCACAACTCCTCTTTCCCATAAATCAAACTGTCTTTGAGTTGATCAATAACAAGTCAATTAGCAGGCGCAGAGAGATGAGGGTCTCAGGGGGTCACCGCTTGTTTGTCAGGCCGACATCTGCAGCTCCGTCCCTGTCTGCCACGGAGCTAGGTGTGTCGTTTACCTTGGAAACATGAGGCTACTTGGCTATCATAAATCTAAATATCAACTATAAATAGGCTTGGAACATCTTGCTACAATCCATCATTTTCCTTCTTCTTGGACATTGTATCAAGCTGTTTCTGATGGATTTGGATAGGTCTAAAAAACAACGCTTCCCCCCATAACTTTTTTGTGTATTTTCCCTTTTTGTAAATAAGTATGATGTTCACAAAGAAACAAATAAACCATTGCTGTCTAAGGTCACACTTGACCATATGCACCAAATATAAGCTGCAAAACCCACCAGTATTCATCCTGCTCCCCTGTTAAGCTGACAAGAGTGGGAGGGACCCAACTGTTGTTTGGTGCCCACTGACTGTGTATCTAATGACTTGGCTAGCAAATCCAACGCAACAGCAACAGGCTCCTGTGGCGAATACACCAGATTAATCCCCTGGATAATTACAAACAAGAATGATCTTGGGCAAATACTCCCCATACCTACTGAGGCATTTCATCAAGCGATGCTGTCTAATTAAATCTCGTTCTGAATGGAGACAGCATTTGGAGAAATGAATGAAATGTGCTGACATTAAATAGGAAGAATTGCAAATAAAAACCACAAGGGGTGGACAAAATGAGAGTAACACGGAACACATGGCACAGTGCTGTTGCCTTGGAATAAAAAATAACATATATTTTCCTGCTTTGTTTGACCCATTGCGGTTATGGCCTCTATGCACCTCTAAATGTTGCTTTGAAAACTTGCCAGATGAACACTTCATATTCTAACAACATTGCTAATTGATATTTAACCCACTATGACTAATTTGTTTCACAGCATTTACCATTTTGATTCACAGCAGTCACCACCTGAATTTCTGGTACATTAGTCACAAACACTGAAAAATTAAGTAAGATGAGGGAAAAGTCTCAATAATGCAGTAATTAGACTGACAACGAGGACAGTCACACTCATTATCAATGTAAGAATTGCTATTATTTCCTATTTTTGTCCATCAATTTCTGCCCTTTTTAAATCATTGCTCAGAGTCCATCTGTCTTCCTCAAATAAATTAGTATAAACTGCCTTGTTCTCTCTCTCTCACACACACACACACACACACACACACACACACACACACACACACACACACACTATTAGTTCCTGTCAACCACAACCTCTCTCTTTGAAGTGACAACACACAAGATTTACAATGCAGGTACATTCAGTGACACATAACAGCACAACAGCACATTAACAAAATACATTGCTCTTGAAGTCCTATAGACAAATGGAGAGGATAAACACTCACTTAAAATGTATCATTGTGATCTTAAAAGGGAATTTTTAGGCTATTCCTTTTTAGTAGGACTTTTAGGGCTCTGTTATTGACAGGAATGACTTAAACCTATGACTATGCAACAAAAAATGCAAACTTATTAACGACTTCTCACAGAAGCTCTGCCATAGGGGCCCTCTGAGCACTCTGGCCTCTTCAGGCAACCTATGCTTGTAACCAGCTCTTGTATTCTCTCCAAGATTTTAAAAGTCTGCTTTTAAAAGTATGGTCAAATTCTAGATTTGTAATGTAATTATTATACAAATATTTGTTATACAATGTTTGTCAGACTTTTTATTTGTCCGTGGGATGGGAAAATTCATTTATTCTATCATTTATTTTGTTTCTGCACTGGTAGCTTTTCATATATTTAACAGTATCTCTCAGTCTGTCAGAGAGAGGCCACCTGGATGAGGTGAGCCTGCAGATGGATATGAGAAAGGGAGATAAAGGTGACATAGGAGTGTTTCCAGCTGAGGATCAGTGTGGTGTGGTAAAAAGTGACTTATTTGTGGTATGCAGTTGGATTCTGTGTATACACATGTTTGCAACTGTGCTTTGGGGTTGACCTTGTTTTTTTGTTCAAATCAGCTGCCTGCATCAGGTGTCAGGAGTTGACTGTTGGGATCCCATCAAAGGAAGGGTATAAATACAAGACACAAGGAGACAGACAGGGGCAATCCCAGTGTATGGAACCATAACTCCTGGTAACAGATGCTCCAAGCTGAGACTCTATCATAGACAGTATATGTAGTGCGTAGGGCCGGGCTCCAGGGCTTCCCTTGTGCTCCCATGCGGAAAGGACCCCCAGGGGATTTAACGCCAGCTGAGACCAAAAAAACAAGGTAAGAGCCCAGCTGACACACATGCATACAGGCTCAGCTGTTTGTCTCAAAGGAGGGTTCAGCCTGCCAAGTACACAGAGAGCCAGAAAATGAAGGAGTACTGCCAGATTCAAGCCTCCCAGGGAGAAAACGCAACTGAATGATGGATACACGAAAGACGCTAGATTGTGTGCACTATAGTTGTGCAATGGTAAGATTGTATGACTGCTTTATTGTCTGGACTTTTAATTTAACATAGATAGTATGGGAGGAGATGAAATAAGACCTTTCAGTGCAGCAGTATCATTGATTTTACCTGTGCCATATCATAGGAGCTCTTGGCTGTTTAAATATGACTTCTAGATTTAACAATGTTGTGTTTGGAATAATTCTTTATGATCTTTATTCAATATGAGGGTTTCTTGTTTTCTTTTGCCTCCTATTTGGTCAATATATATGTATTATGAATTAAGTTTCCTGTATCTCTGATGTTATTGTTCACATTTAAAATGCCAGTCGGATGCTCCCGGGGCTCCAATTCGCTCTCCAGCCAAGAAAATGACTAATATAAATGATTGACAGCCTTGCAGGGATAAGGTTGCCCATTTAGCAAACTCGCTGTGTCAAAGGAAAAAAAATCACAATGGCTCCCTGAGCGATGGGATTGGAGATGAGAGAAATGAAGATTTTTGTGCTGTATCGATCCCCAAATGCTTGTCTCATGCATTTTACACAAGATCTAAATGCCACTTCTGGTATAACACAGCACTCCAGGTTGGGGCTCACTACTCTCTGTTCAGTGGGATTTCAGGGTACTTGGTGTATGAATTCAACAGGAATCAAGAAAAGCTGTTCGATTGTGTCATGGGCTCAATGCTGAGAAGGCACTTGGGATATTTTAGCATTTTAATACGTTTTTTTAAAGCATCCACAACCGTGTATCTCATGGACAGCTGAAATTATTTTCATACTTTTGTGATACATCAAACTAAGCTCTCCTGTCCTCCCCTCTCCTCTCCAGGGTCTGAGGACTAAGCCACATCATGGCAGAGGAGAGCCTGGAGACAGACGGCCCCAGATCCTCCATGCCGGCTGAGCTCCACCATCCCCACTCTAAGTACTCTCAGTGGAAGTTTAAACTGTTTAGGCTAAAGTCCATGGAGAAGGCTCCTCTGCCCAGTGAGACACGGCCTGAAAAAGGAGCCTTGGTAGGGATCCCTCCTCCTGCAGATCTAAACAAAGAGTTAGATAATGGACCAGGGAGTGTTATGAAATTGTGCCTGGGGGGAAAAAGCAAGGAAAATGTAGAGGGCCCTGGCCGGAGAGTCGATATGAAGCTACAGGAAATGGACACCCACATGAACCAACTGAGGTGATGAAATGTCACTATAGTATGTAAACGTTAGTGTGCATTTCTTTCTTTTTTCTTTAAACAAATTTGACAGCTTTGTTTTTCCTCACTGAAGGTGTTTGTGCCGTCTCTGTGGAATGGCCCTGAGAAAAGTCAAAGCACCGGTGCACGATGTGAATGGGGATCTGGATCAGGCCAGCAAAGGTGCTCTGCGTAAGATGGGCTGCAAGTTTACAAGCTGGCCGGAGGTCGTCCTCAAAGTCTTTAAAGTGGACGTAACAGAGGACACAGAATCTGTCCACCCTCTTTCCTTCTGCCATCGCTGCTGGGTGGTATCCATAAGAGGAGGGGGCGTCTGCAGCTTCTCCAGAACAAGAGTCCCTGAGTGGAAACCCCACTCTTCCACCTGCCACCTTTGCTTCCCCAGGAAACCTTCATTCCAGCGGACTGGGAGGAAGAGGCGGAAAGCCATTCCCAGAGCGCAGAGTCTGGCAAAAAGGACCAGGAGGGAGCACGGCAACAGCTTTGCTATTGGTGACAGGAGGGCTCTGAGACCATTCGGAGACTATCATCATGGTCCTGTGGTAAGGGCATGGAGGAAACCCAACATCCAGAGAGAGCAGTGGGTGAGGAATATCACCCACTGCCAGAAAGACCACCTGAATACCAAGCTGATCTCTGAGAAGCTTCCTGTAGACTTCCTCTTTTCTTTCACCTGCCTGGTGTGCGACCACCTGCTCTCTGATCCAGTCCAGTCGCCCTGTGGACACCTCTTCTGCCGCAGCTGTATTATAAAATATAATCACGTTCTGGGACCTCACTGCCCGGCCTGCAACTTGTCCTGCGCCGTTGATGACCTCGCCCCGCCCGCCAAAGCCTTCTTATCAGCCCTGTATTCCCTGTCTTTGCTCTGTCCCAGGAGCGGCTGTGGCAAGCAGGTCAGGCTCGACTCATTTAAAGCTCATTGTCTGGGCCATGAGCTGGATGAACAGGACGATAAGCAGCAGTCATCAGAACTTGACAACTACCTGCTAACCAATAAAGGGGGAAGACCCCGTCAGCACCTGCTATCGCTGACCCGTCGTGCCCAGAAGCATCGGCTGAGGGATATGAAGAACCATCTGAAGGCGTTTGCAGACAAAGAGGAAGGTGGCGACCTGAAGTCTGTGTGTCAGACTCTGTTTCTGCTTGCACTGAGGTCTGGGAATGAACACCGTCAGGCAGATGAGCTAGAGGCCTTGATGCAAGGTAAGATGCTATTAAGGCTTTTGTTTAATCAACATATAATTCTCCGTAGCCAAAGAAAAGGGACAAAAACCAATTAAAATTATAATAGTGTTTGTTCATTAATATTTCCGCCTATCTCTGAGGAATACAGGCAACTCATAAATAACAATGAGTTGAAAAGTTCACTATTGAAGAGAGTGAAGAAGATTACATGTCATTATTATCCATCTCTGTTTATTGAACTACCGCTGTTGCCCGCTCAACCCCTACCTGATTCTCTTCCACATTCACTCTCTGCCTGCTTGTCCGTCAGTCTCTCAGTCTCACACTCCCTTTAATTCACAATAACAACTCTTGTGAAGAGGCTGTTAGAATCAAAACAACATCAGCAGCTCTTGTATCTGCAAATTACACAGACAGCACCATCTTCCTCTCTGGGGAATAGAAGCCAGCTGGTGTCTGTTTTCATCTGCAGCCAATACATCACTTTTGCCAGCTTCGCTGATTCACCCTCTGTCCCCTTATAACATTTGGAAATTAGGAAATATTGGATTTTGTAATCATGGGCTTGTGGGGTTTTGACAATGATACATTCACATTTGGGTGTTAAATTTGCGATTTTCTCTGTCTCATAGTATAAATGACTCTAAATGTGGGATATTAAATGAGGAAATGTTAGACACTGCAGTTCTTTTCAAAGCACAAGGAATGGGCAGTTTGGTGTTAAATAATTTTCTAAATAAATCCTCTCTCTAAAACTTCCTCTCTTTTCCTATTCTCTCTCTCTGCAGGCAGAGGCCTTGGGTTGCATCCTGCTGTGTGCTTAGCCATTCGGGTCAACACTTTCCTGAGCTGCAGCCAATATCACAAGATGTACCGGACTGTCAAAGCCACCAGTGGACGCCAGATCTTTCAGCCCCTGCACACCTTGCGGGCTGCAGAAAAGGAGCTTCTCCCTGGCTTTCACCAGTTTGAATGGCAGCCTGCTCTCAAGAATGTGTCTACATCTTGCAATGTTGGCATTATTAATGGCGTCTCTGGATGGGCTTCCTCAGTGGATGATGTCCCAGCTGACACCATCACTCGACGGTTTCGCTACGATGTGGCTCTGGTGTCAGCATTAAAGGATCTGGAGGAGGACATCATGGAGGGGCTGAGTGGGATGGAAGACGGTGCTTGCACCTCAGGCTTCAGTGTCATGATCAAGGAATCCTGTGATGGCATGGGAGATGTCAACGAGAAGCACGGTGGAGGACCAGCTGTTCCTGAGAAGGCTGTGCGTTTTTCTTTCACTATTATGTCTGTCTCTGTCCTCCCAGACGAGCAGGAGGAAAAGGTTACCGTCTTCACTGAGCCAAAGCCAAACTCAGAACTGTCCTGTAAGCCCCTTTGCCTGATGTTTGTGGATGAGTCAGACCATGAGACACTCACATCTGTCCTGGGGCCTATAGTTGCAGAGCGTAATGCAATGAAAGAGAGCAGGCTCATTCTGTCCGTGGGCGGACTACCTCGCTCCTTCCGCTTTCACTTCAGAGGCACGGGATATGATGAGAAGATGGTGCGCGAAATCGAGGGCATGGAAGCCTCAGGGTCCACCTACGTCTGCACTCTTTGTGACTCCACTCGGGCAGAGGCCTCTCAAAACATGGTGCTACACTCCATCACTCGCAGTCATGAAGAGAACCTAGATCGTTACGAAATATGGAGAACCAACCCCTTTTCTGAGTCTGTAGATGAGCTGCGGGACAGAGTCAAAGGGATCTCTGCCAAGCCCTTCATGGAGACCCAGCCAACGATGGATGCATTACACTGTGACATTGGCAATGCCACTGAGTTCTACAAAATCTTCCAGGACGAAATCGGAGAGCTGTACCAAAAGGTCAACCCTAGCCGGGAGGAACGGCGCAGCTGGAGGGCAGCCCTGGATAAACAGCTCAGGAAGAAAATGAAGCTTAGACCGGTGATGAGGATGAATGGGAACTATGCCCGCAGGCTAATGACCCAAGAGGCCGTGGAGGTGATCTGTGAGCTGGTGCCCTCGGAGGAGAGGAGGGAGGCCCTGAGGGAGCTGATGAAGATCTACATCCAGATGAAGCCTGTGTGGCGCGCCACCTGCCCTGCCAAGGAGTGCCCCGACCAGCTGTGCCGCTACAGCTTTAACTCCCAGCGCTTTGCCGACCTTCTCTCCTCTACCTTCAAATACAGGTACAATGGAAAGATAACCAATTACCTGCACAAGACAATGGCCCATGTGCCTGAAATCATAGAGAGAGATGGATCCATAGGAGCCTGGGCCAGCGAAGGGAACGAGTCTGGAAACAAGCTCTTCAGGCGTTTCCGGAAGATGAATGCACGTCAATCAAAGGCCTTTGAGCTCGAGGATGTGTTGAAACATCACTGGCTCTACACCTCCAAGCACTTGCAAAAGTTTATGGAAGCTCACAAGGACTCTGCCAAAGCTCTGCAAGCCACCATTGACCCAGTAGAGAGCCAGGATTATGAGGACATCCTTTCTTCTCTGGAAGTTAATGTCTTTTGATTTTTTTTTTTTATGTGAACTTTAAGTATTAACATTTCATTGATTTCAAAGAGGTTGTATAATATTATATTGCCTCTCAGTAATATGGACTTGTTTACAAATCTACTTTCTTTACCAATTCATTGATATGACAAAATATTATTCTCACTGTTTTTTTAATGTGTATTTTACTTGTTTTGAATATGTAATTGTATTTGTACTGTCTGGTTGTATACCTATACATTTCCCAGGCTTTGTTAGATGTTAGTTACACTGCAAAGACGGGACAGCAGAGGAAAACAGAAATAACACGCGAGTTTCTGTTCTCTTGCTCTTAGCAGAAAAGTTCTTTTTTTGTCTTCACCGTCTGTGAAATATGGCACAGTTTATTGTATTGCAGGGATGTGACACATTTATGAATTTATATAGAGAGGATATTTATGGAAACAGATGAAAGTGCTGTAAGTCATGGCAGGAAATTGTGTTAAAAAGACCACATTTGTGGCCACTGTATTAATATATCATTTGAGCTGGAACAAAATGCAATCACAGAGACCCAAATGTTCTTTGTTTCATGAGTGCCCTCTGAAAAAGATTACTTTAGTGCTTTATCGTGGGATCCCTGAGGGGTGGAATAGATGCCAGGTCACTTTGAACCAATTTTTATCTCTTTTATTTTTTGCACAGTGGAGGATAGATGATACTTATTCATATTCTTCACATGGAATAAAGCATATACTGACCTTTTTGTTGATATCATAAAAATACAGTATGGTCCATTACAAAGCCTAATACCCCGTAGACTCTCCAGCTGGCAGGGATTTTTCTTAAGTTCTTTATATAACCTGGCACTTTTTCTCTGCTGATATTTCTTCATTGGCACGGTTGACAGAGGAGAGGGATGAGTGGGAGCTAGAAAGACCCGATATAAACTGTTTGTTGACAACTATATTTGTTTGATTGATTGATTATATCGTTTTTTTTCGCCCACATCATTTTGAATTGTGACAGGCAATTTTGTTTTCCTATTTGATTGAATGTTTGATTTTATTTTACTGTCATAAGTTTAACCATGACAGCTGTGAAATATTCACATTTCATCCTGTAGTTGTCACTTTCCGAGAATACCATCATGTTTTAGAGTGTAACTTGTCTCATATTTGTTTTTTTGCCATAATGAATTGCATTTCCAAAGTAATGGATGATGGATGATTCACGGAATTACACTTGCTCACTTTTCACCAAGTATTTTCTCATTTTTTGTTTCCGTATTACACTTAATATCAGGTGAACTGTTTACTTGGGTTGTTGAAGACTTTCTGTGGTGATTTATTTTGCATACTAGTACTGTAATACACTGAGGTTCCACTACTTTATTTTTTACATTTTCAATATTATATTCAGATATTTCTGCTGTATTTTTACTGAAGCAGACGACTTACCATCATTGTGATACCTTCATGGAGGGGGAGGTTATACTTTTTGTCTTTGTTTTCTATGAAAGAATAAATAAAGACAAAATCTGACTTGAGCTTCTGGTTTGTTTCTCTTCATTCAACAATTTATATTTGATTTTGTCTTTTGATATTAAAGAATTAAAAATTCAGGTAAATTTACACCCGCAACTGATTATTTTCACTACAAATGTAAATAATACAAATGAACAATGAGCTGTCATACAGCTAACAAAAAGACAACATAGAAACACTGCAGAGAGATATAAAACATTAAGATCTGTCACATTTACAGATTGTCAAATCCATTAATAAAGATAACTAAGAACTATAAAGACTTTTAAGTTCAGGTTGCTCATTTGGTTTGCCTTTTAATTAATAGGTATTATTTATCAAATATAATTAACTTAATAAAAAAACATTTAAAGTGCATGTGGTGCTGGAAGTAAATGTTATGAAGTGTTAAGCCCATATTTTCACTGTGGTCCTTGGTTGAAAACAAAATAACTGCATATTAATGCAAAACTGATACAAATGCAAACTAGAAACACTGATATATCAAGATTTATGTCACATAAAAAGTTTGAGAAAACACATTTGAAATAAACAGGTATGAAGACAGAATCTGAGGCTGTTTATTGTTTTTTATAGTATAGTTCAGCATATTGGGTATTTTTCATTCAGTAATCATCATTTTAATCATAGAAAGAATTGTAAAATTCAGCTCCATCTGGCCATGGAAGAAAGTGTTAGGAAATAAAACCTGTGGTACTTAACGGAATACAAAGTTATAATGAACTATTGTACAGCTGGTAAAAACATAAACTAGAAACATTGTAGTTAGACTTACTAAATAATCGGTTTGTTTGTGTTTTGTTCAACAATGTAAAATTGTAATGATATTATATATACATCTGTTAGACAGGAGACATCAGGTTGCAATTTTATTATTTATTTTCTCCACAAAATGTTTCACATTGACAACAGATCAGCATATTATGTTTTTGTTCATCAATCGTTTATTCACTGAATATCAACAAGAAACATCTTAAATAGACCAGTGACCATCTACACACATCTGAAACTGGAGTCAATCAAAAAGCCTTCTGAAAAAGCTTTTTTTGGCAGGGGACATCTTAATTGTTGGAGGAGTTTTTCTCTCCTTAACTTTCATAGGGGTACGCTTCAGAGGCGTGACCTGTCGAGGTGGGGTCATCTCCTGGTAGGGCAGGCCTCCGTGGTCCATGCAGAAGTACCTTTTGCTGCCCTGAGAGAGCCTGAGCAGCATGGTCTCAGACAGCTCCATGCAATGGGCATGGACCCAGTGTCCCCCCTCCCCTCTGGAGCAGAAGATCATGGCTGGCCGGTGGAGCTCAGTGGAGTAGTAGGGCTCCCAAGTGTTGGGGTCCACCTGACAGCCCAGGCAGCACTTGATCCAGTAGCCTGTTTGTGATTCGTCCTCCTCATCCTCCTCATTGTAATTATCATCTTTTCCATCATCACTGTCCTCCAGCTCATGCGGTTCACGACCGAAGTAGAGCTCCTCAGAGTCTTCGAGAGGAGTGGAGTTGTCGTAATCGGTTGACTCCTGGCTGCAGCCCTGGGTTCCTTCTTCCTCTCTGGCTTCTCCCTCTGTCTGGAAGCTCACCTGATAGAAGTAATGCATATCTGCTTGGGATGGCCTTCCCTCAGTGGGCACAGCAAGTAGGACTCTTCCCTCCCCAGCACTGCTGCCAAACCATGTGCGACTGTGGGTGATGTCAGGGGTCCACTTAGGTGATTCTACAGGCTCAAAGTGGATCCCTTTCTCATTGACAATCACAGTGCTGCACTCCATCCTCTTCTGAGAGTCTGACTGATACCCACCTAATATGATATATTTGTGAGAGGGACCTGTACGGATGATTATGGCACTAGAGATGGATATGCCAGTTTCAAGAGTCTCACAGGAAAGCAATGGGCTGCCCTGCAGGAGCTCTACACGTAGACGGAAGAGTCGAGGGGGGCGGGAGTCAGAGGTGAGGGAGTGACCGCCGAGGAAGTAGACACAGTCTTCTCTGGCAAGGGCCAAATGGAAAGCCTGTCCATCACAGAGCTCAGGTAGAGTGTGAGCAGACGAGCAACCAAACTCCAAATCAAACAGGAACACCTGAGGAGGACAGTCGACGACACTGTTCCAGCTCTCTGTAGTCCGTTCTCCTGAAGGCATGTAGGATCTACCACCAAACAATACACAAGCTGTCTTACCATGGCTTTGAACAATGCTCATTGTGTGGCCGTATCTGGCCCCCGGCACTTCTCCCACCAGCTCTCTTTCTTTGCAGCACAGGGTCAGTTTACGATTGCAGCCACGGCTGTCTGTGGTCAGCACGTACAGACTCGATGAGATCTCGTTATTTGGGGTTCGACCACCGTGAATGAGATAAGTCTCTGGAAGTCCGTCATAGGGGTCGAGGCGGCAAACAGCTGGGCAACGTAATGGAGGAAGGTAGTATGAGTCACTGGAGAAAGAGATGGGCCTCAACTTCATCTCACCATTTTTAAACCGAATGCCAAACACTCCAGTTGGACATGAGCGCTTGGGCCAACCTTTCTGGCCAAACAGGAGAACGTCCCCATCCAGCTGCAGCAGAGAGAAGCCGGGCTGTAGAAGGCCTGCACAGTTCACTGGAGTTAATGGTTGCAGGGTCATTTTCCGGCAGCTGTCTGCGTGAAAAACAGCACACAAACACAGAAGCACAACAATATGTCAGTCAGCTGTTGATTGTTTTCCTTCAAGGGTTTTAAATTTTACTTCCTGTTTGTTAGAGTAACACCTGGAGAATCATCACGGAGGCATAAAGTCATTCAGCTTCTCAACAACAAGAAATTAACAACAGCTACTACTTATTATTATTATTATTATTATTATTATTATTACAATTATAAAAGAGTTTTAAGATGAAAATAAAATGTAGAACGTAAAATGGACTCTCACTTTCACTCATTTTTCCAACAATGTTGCAGTTTAACTTACTGCTACTGTTACTGTGTGTTGTTTGCACACTGCTGCTGTTGTTTTTTGCAACAAAAAGTAGCATTGAATCCTTAAGTCAAACATCATCAACACTATGTAATCACACACTCAAGTAAGGAAAGACGACTTCTTCATGGGGTCACTTTATGATTTAACACAGTAAACAAAACCTCATGTTTAAATTTTCTATCTTTGAATCAGAATCTTACAAGTTGTACTTTTGATAAAGGCACAAACATGTCCAAGAGCTGCTTCATGAACTCAGCATGGTTTTCCAGGAAGATGGGTTACATTTTCTGGTGTAAGTACGATTAGGAAATTATTGGACAATGGCACAGTGTGAACATTGTGCAATGGTAATGTGCATTCTACCTTTGAAAGGAAGCAAAACAGAATTACTGAAATAATTTGCCAATTTAATGAATAATATAAATCTCTTTTAGAATCATCCTTAGATTTTAGAGTTTATTCTGAGCCAGGCCGTTGTGTAATCATTACTTCAACTGACTTCATAACAATACTGGGTTATTTCAGTAGCTTTAACTCAGTATGAGTCACTTCAACACAGACAGCGTTTGACAATATTTTACAGCCAGCAGGATGGTTACACAGGGTCTGCAAGAGTAACGGTAGCACAATATTGACTATAAAATTCTAAGAGCTATTAGTTCTTCCTTAAATTTTTTGTTTGCTTACCTTACAGCCAGGGCCTGGTTGCCGTGCTTGAGCTCACTTTAGTGTGGATCTTACAATCACAAAGATGAACCTAAGGCTCCTAACTTTGACAAAGGCAGACGGGGAGAGAGAGCTTGTGAAGCTTCGTTGACTCACAGACACTTACAGATCTTGAGGTTAACAGTCTGTGACTGCTGCTCACTGGCAGGTGTGCTGCCTGAATGCATTTAGTGTATTACTTCAAAGATATCACTGGATATCAGCCATACCAAAGAGGGTACAACAGGTTCTTGTCAGTTGAACAATCCTAACCTGTGTAATACTTTTAGAAAAATGCAGTGTATGTTCTTTTTTTTCCTCCAGAATTTGAACAAGTTTAAAAGTCAGATCCAAAAAGAAAAAGGGACACGCTGCTTTTCCCTGCTTTACCATTTCAAGAAATTACATTTTAACATTCAATGAATACATTTTGTGTCACACATCCAAAACTGGCTTCAATTAAGTGATACGGTAGATACAAAAATAATTGGAACAGTCCAGATAACCACCATGCTGGGAAACATGACACATTGTGGAGGACATGCAAAAATGTTTTGAATTAGTCCAACATCGTAGTTCTTTTTATTGCCTTAACAGGACACACCTCTGATGTGAATCTTTTGTTAAGAGATTGGAGGCAGACAATACAAATACACTGAAAGCCAGTGTGTGCATGCTCATCATGCTATGAAGTCTATGAGACATCTAAATGCAATACGTTCCCTGTGCTCCTATTCAAACATCGTATCCTAATTAATTAATTATTAATTACCGATGAAGATGCACACGACCATTTTATTGCATTTAGTTTAACTTAAGGTTGATCAATATGCTTCCAACATTAATTAGGAAATTCCTTATTTCATTCTAATTTATTATCTAATGTCTGACCTGAGGCTAACCTATTTTCTTACAGCTGAAATTCTACAATAATTAATAAATTAGTTTGTTTAGGCTAGGGCTCTTAATTTTTGGTTAATTTTAAAGGCAGTATATGCTAACAACCCATTGGAATTAAGAAAAGTAAGTTTTCATGTAGAAAAGGAAGTATTTATTCAAGCACACTGCTTCATGAGAAACAATGTCTCCTTTCAAACTAGTGCTTGTTTTGTAGATACAGTATTTACTGTTCTGCAGCATAGATTCACATTTTCAGCTTTGCTACTGTAGCGGTAATTCAAAGCTTTGTTTTTCTATCCGACGTGGCTCCCTTCCCCTTATTTTTCTTGCGCTTTGCTTTCAGATTAAGCCTTTTCCTCCTTCTTTCTCCTCATGGTTTTATTTATTTTTGGCATCAAAAATGATCTGATCCTCAGACACTGTCACACTGCTCTTGCTGAAAAAAGCCTCATACACATTTTAACAAATATGGCTATTAGTTGCAGCCTGCCTTCTACACAAACACCTTCAGCGATGAATGACATGCTGTACGGGGAGTGGGAGTTATTAACTCGCACAGTACACTGAACCTAATGCATTATCATACTATGATGCTGTTTTATGATAGGCGTGTAAAAGAAACATCTCTTCTCAAAAATGATGAATACATTCCAGCAGCTGGTTAAGTCTGAAATTCCTTTGTGTTTTCCTCCTTTTTATAGATTTGACCTACTGTAGGTAAAAGCCAATCCGCTATATGAGTGACACACACATGCTTAAACGCATAGGGAAAAAATTAGCTGGAAGCAGATGTCTACCTTCGCATTAGCATAATGCTTTTGTGCACTGAGCGGCTGAGAGAAAACTTGAGGAGTGTGCAAAACAAAGGCAGAAACCACAAGTGCCTGCAAGACCGTTACTGCTTCAAAACACAAAACAGCAGAGCACCTGTGTGTCTAAACTGATGCTTGAGTGCAAGAGAAAAGAATTTACTAGAGAGGATATAGCGCGTGAATTCAGATGACAGTGGGATATGCAGAATGCAGGGTTTTTTTTCTTCTCTTTATTGTGCAGAACTGTTCAATCTGTATGAATCTAGCCTTGGAAAAACAAACTTCTCCAGTCACCTCAAGGCATCCACACAAAGCACTGTTGAAATATTTCTGCCTGCTATGTAGCCACAGTTGGGATGGTGCAGAGAATGAGTAGGAGGCACAGCGGTGTGTGACAGACCCCAGGCCATGCAAGCATTTGTACATAATTGATAGAACAAAGTAATTAGAATCTATTGTAGCACCTGTTTCTGTCCCTTGTAATGTATCACTGCCTGACTGTTGCTACCCTGAAGCGTGCTTTTGACGGATGGCGCGGTGACATCTCCGATGTTCTGATGATCATTGTGCAGTGGTGTTTATCACTATTTAATGTTATGGTAATTGCTCCCCTTGTGGTGATTGGTGCTGATTGCCGCTGGGGCTCTTCCACCTCACTCTGGTTAACGTTGTTGCGGTACGACGGTTATCATCTGGTGAGTGGTGACGTGTGATACCCAACGTGTACTCACCAACTCGTCAATACAGCAGCTTGATCAGTGGACCTACACTTCAAACTATGACACGCTAAATACCCCACAAGCAAAAATTTTGCGCCTCAATTTTACACGTGTCAATTTCACCTTGTTGCATTCAGTTTTTTAAAAATAGACTTCCATAGGAAACTATTTGGTTAGGTCTAGGCAACTACTTTATAAAAAGATCGTGGTCCGGTTTAAAATACGTTTGTTGCGTAGTTAAGTGGGCTACATGACTTACTCAACCTCCTCCTGATGCAGATGATTGCTTTTTATATTACATAATTTGACATCTCCCTTTACCCCCCCCCCATCTCCCGCCCCAAAACTACAGACAATTAGAGCGTTAGGACCAATCTGACGGATTTGACGAGTTGGGAGTAAGAACAGGCTGTAACACCACAGTTCACTTTCTACGTTCAGTTTCATTGTTTTCATTATGCAACATTCATTTGATTCTCAACTCTGTCTCCTAAATATTATGTTCACATATACTGTGCTACTGTTTTAACAACGGGAAACTCTGCAGCTTTCCTGATCTCTGTGGAGCGTGGCCTGCAAATTTAAAGTTTTGGTTCACACTCATCAACCTTGTTTCCAGTCACAGCAGGCAGCTGTTCCCAGTGAAAATGTTCTGATATACTAAATGTGTGAATCTGCCCAGCACCAAACAACAGATAGACACAGTTAGCAACCAATTGGGGACAATGGTGGAGCATGTAGCAGTTCAAAGAAACGGATGTTTCTCAGAGGACTTTGTAGAGACCTAAACAGAGTGACTGTAGCCTTACATTCATTAGGACTCCAATTAACTATAATGTTTCTCTGTGTTTGCTGGATGTGTTTGTAGGCAACTGTTTGCTTACATGTTAGCCACATCAACTTTATGAAGTGATAATGTTTTAATATTGTGTGCGCAGTGACTTGTGCTGCCCCAAAATCCAAGAAATCAGTTTATGCAGGTTTGAATAAAAAAAGAAGGAAAAAGAATTCAGGGCTGATTTAAAGCACGAGACAGGACTTATTGACTTGTTCAATACATAAGCCTAACTGTAAGTGTTTAATAGCCTAAAGCTAATTTATGGGACACAGAATAGAAATCCCGATCTCATCCTGTGCGTAAACCCACAGACAGCCCTCATCCTATTACTCCTGCTCTAACTTTCTGGATGGATCGAAAATCATGCAATCTATGTGGAATATCTATGTTTCCTCAAAAACATATTTGGCAAACAAAATCACTAGCATATAAAGGATTTTTTTAATAAAATAGGGTTGTTAAATACACAGTGCCCCTTCCATTCTCAATGTTCCTTTGCTTAAAATCTCTCGCTCCCATTGTTCTTGGATCCCCTGCTTCACTAAATGTGTTTCTCCTCTGTTGTCCTCTCTCTGCGAGGTTTGGTTGCCTTGCTGTGGCAGGATGCCAGGGGTGCAGTATGCCTCACTCTGGCACCAGACCAGATGCTGGTGGAAACCCAGGAGTCTCTCTGCGGTTCCTCTGAGCTCTTCTTGCTCTGCTTCATTTAACGTAGCAGTCTTCAGGAAAGTGTCACAGTTCATGGGTTGGGACTGTTATACGTTGAACGGACAACCTAAAGCCATGTTTTAGGCTGCCCTCACCCTGTCTCTCTCTTCCCTCAACAGGGACATGTGGTGAGTAGACACATGATGGCGGCCCTGCAACTTGACATGCTCCCGAAGGAGATGGAGGGATCAGGAGACAGGAACAGAGCGGTCAGAGCACAGAGGGAGCGAGATGTGACAACAGCAGGACAGCTCGGCGACTGGATCTCGCCTGTGGATCAGGTCGAGGTCAGTAGCTTGTTGATCCCCCGCTGCTCCCCGGAAGCGTGATGGATTGAAGCTTTGAGTATAAAAACCTACAGAACAGTTTTCAATCAAACTGAATCTTCCTCGTTGAATAACCCCTCCTCTCCTTCACCTGTTTCAGTGCTTTCCTCCTTTATCTCCGTCTGTCTCCTCCAGTTTATCTCCACAGTCCTCCCTGTTGCAGCGAGTCTCGATTTTCTTTAAGCAAATGGCCGGACTGTTTCAGCGCAGGGGAGTTTACTTCAGATGTGTACACTGAAGCATGAACAGGACCACAGGCAATGCCAGCTATTGATTTTCCCATGATTCTGATTAGAGGGCTCCCTGTTGCAATCAATACAACACATCAGTGAACTTCACAGTGAAACTGATGGTCCCAGATAGGATCCCATATTTGGTTGTCAATGAATCACAATTTTTTTTTTTTTTAAGATTTAAAGACAGTTGAGTGAGCACAAGATCCCTCAGCATAAAACGCTGTTCAGCACGAGAGGTTCTCGACTGTCCAAACACATCGGACACTCTATGTTACAACCGCAGTCAATAACACCACTTGATCATCATGATTAAATTTTATGGACTGCTAGACACTGCACACTGTACGATAAGAGTATGATGAAAGATGTTCCTCTCATACAGCTCTCTCTTACTGAGTGTCTTATTATCTTATTGTAATGAATGATGGCACTGCTGGTTTGACAGGTAGCAGCTGTGGGAATAAATGCTACAGCACTGGAGGTGAGGCTGGAGGTCCTGATTCTGCACCAGGTTTTATTTACAAGGTTTAATAAAGCTTCTATTTATTATGCAAATCATTTCAACATAATTCATGAGATGCATTCCTAGGATATCATAACAAGCAGTTTTTACATCAGGGACAGGAATATATATTTCTTTCTTGAAAAGTGTCCCTCACTGCGTACCAACTGCATAATATGTGAATTTTGTCTGAGCGAGCAATGGTCGGATGTGTACTAGATTATCAAGAATTTCTGAGTGTGAGATGTGAGGTTACTGGATGCATAGTTTTTTTCTTTAAGGATCGCAGCAATGATCCACCCTACTCTGCCTCTGATTGGCTGACTCTGATATTCTCACACTAACGCTAAACAATCTCACTCCTCATACCTAAACCTAACTAATCCCACCAACAAAAGCAACGAGTGAGTAAAAGCCAATCTGAGGCAAAGTAGTCTGGGTCATGACTTTGCCATCCTAGAAATACAAAAAGAAAGGGCTTACTGCACATACTCAACCGCCCCAAAATGCATTGCTGCTCTTCAGACTATCCAATTGTGGATCTGGTTGGATAAAACAATTACGAATGATGGAGAGTGACGTTTAGGTACAGTAAAGAGTAAACATGTGAGAACATACATATATATGAACTGTATAAAACATATTTACCATGAAAATATTAAATCATTTTAATTTGCCAAAACACTGGAAAATAATAAATTAAGTGGAAAAGGTAATACTGATTTACATTCGTGATGAGCGAGTAGCTCGGAACGGTAACGCCCTGCTATATATACAGAGAGCTTGAGTTTACTTCACTGTTTACAGTCTGCTGATAATTTATCGGTTCTTTAATAAGCAGAATGCAGTACATACTTAGTATGTAATACGCAGTACATCAGAATGCGATTTTGTCAAAGACAGAGTTTGACTTCAGTCTTCAGTCATTCAGGAGTTTATGAGGATTTTGCTGTTTCCACTTAATACTTTGTCCTCTGTCTTATCAGAATTCAGATTGGCATATTAAGGGAAGTATTCTTTGAGAAGAGCATTGTAATGACATTCTTGTTGTTTGACAATAAGGTGGTTTAATTGTGCATATGGATCTTCATTAATATCAATTCATCCTCATTTTTTTTTATTATGCTGGAATTGGAGAAGTAGAATTTTCCCATGCTGTATTGATGAGGCTTTGAGACGACCACAATGCTATTTCACGGAGAATGGTTCTTTTAATCGAGGCTCTGACAATAAATTACATTCACTGACTTTTAACAGTTTGTACAATAAAAAACTCAAAAAGTCAAATATTTCTTAATCCATGAAAGTACACGCAACAGCAGTGCACCTTTGAAAGATATTTAAGTGTCAACTTTTTACTTTAGTAGGATACAGATAATATTAAATGCATATTAAGTGTGTGATTAAGGAAGTAATTTCCTTTTGAATAGTCTGTATTACCATTTTCATGCATAATCAACACTCAAATTGTGAAGCTATCCTGCTGTTAGTGTTAAAGCTCTACCCATTTTTATATTCAGTACACCTTCCATAACAAAGCTCTAACCTTGATAAACGACTTAAAAGCCTGGCGATATTCATTTATGATGTATTTAACTCATACGTGTTGTGCGTAATGTAGCCCCTGCTCAATCAACGATGTTGACTATTTGACACAGCGGAGTGGCAGGTAAGGACTGTGGAGTGGTGGGGTTCGTCTCCGCAATCTCTGCCAAATGGTAGAGAAGTGATTTGGCTGTTGATTCTCTGTTGCCACTCAGAGATGCTGACAAAATGGAATGGCTCACTGTGAACTCCCACCTTGATTAGCATGTGTAATTATAAATATGCTGCCGTAAGCGTAAAAATCAGAGTGAAAGGAGGTGTTCTGGAAAGTGGCTGTGTCTCTTTGACACTGAGTGGCCTGTAATTGCCTCTTCCACACGATCAATGACTGCTCAGCATTTGGCATCTGGATGAATCAGCCCGTCGGGTTTATTTGGGGAAATTTACGCCAAGATTTATATTTAATGTTGGATTTCAATAACCTAGAGCAAGCACTTAAACCGCTCATCAAGCATTGCATGCAGTCTATAGACATTTATAAAGCCCAAATGTTAACAATGTTTTGATATTGAAACAACAAAAAATGTATATACATCAAAATTAAGATTATGTGTGTAGATGTGTGGATGAACATGGGTGACGTGTAGATAATTAAAATTGGCTTCCAGAACAATGATTATATATTTAGTGTGACATAGTGGACGACAACCAGTGCTGGGCGAGATACGCCCCATGATACCCCGACACATAAATGTAGACTAGCAAGTCATAGTTAGACACTTTTCCTCCCTCCCTGACACTGTTAATTCCTTCCAATTCCTCCCTTCCTGTCAATTTCCCCCCTTCCCATCTGCAGTTGTGAATGAGGAGGTGTGTAACTATAGACTAGAACATGTCAAGCTGATTGTCTGGCTCACGAAAATCTTAAATAATTAAAATTACACTAAAGTCTTGAAAGGGCTTGCATAGCGTGCATGGAAAAAAAGATTTGGGAAGGAGTGTGAGTCATTTGGGAAGATGAATGATGATTGGCCTTTTTACCTTTATTTATTCATGGGGGAGTACACTGAATTCCCTGATTACACAGTTAGTCATTTGCATTTCTGCCTGTGTCACTAAGCAGCTCCACCTGGGGCAATTGGGGTTAAGGCCCTCGCTCAGTGAGGGTCAGTTTCCCAAGCCATATTTATCCTGCTGGTCCACGGGATTGAATCGATTACCTTCCGGTTACAAGCTTGCATCTCTAACATTTAGGCTACCAGCCCACTCATTTACTGGTGAGAGATGAGTGGGGAGCTCCAGGTGCTGTTAACAAGAAGGGAAGCCAAACATTGTTCATTTTCACATACCACCCACATTGCAACGATACAATGCAGATTAAAAAACGTCTAAGCTTCCCTTTAGGTTCAGATGAGTCATACAAATGCTGAAAAGATTTTTATGTACAGCAAAACGTATTCATAAACATCAGCATTAGTTATCATCTTGTCTGTGACTTTGCTCGTATCTGCTTCCCTCTGTGGTGGCTCATGGAAAGGCATTTAAAAAAAAAAAAAACAGGTCATCAAGAAGATTGACAAGGGAGAGTAACAATACATGTCATACTTCAAGGTGAAAAGGCGCATATACTCTGAGCTTATCGTGACACAATGCACCCATGCATCTATCGATCCATTAATCCAAGCACAGCAGCCCAACTGTCCCTTTCCCTGCTAATGTCCTCCAGTGCTTTCTGGGGATCTCCAGGTCTCCGAGCAGGGAGATGTACTGCTGTGTTTTCTGGGATCCCCCCACAACACCCCACCCACCCCTTGAAAATCAACCCTATTTCAGCTGCTTGTATCTCATGCACAGCTGGGCAGTGCTGATGAGAGAACTGCTTTGTGGTTCAACTCTCTCTTTGAATTTGTGTTGGACCTTACTGCAGCTGCTTTATCCCTTAGACCAACACAGCAACACAAGTGTTTTGGGAAGAAAAGAGTCTTTTAAAATCTAAGCAATATCTCCTTCAAGAGCATTTAAACACTACAGATAGGAACATATTTAAAATGATGAAAGTTGAACACATGTTTGTTGGTGTCCATCACACATATGATGTCTGCACTGTGCTGGATTTTCTACAGTGCACTTGCTAATCAGCTTATTTATTGTCTTCATTAGTCAAACTGGTTATGTTTAATATGTCATACTGATTATGGCGAGATGTTATGCAGCTCAAGTGCCTCTTAAAATGGGCTACCACAACCACATTCATAAAAAGGAAAAGTTCTGGCCCTTTTTATCTTGTAGGTCCCTTTTTTCATATTGAAATATTAAAATGACAATCATTTTTAAACGATAGCAATGACAGGCTTTTCAATGGATGTTTGCTACTCCTGATATGGTCATGTAATGTTTTAGTGTTTAGCTTGTGTGCTACTGGTGACATCTTTCAGTAGCAGCTTTTAACTTGGGGGTGGGAAAATCTATGCAAAATCTACTAACTAGTCAAAAAAGAAAGAGGGTCTGGCTGTTGAATTATCAACATCATGTCTGTGATTGCCAAACCAAGGAGGGGGAAGGGTTAGAAGTTAAGCAAGAGGTGGAGGATTTCAATATATAATAGTGTTTGCTCCTTCAAATTGATTGAAATGAGTACATAATCATATAACTTTAGCCTGTCTTTGACAGTTGCTTTCTGCTCTCCATTCAGCCTGCTCTTTGTCTGCCTTCACTATTGTTGTGATGTCTGCCTGCTAATATCAGGAGTTTTTTTTGGGTGTCCATTTTTTGCTTTTTGTGTATTGTGCTGTTTTTACTCTCTTTGCTCTCTTGTGTCTGTTATCAGCCTTTGGATTCCATTAGCACAGTGACAGAGAGGTGATTACAGCCAGCCCAGGTTTTTTTTCATACAGATTAGACGTCATCTGTGATTCTTTTCATATGCTCACCGTCCCCACCACCCGTCAAGTTATTGTCTGGGGCCCTTTTCCTTGAGCTGTTGATATGGCCTGCTGTATGCTCCTGTAATGCTATCTGAATTCTGTGCACTTTGCCATGGTGAATATCAGTATTTGACACAACTAATATGGCCTTTCATTTTGATGGAATTCTCTTTCAGAGCAGCCGTACTGGCTGAAGCCTGTGTTTTCTCTTAGTGAGACAGAGCTGTTTGCTTGGGCTGTGGGTGGAGCGGACAGACAGATTGCGTCAAACAGAAGTGTTGTGTTTGGCAGGCTCTGCTTGCAATCTCTGCCACTTTCCATTTATGAAGGTTGTACTGCTTGCAATGTCCACTGGTTGAGAATTTGAAAGGGTAAAATAATTACATTGCAAAATTATCATTTATATGCATGATTTCCTGGTGATACAATTCAATTACATTGACAAGAAACCCTTTCAGAAGCAACTGAGGCCTGAGTTAAATTGAAGAGTCAGTTCTCATTTCCACTAATTTGATTGTCACACTCCTGAATTGCGTTTGATAATCTCACAAAACAAAGGCAATGAGATAATCATTTGCAGTGTAATGCTGTACTTATTTTAATCTTAAGAAATACAACAGATTTGCCAAGCAGGTAAGAGAAGCTGTCATTCCAAATCAGGCTGAACCAGTGAAGCATCCAACACAAGGATGGGAAAAGCTGGAAAAGGACTTAGCCTAATGGTTTTGTCATCCCACATCACACCATGTGCCTGTCTGAATGCAATTAAGTGTGCTCTGGCAGCAGCATTCATTACTTTGTCAATGTACCAAGAGTGACTTGAGGTGAAAGCATTTACATTTCTGTGCACACATTATGCAGCTACAATGCATTCATGTGTCCTGTCAGGTAACAGAGGAAGAACACAGGATGGCTTGTCCTTTGTTTGTCATTCCATTATGTTTTAGTTGGTGGTGTCAAACCAGGATGATGAGGATGACGATGCACCGACTCACCTGCTTCTGCCACCTGACGCAGCTGTAAGTGACCCTCACTGCCTGAGGCCCGAAGACCGAGACAAAAGGTCAGAGCACAGCTGATAGCAATTACATAAAAGCTCATGATGAAAGGATGAGATGACCATAAGGATGATAAAGTAGCTGTAAAATACAACAGTTGTCTGTTTTTATTTATTTTTGATGTCTACATGATGTTGGTGTTCTGGCAAAATTCTGGCATTTTGCTCTGTATATATCCTGAAAATCCAGTCAACAAAAATTGAAAAACTAGAAGGTTTAAGGCCTGTCACACCAGCATATTTAACAGCTACATGTTGACGATTAGCAAACCAGTGGGACAGTGCACACCTTTGAGGTAATGGAGAGCTACTATAGCTTCTCAGCTATGTTGCACCGTTCACTTTCTTCCCCCTGTTGGAGTATTAACTGCTCTACAAATGAGGATGGGATTTGCAGACAATTAGGAGACAGGAGTTGATTGTATACAAATACGTCTTTTGAATAAACAGTGAGCCAGCTTTTTCCATCTTCCATAAAACCTTTATTACATTACATTACATTACATTTCATTTAGCAGACGCTTTTATCCAAAGCGACTTACAATAAGTGCATTCAACCATGAGAGTTCAAACCCAGAACAACAAGAATCAAGAAAGTACAATTCCTCAAGAAAGACAAACTACCAAGTGCTATGAATAAGTGCCATTTAAGTGCTAATAGAGTACTAAGAGAGATACATACACAATTTTCTTTTTTTTTTTATTCCAGGTATAGTCGGAAGAGATGTGTTTTTAGTTTGCGACGGAAGATGTAGAGACTTTTTAGTTTGCGATGGAAGACGTAGAGACTTTCTACATCTTCCGCCGCAAACTAAAAACACATCTCTTCCAACTATACCTGGAATAAAAAAATAAATAAAAATTGAATGAAATGATGTGCAATCTTAACATCAAAATGCCAAGGGCAGTTAATGGAATAGTATAGACGAAAAATAATTGAAAACTGAGTGAGGTCCAGTAGTGTTATAACACGGCATGATTTTAAAAGGGAGCTGCAGTATCTGCTGAAAGTAAAAAGAAAAAGTATGTTATTTGAAACACATTATCTGTGCCATAGATCGAAACCTGTGCTTTCCCGCTGTTTTGGTTTACGTAAATGTGCACATTCGTAGTCGAGTCGTGTATATACTGTATAAGTATTTATATATGTATGTGTATATATGTGTGTGTATATATATATATGTATATATATATATATATATATAGTATATGTGTATATATAATATATGTATGTGTATATGTATGTGTATATATATGAATATATATATATATATATATATGTGTATATATGTATATATATATACTGTATATGAATATATATATATATATCTATATATATCTATATATATAGATATATATATATAGATATATATTGTGTGTATATATATATGTATAAACATATTGGGCTGAACCGAATAGTTAGAAGCTTCATATTGTTTACAATCAAATTATTATTATTGATCGTTGTGTGCAATAGTAGGACCACACCTTCCGCCTTCAGGCCTTGGCGCTCTAATTTTCTCAGTCCACAAGTCAGAATATATTTCATAAAGATAGATATAATCATTTACAATTTCCGCGTTTTTATTAATATGTGTTGGTATTTAGCCTTTCAAAAACTCATATTCAAAATCGACTATTTCGATCATTTGCATCAATCATCATATGAGATATGAGATTGTGAAACTGGTATATTCTCCTTTAGAAGCCACAAGTCTATATGATATCAACTTTGTTTTAAGATAAACATGTTTATTGGCGATGTCTTAGAGAAGTACTACACTTGGCTCCCGGATCGGAATTATGGACAGTCTTGTACCTTTCCTGTGTCATATGTTTTTTTTGCTCTGAATCAAATGCTTTATGGTCACATTTCATCTCACTGTTGGTTGGCTTAGTTCCATGCTTAAAACTCCTTTTATATTAAGATTTTCTAAAAGGTCAATGGAGTGAACGAATAGGAAATACACTTCAGGAAGAACTGGAGCCGTTCAGAAAGTGGGCGGTCACTGTTGAGAGATGCTTGGAATGTAAAATTTTGGTACAGCCCATATATATATATGTATATACATATATATACATATATATGTATATATATATATATATATATATATATATATATATGTATATGTATATGTATATACATATATATATATACACATATGAATGATATGCTTTTTTTACTTACCTTTTTAACCCTTTTATTAGCTTTGTGCATATTGTCTGAAGCTTCTGTGTGCTGACACCACGGTTTCTCTCCAGATGGTCACCAAAGGCTCGTTGTGTGTGGTTATTGGTGCGTTTTATTGTATTTGGTATGAGTGTAAAAGCTGTTTTCCACTGGTTCGCAGTCACCAGATGCTCATTGTGTGTGGTTTTTGTTGGTGAACTTTTGAGCGTTTTGTAAAAGTGATTAAGCTTTTCCACTGGTCCACTGACACCAATCTCTCTCTCTCTCTCTCTCTCTCTCTCTCTCTCTCTCTCTCTCTCTCTCTCTCTCTAAAATATTTTATCTATGCATGGATAATGTAGACCCATATCCCACATTGATAGGTCACTAGGTTCACTGCCCATTACTGGTGTGTTCACTGCGTCACCAAGCTTCTCAAATAACATATTTTGTGAAGACCGGAAAAATATAGCTGTAGAAAACAAGTAAGACAAGAAAAAATAGCAAGTGAGAATCTCCAAATCAACTACATTGATGCAATGTGAATTTAGGAAACGAAAATAAATGAAAGATCATGTTCAGAAGGAGGCTGGTTTACATTGCGATGTTCCGTGAAGCGGCGTGGCGCTATCTGCAAAGCACTGGCTGGGAACACGTAGGCTCGTCCTCGTTGCGAGTGACACAAAAGACACTTTGAAATCCAATATGACCAGCCAGAGCATCCGATTTGCAAAAATATTGTTTTTTAGTTTTTTTTGCCATCCAGATTCATTTTAGGAAGTCTGGAAATAGGCCTTTGGGAACAAACATTGTTTGCTAGATCTTATGGATCTATGTTTAATTCATGGTTTTTAGGTCAGTGTATCTAGGTGTGGATTGAATGCATTAGAAATCTGGACAAAAATCCCTTTTAATAACAAAGAACTAAAGCATGTGCATGAGCAAAAGGGAGGGAGCATTCATGTGTGTGTTTTGTTGTGTGTGTGGTTTGAGGGGAAGGAGTTAGCAGGGTACACTTGTCAGCTTTTCAGTGTTTGTAGCCCCCTGGATGAACATGCAGCACTCTAATCAATTTCATGTCGCTACAGTCTGTGTCTCTGTGCTTTTCTGTAGAAACAAATGGCTTACAAAGGCTGTAAACCTGTGAGGTGATGTCAAATTGTATATGTTGGCTAATTTAATTTAGATTAGATTTGTGTGTTAGCGCCTATTTAATGATATGATTGTGCAGTGGCTTTTTTTTTTCTTTTAGCACTCTTAGCGTTTAGTTTTGCTCCCT
The DNA here is from genome assembly GCA_016806645.1 of Ophiodon elongatus. Taxonomy (NCBI): domain Eukaryota; kingdom Metazoa; phylum Chordata; class Actinopteri; order Perciformes; family Hexagrammidae; genus Ophiodon; species Ophiodon elongatus. The sequence goes on along the minus strand of JACSYO010000264.1, from coordinate 1,326,013 downwards.
TCACCAGCTATAGGTTGCAAATGTTCACTGTTGTGTGTCATTAAATGTCATGTGTAACTAAGTCTGATGCTGTTTTTGTGTAGTCGAGTGGAGAAGAAAGGAAAATAGATGGAATGTTTGTGCTAGAAAGAGAAACTTAAGCACGCGTGACTGGATTTGGCAAGAGTTTAAACGGCAGAAAATGGGAACATATTTTCCAGCACGCATGTTGGTTTATTTTACTTTAAAACAATAAGAAGAATGTGTTCACGTTTGTGTACTCAGTCCGAAGCGATGCATATTTAATGTCTGCTCCTGTGACCTCACATTTAATTGGTGGATGGCACAGTAAAGCAAGACCAAAAGGACAATACCTTTTCAGGGTTATGTTAAACCTTCAGAGCTGTGGTGAATCTCACCGCATTGACACACATTTCTTTGGCAACAGTTTGTATTGTGATTGAGTATAGTATCCATGTATGACTCACATCTGAATTGGACAAAGGCCCTTGCTGAAGGTCATTGTGTCTGACACTATGAATTCACACATTCATTCATCTCTGTCTTTGATTTGATTAAAAGCAGCACATCGCATTGAGAAATGTGCCACTGATTTTCTTTTTAATTCCCAAAATAATCGGTATATTCAAGGCTAGTGTTGTGCTGACGTGCATTACCGTGCTCCCGTTGTTGTGTGTATGAGTGCACACAGGCATACACACAACAACAGGACACAGGCGTCCTGCAGCTCTAAAGCACACTGGCTCATTCTCCTCCCAGGTGGTGCCACTGCCTGTGGTGTCAGAGAAGTAAGGGCCATGACCACAGCCTTTCAGTTGGTGTTACCACAACAGGAGAGATGAGGATTGAGATAAAAGGGCACCCCCAACCCCTGTCTGCCCTCACTGCGGTTTGCAGGTGCACTGTTAGTGGGGCACCAACAGTAACAGCCAGGTGATAAGGCTGAGAGAGTGAATCAAACAGACATAGGGCCTCCATCTGGCACAGCTGTTCATAGTTAAGCACACTCTGTTCCTTTACTGTTCAGAACTACATTTGTTCAATATTGTAATGATGTCTTATTTGTCCCTGGATCGCCTTCAGATAAAATGTTGTCACGTGCATACAAAAACAATGAGATTTTAAACAAATGAAATGTGACAAACACAATCCATCCATCCATCCATTATCCGAACCGCTTATCCTTTTTAGGGTCGCGGGACAAACACAATCAAAATTCAAAATGATGAAATTAAGTTGCCGTAAAAAAAACACAACGGTGTAGGCACTAATAAAACAGATGCACCACGCATGTGGAAAATAGTGAAACATCTTTACCGTTTTTAATCCTCTGCAATATTGCAGGGTTTGGTTATAATAATGTCCGCATCCTTGATGGTCTGAAACTGCTGGAATGTTTTTCTATAAAAGCACAGCAGCTACATTTTCTACCACTGAGAAACACTGAGCCTTGGCTTGTCACAATACTATATTTACCACCCTGATCCAGCGAGCAACGCGGCCATTTAGCCAGTTAAGCTCGATGTACTGCCAAGCAGACAGCAGCTGGAGATTCCGCATCTGAGATTGTACAGGCAACATTTGGCATTCACAGGACATTGACAACAACATATATTTTAGCTAAGCCAGATGGGTAATTGATGACTACATTGTTAATAAGAAAGAAAGTGAAGTTTTTGATGACATACAGAAAGTAAATGTGTTACACTGAGGACAGAAGAAGCATCTATAAGTTACCTGGCTGGTTTTATTTCAGGCCTGGACACAGGACAGAGTAATTTGCCCATTTCATAGGCAGATGGAAACCAGAGTGACAGATGATTCACTTTACTTAATCTTGTCTTTGCTGTTGTGTTCCTAATCCTATCCCAGATCCTTTGTTGATGTCTATAACATACAAGCAAGTGCTGTACATGATGCAGTTGTGTTGACGACAGAGAGTATTCAGCTCATTTTCTTAAGCAGAAATAGAAATGCCACAATGAAAAATAGTCCATCACAGCAAAACGTCTTGCACTCAGAATCTCACCGGGGCAAAAGAACACAGGTATTGCTATAGTGCCTCAAATATCACAACTTGATTTTCAGCAGACTGTTTTGATTCACACCAAAACAGTTGTTGTGGCCAAAACTCCAATTCATTTGAATGTGAGTTGTGCATTTAGGCGTTCGATTTTATATGGTTATTATAGTGTTTTTCAAAATCTTAATATGCTAAGTAGTCAAATAAATATGATGGAGTAAAAATGACATTATTGCCCACTGAAATGTGAAGTAAGTAGCATAAAAGAAGAAAAAAAACTTGTATAATACAACTACTTCAGAATTGTACCTAAAGTACACAGTTTGAGTATTATGTACTTACCACGTTACTTTCCACCGCTACAGATATACCTAATTATTTAGAAGGGTTCAGAACTGATCTGCTGCTTTCCCCAGAGAATAAAGTAACATTGGTACAACAACAAAAAAAAAACATTATGAAGACATTTTATTATATTTGTTTTGATAATAGGAAGTTTGATGTCTCAGTTAAGCAGGTCTAATGTGTACTTTAAAATGATTAATATCTACTGAGTGTAGAGTACATAGAAAACACAAGTGTTTTTCTTCTTCTTTGGACCATGTTTACAGCTCCAGCCTACGTTAGTTAACACACTTATAATCTACTGCAGTCCCACTTAATCCCCCTTATCCCCCCCTCCAGTAAACCAGCAATATTTAATGATGATAATTTTAATAGTTCCCAAGATTATGTGTCTGATGTAAAACAATGACAGAGATCACAATACTTCTCCTGTGGGAATTGTCTCTTCAAGAGAGAGAAATGAAAGAACAGATTTGGTTTGTGCAGAGAGAGACGGACTGCTGTAAGATACAAACAGTACTGTGGAGTGCGCAGTCAAAGCATGGCATTTGTAATACTCTTGCTGAGAAAGTTTTCTCCTGGCCTATTTAAGATAGGGATAAAAAATTGGTGCCATTAATATTTTATTATTTTACCCTTGCCCAATATGTCTCCATGAACTGCTTGCACCCAGGGTATAATCAGTGAAGGTGGGGGGATTTGTTTCCCTCTGGCAGGAAGGTATATTTATTCTCCTGTGGGTGTCACTATTACCACATCTGAGGGACTGAGCCTCATCCAATGGTCCCACTGCACTAATGAATTATGGTGGCGACTGCACACAGACCTACACATTTCTGCAACGCTGAACACATGCACACACATTCAGACACATGGGCACACATACAGGCTGCCTATACATGTGTGAGCATACACACTCCCAGCAGTGAGGTCTGAGGCAGAAAGCAGGAAGCTCTGCTCTGTGTAAGAGTGTGTTAAGGTGGAACTTCGGCTTTGCTTGCACTTCTTAGACTAACAGAGGAAGACAACCAAGTGATTGGTCTAAAATAGCTGCAATAGTAAGTACATTTCATAGCTGGGAAGATGGAGGAGAAGTTGTGCTGATTTAAGTGATTTAAGCTTTGTGTTATTGTCACAAAGGACCTTTCTGGCCTGTCATGTTACTCGAAGCATAGATACATTAACTGTGGTGGCTGTGATTCATGGATATGTCCTTCTACGCTTGTTGATATGTATGTGAACATAGAAGGTTTGTGTAATTTGATTTCCTCTCCACCAGCTCTCCCCTCAAAACACATTTACATCTTTTGGAGCAGGCAGCGTGGATTTATGTTGGAACTTAATGACGCGGTTATAAAACTGTATGATACTAAGGCATCATGTCATATAAATATACAAGGACTGAGTATCGCCACTGATTTCCTGAAATTATTCAATTTTAATTCACAAGGTCCCAATTAAATTTTATTTTCAGTTCAATATCGATTCAGTTACAATACCACTACTGTTTGGCTATGAAAGAGATGATGAGAAGTAATGCTGTAAATTGTATAAGAAAATAGGGCTGCGGGGATAAAATGTATTCTTAGATGCATCGCGATTATGACTCAATGTAGAAAACTCAATAATCGGAAATTTGAAACTCAATTCTGACCGGCACCCCTAGCTTAAAAACGTATTCCGCCCAACTCGGGAAGGACGAAGCAAATCACAAAGTAGATTGTAACTGTTTTTTTTCTTTTCTTGTTGTTTCTCTTTGCAGGCCTTGGAAATGTAACCCTCCAGTTGACGCAACTCTTGTATTTGTTACTAAAATTGAATTAATAAAAGATAATGGAAGTAAATCCATCTTTTTTTCAATCATGAATCATTCTAAATATGCATTGTTTCAAAAATAGCATATAGTCACAGTGAGAAAAAAAAAATCACATGTAGAAAGATTTTGATGCATCAAGATGAATCGATAGTCGTTTTATAATTGAATCGTAGCCCTCGGAATCGGAATCGAATCACGAGGTGTCTAGGGATTCCCACCCTTATATGGAACTCTCTAAGCTGGTGCATTATTTAGCCCCTAACGGGAGTTAGATGAAGCAAACCACTTGTAAAATGCCACGTGCAAACATACAAATTCTCAGTACTACTGTGTGAAAATATCCAAGGCCGGCACCGCTGCTTGGCGATGCCTTCAGTGGAGCGACTCATGGCATGTATTGAGTCAACTGATGTTTGCTGATCTTCACACATCCAGGGGAAAAGACATGCATTACAAGATTTATCTCTGGATTTTATGAATCGTTATTGGATCATTTAAAGGAAGATTGATTTGAATCGGGAAATCGATTTTTTTTTCAAACCCAGCCCTAATGAATACACAGAGAGAGTAACCGCCCCTGTCCCCTTCGTGGCAGGCAGTCACCTTGCCAATACTCAGGACGGCACCACCTGTCAGGGCTTGCCTTGGGCCCCAGACAGAGCCCTCTGTGATCGAGGCTGGATTTTGTGGCGGATCACTGGGATTTACGGGGACAAACAGACTGCTGCTGTACACTTCCATGTATGCTGCTGAAAACTCAATTTGGTTGTTCTGCTCCTCATCTCTACTTTACCTGCTTGAATCTTAACAAGGACAGGGACAGTAGGGAGACAGTAGAAAAGCAACAGAGGAGGTTATTTCAAGTTCAAGTCTGTAGTGATTCTATTCAGCACTTTCCAGGTGATAAAAACAATTACAGCTTCTTCCTCTTGCTAGGCGATTTAAATGGAAGGATTTTAATGAAATATGAACTTTTTGATTTTTTTTTCTTTTTTATTGCAGCCTGTATTATTTTTAATGAACTTGACCTTTGCATACAAAGCATATGGTTTGGTCATTAATATGGATCAAAAGAAATTAGATGTCAATGACATATGACACAACCTTTTCTTGACCTTGTGCAGCCATGCTTGACTGTGTTTTTCAGAATCGGTACACTTAATATCAGGAGTGTGAGGAAATCCGTCTTTTCTCTTTCCCCCCTTAACAGTAACTGATGGATTATTGACTATAATGTGGTTAAAACAAGGCAAGGAGTCTTAAGCCATGCTATTAGTTATTGTATTTGCGATACTGTTAGAACTAAATGCTAATGTTTTGCAGGGACAAAGATTAACATGTTCACTATCTTAGTTTAACATGTTAGCATGCTAACATTTGCTAGTTAGGACTAAACACAAAGGACAGCTGATGGGAATGTCAGTTTTTGTAGGTACTGAAGTACCATTTGTGGTGGCATTTGAGGAAAATTCAGGGGAATCACTATTGGGACAAGATGTCATGGCAGTCCATCCAGTAATTTTAAGATATGTCTGGACCAACGTGGTGAAGCAACCGACAGACAGCATTGCCATCACCAGAGCAACGTCTCTAGCATGGCCAAAGATTACACAAATGTTGGTCTTCGTGGACTAAGATTTCTTTCGTCCATTAGTCATTTTTTAAAATTATTTTTCATGCTGAATGATTATTTCCAAGAAAGTTCAGAGCATATTTCTGGTAAACACACAATCTAAAGTGGTGCTATAATATTGTTGCTTTAATTTGGATGCCATTTGAACCTGTTTAGAGTACATAATGTTCATATTGTTACATCCCCACAGTACCCAGTAACTATCCCTGTTGCTATTGTGCCACTGTCAGGTAACACCAACATATATTCCCATTGATTTTATGTTAGAGGAAAAGGGTGAGAGCAGGTAATATACTGAGTAGTGGTGTAACCTAGTAGACCTTAGTTGATCCGTGATCCGTACAGATCACCTCCCCAAAGCTTTACTGCCGATATTCAGTAGAAATATGTAATCGAGAGATCGACATTAATCGTCGCCGATCCCTGATAATGCTACATTGTGGCCAACAAATCTGTGTTGAAATCAACAAGAGGCGAGGTAGTGATGTTGGCAATAACAGAGTTAACGGCTAACGTACAGAGATTTCATTGAGTTACCTTTTAGGTTTATGCGCTCCTCTGCATTTTCTTAGAGATGTGCTTTATATACCCCCATTTCTCCAATTAGGGGTAAATTAAACAACTGACTGCAAGTGTGGCATGTCACCTCATGGCACTAGACATCTGGTAACCGGCTGCAATACAAAACAGCATCGCTGCCTTAAAATTCAGCAACTCAGCATTGTCTCCTCCCACACCCGGAATTCGGTCGAATGTGACACAGTTGTATGTTTGTGACATATTTTCTCTCACAAGTGGGGGCTGACTTGTCTGCCTTAATCTCTGGCCTTTCTCTCTGGTGGCTCTCTGCAGGCTCAGGACATCAATGCTTGTTTCTGTCCGAGCAAAATGAGGAGCCAGGGATCTTTGACATGCTGCTGAGGCTCCTCTATGGGTTCACTCATCCCTCTCCTCTCTGGGAGGCCCCATATAGTGCAAGGCACAACAGAAGTAAGTGTATGGTGTGTTTGGAGGTCAACCATTCCCTTCATTTTTAATAACCCTCTAGGTATCTGGAATTTACAATATTTATGAAGCCTGTATCTGTTGCAGACAGGATATAAAATGCAATAAATGCTACCATATTTCCTCTGGACTAATTAGGCTTGGAGTCATGACTATCAGTGTGACCCTGGTGAATGAGACTTTGAGTTCTTGCCAGCATGCTAAGGACAAAGGAAATTGGGAAATGCATGGCTCCTTGCATAATAGCCCCTCACAAGCCCTCTTCAGCACAGGCATTCACAGTGGCCTACAGAGAAAGTGAAAAAAAGCAATTTTGTGTTTGGTTTACGGTTGGAGTCTAAGGGCTGAGCGATACGTATCACCAGAGGAACATTTTGTGTTTTGAAACCTCATAGCGGCTGTAGCAGACAGGAAATGAGACGGGGTTTTTCATTTCCCTGTTGCTATCTTCACTCACAAACTAAATAAGGACCCCTTTGCAACTGGCCCCCGATTACATCTACCTACTATTCACATTGCAAAAGGAAGACGGCAGTTCTGTAATCAGGAATGTAATCTACATCATGAATTTCATATTCATGGTAAATGCTAAAAAGCAACCGGGTCAAGAGCTCGGGGGATAGAAAAGGCTTGGTAAGATAATTGATTTCACTTTTTGAACAGTCTTGGAAATGGTGGGATGTGAAAAGGATGGAGTGATTGACACATTGCTAAGCTGTGAAGATGCATGCTGAATGATGGATGTCATCGCTAAAGTAACAAGCAAGGCACTCTGATTTTTATCACCTTATTATGTCGTTGTGGTTGGTGGATCTCTCAAGTAATCTCTAGCTTTCTGTGCTTGCACCTTCTCTGTTTTCTTTTTCCTTTTTTTCCAAATAAATTCATGCATGTATTCTCTCTATCCACCACTTCATATTTTTTTTTAGCATACAAGCAATGCAAGCAGCTTTATATGTGGGAGGTTGTCCTTTACATTAAAACCTGCGACTATCATGTGCTGTGCAATTATTTCATATTTACTCCTCCTCTTTGTTCCTTATTTTTTTTGCCGGCTTTTATTTCCACCTGCTCTTTATAACTGCAGGATTTTTCTCCCAAGACGCCTCCCACATGCCCTCTCCCATTTGTCTCTCTGATTAATATTAAACCTGCTCCCACTTGCCCCACTATTTCACTGAAAAACCCAAACAACTGGTGGCTTTTTGATTGGCCTTGGCCTTCACGGATGCTGGGGGAATTGAGGAGAAAAAGCAAAAGCATTTGATCTATTCATCCATCCCTGGAAATCAATAGACTCTGTCTCTCGGACACACCTCCACCGTCTGACTTACTTTTTTGTCCCAGGAATACTGCCCATTGTCTGCATCAGCTCCACAACCGTAAAGAGAACACAATAAACCCTGTCCTGTACATAATTTCAAATTATATGATAACACATTTAAAGATGAAATCCTGTTAAACAAGATTAGAACAACTTGTGTATGGACAGGAAGGACTGAGACATAGACTGGCAGCTATGAAGTTGACGAAGCTTAGAACATGCTACAACACACCGTATGCTTTTCTTTCTCCTTCCTCTTCAAATGAGACGAGTGGCTCTGCCCCACGCTTTATTGGCTGCTTGTTAACCTTTTAGATGGCAATGAAAAGGTTACTCTGCTCATTGTTTTTGTCCTCTGTGATTTATAAGTTTACTCTCCTGTATGTAAATTTTCAGCGGCAAAGCAGGCGCACTCACTGTACATTCGATCTGCTTATGCTATAAGCTATCAAAACTGCCGTCTTGTAATTTCAGAACATGCTGTAGTTTTGCTCAGCAGCATATTTGGTGGCTCATATTGTGAAAGATACATTATGCAACAGAATAATAAAGCACTATCATGGGGGTAGTTTTGTTGCATGCACACTCATGTTCATTGTTTTGCAATGTTTTGGTTCACTTTCTCTGATCTCATTAGCATAATATCCAGAGGCAGCTGTTTTCAGCAAACAAGCGCTGATAAACCCAGCGTACACTACCAGCACCAAACGGTTACCAGTTAGCAACTAGCCGGTGAACGTAGTGAAGCATCAAGCTGGTAAAGAGTCAGATATTTCCTTCATGGAGCTGTTAAAAAATAAAAGAAACCAAACAATCACATTAGCAGCTACATATTAGTGATGCATGCATTATTCGGCAGTTCCTTATGTTTTCCTCACTTTACGTTACTTAGTAGCTACTAAAAATGTTGTGTACTGTATTTTAAAGTGTTAGTGGCATATGAAACGTGTAGGCCTATGGTATGTTGTGTTTCAAAATGTTATTTTCAGATTTTAGTTCATTTTAGTTATCCCTGAATATAGTTCAAATGCTCTGAAGACCCTCCTGCTAGTGCGCTGCTGAAGGGGAGTTTGAATGTCCCATTACAGTATTTCCATGATTGCACACACCCCATGTAAAAATAGTTTAAATTTGCCCTGATTAGTTGCAGAGGTGACATTAACAAGTCCATATTTCACATTTCTAACCTAATTTATGTTGCCGCTTCAGGGCAACTGACGCGACAGTCACCTTTTGGCCCTGACGTGCAGCATAAAGCACGTAAAAAAAAGCAGAATGTTGGCATCAGGGCACATTCGGCAGGAAGAGAGGGACACAAAGTGAAATGCTGATTGAAAAGAGGAGAAAATCAATCAAGCGAGCCTGTCTGATTGACAGCTTGCCAAGGTGTTTTCTGTGGAGGTGTCAAGAACAGCACAATTGCTCTCCCCCTCTCCTCCTTCTCTCTTTCTGTTTCCCTCTCTCTATCTCTCACTGTCTCATCCATCACTTGCCTCTTCACCCATCATCACACTGTCGTCTCCTCGTAAATGTCTCACCAAACTCCCCCAATATCTCTCTCACTTTTCACTCCATTGTTCCTCCTCTTCAACTATCCCTCGCACACCCTCCCATTTTCTCTCCCAGCCGCTCCCTTATTTTCTACACAGCGATGCATTCATTGCCAAACATTTAAGGGTGCACACTGACGCTCCTTTAATCTTGTGTTCTGTAACCTTCAGAGGGGAAGAAAGAGCTGCTCCACTTGTGTTACCTTTAAATAACTACACCAATCCATCCTTTATACTCACACTTTCTCATTACTCAGCTCCAGTGAAGTCGCTGGTTTGTGTTATTTGTTTTCATTATACTCTCAGATACATTACAGTGGCGGGATGAGAGGATGGAAAAGGAAATAGGCTTCCGCCGTATAGCCGCATGTGGAGTTTCAGCACAGCACCAAGAGGGCATAGAGTGCATGCAGGATACACGAAATACGCAGGGCGTGGCCACATTAATGGGATCACATCTCCAAAATGATTCTCTCACTAATAGTGGCATTGAAAAAGCATGAGCGGCTTTTTCTTGTACAATTTTGGCTCATTGGTCTCTGAAAGGGCAACGTTTTCAGTTTCAATCACTTCTAACATTTTACTTCTAACTTTTTGAGTGATCTCATCACTGAGAGGGAGCCATATATCTATATATCTATATATACCATGACTACTGTAATATCATAAACACACTTTTTAAATCTGCTGATAAAGGATGGCTTTTGCTTCAGTTGCTGTTTAATTTTTTCGGACTTATTTTCTTTGTATATTTCCTTTGTATTTTTGTAGTTTCCCTCACTGATTCCAATCAGAAAACAGAAAACATAATACCACTCAAAATTGATTGAAGAATTGAAGAATGCAGAATACATGTTTTCCCTTTTGTCAAGCATCAGTTAAATTATCAAATATTTAATAAGATAATACGTAATTTGCATATTTAAAGATTTGATTTTGTTCGGTCAACATTATTTAATTTATTTTGTGATACACATTTTTAGCATTTTTCATTAATGCTATTTAACAATAGTTTGGATTGAATGGTAACCCCACATGTCAGAGCTCCACCAAGATATATATTTTTTCACTGGTGGAATAATAAGTGCAAAATTTGTCATTCATAATATTCCACATCCTCAACCACTTACAGCTATTTTGAACCATTTTAGCTGTCTGTAACTACTGTAAAAGGTATTGTAATATTACTAAAGCATATGGTGTTTTTTTCCTTTTCAGTTTTGTAAGTTTGTCTTAGTCCTTGAAAATGTGTTGAAGGTAAGCAGCTGCTTTGTCAGTTACCTCCATAAGAGACTGCACTGTGGGAAGGGATGGGAATCTGGGAACCAAGCCCTGTTGAAATGACTTGTCAGTCACTCTGCACTTCTGTATTAAAAAGTGCAGAGAAGACATATTGACTCAACCATCCCTGAGTGCCCTTGCTGGCTGGCTTCTAGACAGAGGGAGCCTTAATGCTAATTATAATGGGAAGACAAAGTCTCCCCAGCGGGCAAGTTAAGAGAAATATAGTAGGATCACCAAAATGATGAATCATGTCTTTTAATTCCGCAGCTATAAGGAGTTTATTATTTTAACACTCACTGGTCTCAGTATGCAGTCATTTGATGCTAAAATTATTAATTGTCTTTGTTCATCAATACCAATTCGAGCACTTGGCATTGTTTTCTTTAGGACCTGGGACAAAGTGTTCTGTTGGCTGATGACATTGGATCTTGTGGAGCGATGGAACAGTCCCACTTGAACATACGCGTTGAATCACAGTGACGACAACAAATTTGAATTGCCAACGTGTTTTTAAATCTATACATTAAATAATTTGTATTTTTGTCATCACTAAAACTTCACCTGAATTTTCAGGGATGAAATATTCATATAGGAAAAGAAAAAGCTTTAAACATGTCCTCTAGGAATGTTATTTCATTCAATTGTCATTGTCTTTTTACCAATTGCATGATTTTAAATGATCAAATTATTGGTAATTTACTTCAAATGACTTTGGCATGTTCATAAAGGAATTATGGAATAATATAGAAAAATTCAGGCCTGCGGTTTTCCCCTGCTTCCAGTCTTTATGCTAAGCTAAGCTAAACCCCTCCTCGCTCTGTACTTGACTTACAGCCAAGAAAGTGTTATTGATCTTCTCATCTAACTCTCCGACGAGCAAAATGTCAAACTATTCCTTCAATAAAATAATATTCATGATAAATCATCAAGTTTATCCTCGAGAGACCTCACATTCCACCCATCTAGCTCGGCTTTGTTTTGATAATTGAAAACGTGGTTATAGACGCAAATGTCACACGCATCTAGAGGTAACTCTCAGCACACCTAGTGATGCTTCAAAAATTCAGTTACTGGAATCTCCAGATATTAGCAGTCAAATATGACTAGTGATCATTCTATCTGATTTAGTGAAACAGAAAATGTGAACAAGATGCCTGATTTGTAAGCTGCCAAACAGTGCATCACCTCGCTATCCATATGCTATTATGAAAGAAACATCACACTCACTATTATCACTGCATAATCTTACTGGCCAAATGCATGAAATCTTCAATGCAATTGTTTTGAAATTCCACATTATGCTATTGAATCTTTAAGGTAAATTTAATGATTCATTAAAAGATGAATAGTCTCTACAACTATCTATGAATGAATTCACTAAAAATTATGATTCAGAATCAGTCGTTACTTTACCATGTCCCACTAATCAACTCCCACACAGCCATACAATTTTAGATTTAAATATAAATATAAGATTGAAAGTTGCAGCACAGATGAAGAAGGAAGACCAGAAAAAAATGGGAAAAATGTTAAGATGGTTGTCGGATCAGATAAAAAAGTAACTGAAATAAAAGAGGTTAACAGAAACGAATAATCAATAAAAAAGCAAGGGAATAGAAGAGGACGAGACTTGCGATGTGAAAGTAGGGAGAAGGAAATCGATACGACTGGTCTTTTGATGAGAGACTCCCAACGCAAATGTGATAGTATGGTTCTCTTGTGGATCATAGTGTTTTAGTGATAGTCTGTGACGAATCAGTTGAACCATCAGATGCTCTCCAGTCTGATCATCTTCACAGTCCAATATGCTTCCATTTAGTGGGACGTTTCCTGGCCAAATCCTGGCTGGGACGAGTAAAGGAAGTACTGGCTTGGTGAGAGTGCCAGCCATTCAGCGCAGTATAACACAGTTGTGAGTGGAGAAAAAAAGGTATGATTGTTCAGAGACAGAAGATTAGAAGAAAAGTGTTGAGGGTGAAGGGGCCAGGGGCAGAGATGAGAGCACAGGCAAAGCAGATGGAGGGTGCAGTAAGACGAAAGGAAGAAAGATGTAATAGAAATGAAAGGGCACTCCTGCTGTTGATAATTGGAGTGGTGATGTGCCAACACAGTCTGAGAGGTTTTCCACCTGAGGGTACTATACTGCAGGGGCCCAGACACTGAAACCACATTACAGCCCTCCTGTGTGCACTCGCCAGTTTCCTCCTCTGGCTGGGGCTTGACAAGGAGGAGAGAGCAGAACAGAATACTTGAAAGAAAAATGGACTTTTCTGCTCTTTTCTGTCCATTTTCTGCGAGACATTCACTCGTTTTTTTCACAAGGTTTTTCTGGCCAAAGTCTATTGAGTTCGAGATATCATCAGTGCGGCCAATAGGGCTGCACTTCACAATTCTTTTTTCATGGATTAATATAACGATTGCTTTCTTGTTAAGTTGTTCAATGTAATGACTAATATTGATTACTTTAAAAAAAATTCACTTAATGTAACAATTGATTTGGCTAAAATGAATATAAAAAACCAATTTATATTTCAATATTTTATTTAATTATCTTCTCTTTAACACGAACAAATAACAAAATAATAGGCCCCATTTGTCAGGTGCCTTATCAGAAAAATACGAGACCAAGGATTGCTGTAAGAAATATGTACACATTAGAGGTAGGGTTGGTAACCTTAATAAAAGACTGTTTTGTTATATTTCTTGAAATTCCAACAGCAATCAATAAATCAAATGCTCTGACAAGAACAACAGGACTGTAATAAGTTTGTCCAATCATTTCATTTGGCTCAAATGAAATGATTGGACGGCCTTACTGTCTGTCCACCTACATGCATGCATTCTGCCAGGGCACTCATTGCTCGTTATAGCTGCTAGATTTAGAGCGGATGTTTGTTGTTTACGTTCATTATGAAATGTGTATGTACATAATGATCATTTTGAACTGAAGGGACGACCTGTCTGAGTTGCAGACTACCTTCATTAAAAAAGAGTGGGGAACACTGGGCATGGTTTTTTGGTTGGATAATTGAAATAAATCATAATTTAAATAAATTATATTGGCAGATACAGATCCCTTTATTCTTTGATTATGGCAGCTGGTCTACAAGGCTCCAGACTCCTTTTCTTCCCCCACTATCCCAAAAATAATGTCAACCGCTCTGAAGTCTGTAAACCATGAGCAATTCTAAATGTTATCTTTTTAGTTTAAGTATAGTGTGTACACACACTATAAATTATAAGGAAATGAAAGATTGTATTTTTATAGTTTAAAACAAATCTTGTCATTAGTAGTTTTAATGATGTATTATAATCTGCTAGGAGCTACTGTTAGGAAGTTAAACAGCTCATAATTCATCTCTAATATCTATTTTGTATTTATGTGAAAACATCTCTGTCAAACAACTGGATTTATTCAAGTTTCTCATCAAAATTACATTTTACAGATTACATTTACTCACATCATGATAACGTTATAATTTACCTTCGCTCAATACTCATTTTCACTGAATAGAGCCTGAACGAATCATAATGTAACGGAACCTTCGTTCTCCTCGTGTCAATTTAAACACGGATTGGTTGCTTACAATGTAACATTATCAGAGATCGGAGACTAGAAAAGCATGAATGCAGATGTCCTGATCACATATTTTACTGAATATTGGTGGATAACGATCGTCAGTAAAACTTTATTTCACACTGTGATGGTTAACGTTACACTGTGTAATTAATCCGCGGTCCACACGAATGCCAAACCGTGAGGGGGCATCCGTACGGATCACGGATCGACAGTGGGCCGTTCCATCACTAATATCATCCTATCTTTGGAGGCGTCAGACCAGAAAATACTCATGTGTCAGTCTGTATGACAAACAAGTTACTTTGTCATTAAACTTTGAGGAAATCCTCCCCTTCCACACGTACAATGTGAGTACCTGAGAAGGCACTAAACCGTGTGACAATGTTGCTCATAGATTACTCGTAGGTCTGTTTTCTGTTCCACTCAGCAGGTTCTGGTCAGACCTCCCTGTTCTGTTGCAAATGTGCCCCAGTCTTCTTATCAACATTATGACTCATTGTCAATTTTGGTTCATCATTTTCTGAACTTATTCTAAGCAATTATGTAATTTGTGATGACAGGAAATGTTCAAAACATAACATGTGAGTGGGTAAGCAGTGACATCTGTATAATTAACTTGTTGTTGTACATTTGTGGGAGGCATAAATAGTGTCAGCGTTACGTCACTTCACAACATTCTATAAGAGTCACAAATTAATTGATGGTATGTACTATTCAGACACACTCACTTTGACAGTTACTTTTGCACAAAACAAATGTTAAATTCAAATTTTCTGTCATGTGCAGTTGCTCCCAATACCGATCTGAATCATGCATCCAAAAGTCGCAAACTTAGTGCCAACATTAAAAGATCATGGAACATTCAACCTGCATGATTACCTGAATGGTCATATACGTTGCCCTCTTGGACCTATTGACAATGATATCGCCATGCTCCAAGATTTCAGCAATTAATTTGGTATGTACATTGGGCCTTATGCAAGAAGAATTTTTACAGAATTATTCTTAAGTGACTTGTACGAGTGATTTAGGAAAACTTGCCACATTCACCAATTTTCTCGTACATTGAATCTTCTCATTTTCGAAAACAATTTAAGAGTGGTCAAGACCTGTCGTAAGAGTTATTTGCAAATAGTCTGCTGTTATCCAAAACAAGCTTTCACCAATGGATTGCTGATTTCATAACTTTTTGAATTAGAAAATCCTACATGAATTGCACTTCATAATTATGTTGACACTGTTTGACTCTGCAATTTAAATTGTAATCGTAAGTGTAACTTGGAGCATCGTGGCTGACGTGCGTCAGGCCCTTGGACGAGAGCGTGTGTTTTTACAGCTTCCTGATATCGGCAGAAACAGATGGATAGTTCTTCACATGCAGGTTTATGCAAGCGTTATCCAGGTAAACATCCTCCGTTGCAAGTCCTGATGATGCAACATTACATATAATGGCACATAGTCTGACGTGGCATACTTGTACGAGCCTACCGTGTTAAAAGAACACGAAAATTTTCTTGCATGAGGCCCATTCTTATCATGCCAAAAAATAAATGTAGTTTGTCATAAACTATGGCTTTTTCTTTCACGACAACTTTCCTTTGATGGTTTCCTTTATTGGTTTTGCATAATATCCCTTGAAAGCAGAGTTTCACTCAGGATGTTTTGAAAGTGTGGACAAGACTTGGACAGCCTCTCTTCATCTCCATCATAGCAAAAATGTTTAATATATTTTTCAGAACCACTTTACAGGTCTGGTCCACTGGAATTTTTTTAATGCAATTTTGTACACTTGCAGTGTACAAAATTGGTGGCTCCTATGAATTCGTTCTTGCCGCTCCACGCTTGTGTAACAGAAATACATTCCGCTTTTACAAAATTCAATGGGATGTTATTGATAGCTAGTATGTATGCAGAGTGATGGGTAACAATAAACAAAGAATCAGGGATCAGGATTCATACATTGGATATTGTTCCATTAAAACACGACATACAGTAGTTGGTTTTGCAGTAAGGACCCAGCCCTTGTACATCACTTCGATGCAGAGCGTTAAGTAAAGCTGTAGCTCCACAGTGTAGCTGTAAAATACAGGTTCACAGCTATCCTATATCTTTCTCAGTACGAGTATTTTACAATCATTCTATGAAACCATAACCCAAAGGTTATATCAGTATTGATGTTGTGTCTGTACATGTTAGTCTCATGCTAACTTGTGCTTTAGTGCTGTTGTTGACAGTGTTTTATTGAGACCTAGTGGCATCTTGACTTCTATTTCTATTCCTGGTGTGTATTTACTTCACAGTTGTTTACTACAGTTGGTCCTCCTAGTGAATTACAACGTTTTTTGCTTCTCATTCACCGTTCAACAATTGTGGAAGGACCCAAGGCTACGTGTCCCATATTCTCTTGGAATGACCCTTTTCAGCTGTTGTCATTGGTTTGGTCCCAATTGATACATCTTTGCGCTGTAAACCTGTGGCTGAAAGCTTTGGGACTAATCTTAATCCCTAGAGGGTCTCAGTGAAACTCTTACAGCTAATAGCTTCACATAGTTCTACAATATTTGACTTGGTTATAAGGGTAGCTTGTAGTTTTCTGAACATGTTTAATATAAATAAATCATTCCCCATGGCAGGTGGGCATGGTTAAAGGCTGGTTCAAACTTTTTGCTCAGATTTTTTATGTTTCTCAAGCTTCTCATGAGGACCTTGTGTGTGGGAAAAAAACAATGACTCTGGTCTTGTCTAACATTTTACAATCTTAGGTCTCAACTACTGAGCTTGTTTTTTTGGTGGCCTAGATTTTACCGCCCATCCTCATTAACACAATGTAAATCAAACAAAACAGTAGAGCGTGCCAAACATATTATAGTTCCCCAGAGAGAACACAAAACTTTCAAATATCTCTGTTTGATTTTTCTCAGAATCAAACAGTAACATTACTGCTTTCCGGGCAGACCTCCAATACCAGAGAAGCCAAGTCTTTTTTGCTGTAATTACTGAATGCTAGTGGTGGAAAGCAACTAAGTGCTGGATTTAGATAATATGAGAATATGGCTGCATGGCTGTATATGAGTTTGTGTCTGGTGTATGAAAGGGTTGCACAATCATGGTTACTCAAGGTTGCCGATGGCGGTGTGGCACAGCTTCTGACGAAGCTTTAAGGGCTCCCTTTTAAAAGTCTGTGTCTCAGTGCTTAGTGCGACAATATCCAAGCATCACGTTCCTTTTAATATTCGACCTATTACCTTATCTTTGATATCACAATCCAAATCACATCCATAACTAGGGCTGGACTTAATAGTTCAGACGTCATTCATACCGTTGACATTCAAATTATTGATAATTTACAATAGTCACAATTTAGTAGTAATAGTAACAGTCAACTTTGTCAAAATGTAATTATTGAATGTAATAAATGCCAAAACATGTGACACGTTTTATAAAAAATATTCTGCTTCAATCCAAATTTCTTGGCATTTAGCCTTTAAAAACAAGGTTTTTGCTGGGAATCTTCATTCTAAATCCTCAATCAAAGTTTTGAATGTAAAAAGAAAATCCCATTAGATAGGCCTCTGTCCCTCTCTATAACGTTAACTGCTCTCATGGAGCACAGAGCAACGTTTGGGGGAGCAGGCATATGGACAACAGAGATGCAGGATCAGATTCATGGAGAAGAGTTGGCAAACTGGCTTGTAATTAAGGATTTAAAAAATGTCCTCGTCATGCTGATAAACGGTGCTCAGTGGGTGGACATGCCGCTCCACCAAGAACATCTCTAAATGCACAGAAGGGCCATTCTAGTATTTATTTTTTACAACATCTTGGTTCTGAGGTAAAATTGCTGTAAAAATTTGAACATCCTGAAAATTATTGATATATGATCAGATCGCCTAGTGTTAGACTTTGCTGTTAGGAGACACACACTGCAGTTCTCCTGAAGGACTTGCAGTTTAGTATTTCATTAATATGCTACATTGCACCTTTATGTTTTTCACAGATTTAACAAGATTAAGATTTTAATAATTAGCTATTTAAACACAATGCTATACAACAAATAAGATTTCCACACATACTATTATAACATATAATAGTATTATAATATTTTTTCTTTCGATATTTTGCTGATACTTACTGATATTTGTTGCATCCTGTAAAAGCAAACATTTTTACCCCTCTGATTATCATCAGAGCTTCTGAGGGTTTTGATTTTTGTTTTGGATGGCACTGTGCACTGACTACTTTTATTGTCCAGTAGCGCTGGCACTGTTTAATTTTTAGATGTTTTTAATGCTCTAGTCCAGTCTGTGAAAAATAAAAGTGCAACCACTAGGTAAGTCATGTATTATGAGATGCTGTAATTTCTATGGTTGTAAACAACCTGGAAATAGACATGTGCACCGTTCTCACCTTGATTTAGAGGATAACCTGAATTTGTGCTGATATTTCCATTTATAGTCTGCCCATCACTTCAGAAATGATTATACCATTCATTATTTACATTCTATCACATTTTTTTTGCTCCATAAGATTGCCCTGAGTGATCTGTTTTTTTTTCATAGTTCATATCAGGCCAAAGGAAAAAACAAAAAAACTAGGAAACAGGTAAGTAATACTGTGTTATAATGTTTAATAATGCTAAACCCACTGAATACAGCTTACAGTACTCCATACATACTGGTAACCTGATACATAGTGCATTTGTACTGTTTGCAGTGATATCTAATGGATTATGGAACATGGCCCTGTTTGTATTGGCAAACACAGAGTTAACAATTTTGTAACCTTTGTCAGGTACACACCCACACTCATCACACAACACAATAACATCGTACCTACATACACATACGCAGATACACGCACACTGCCTCACACATTCTTGAATAATGTTAAAATGTTAAAATGCAACCCCAAATTACCCCGAACACCAAGTGACAGATGTGGCAGCGATCAGTCACTTGATAAATGTCAGGCCAAAAAACAAAGACCATTGGCTGATGCTGTTAGTCTGCTTGCTAAACAATAGTTTTTTTTTCCCCTGAGAGGATTTCAAGGTCACAGAATAAATTGCATGACTAAACGTGACTTGCTGTTGTTAGACACACACATATCCTTCCCACACAAAACTAGACAAAATATTATTAGTTGGATTTGAGAAGTACACCTGTAGAAGAGCAAACCTCAATCTATTTTCCCTGAGGTTTCAACAGCCTGCAGATTGATGAGTTCATCTTTTTCATGCTATTCCAAAAACACTTTCCTGCCCCTTTTGTGTCACTCCTTCAAACCGTGTGCTTTACTGAGTAATTCATTGACCATCATTCATTTGCCGCTGTAATACCTCATCAATAGTCCTGTTTGGAACTAAGTGAAGTCAGAATTGAAAAGGAATTACTGAGTGACTCTTTAAGGTTATTTGAAATAAGGATTTGAAGGATAAGCAGCCTCCCTTTGTTTCTTTAGTCTGTGTTATTGCAGATAGGGAGCGAGAGTGGTGAAACGTTTGCTAACAAGTCTGAGACTGTCCACGAGGCTGATCCATCCCCAGAATCACTGACATTAAGATCACATTGGGGAACATAATGTAATTTACCTGCCTCATCAGCTAATGCAGCACAAATCCATTTTCGCCAAAACAGGAAGGTCCACATACATTACCCAGATGACCATGCAGAGTCAAGGGGGAACGACTAATGAGACTAAATGTAATTACTGTCCACCTCCGATTTGAAAACAAAATAAACCCTCCTGCACTCCCATTTGCGAAAACTGGGACGAGAATAAACCTTCTTCACATCACCACTCAGCGCTACAATGGGCTTTCCTGTCACTATTTAGATGGGTGTTCAGGCTCTTCATAATGATTCCTGTTAGCTGATGGCTCAGCCGCTATAGTCTTCCCGACATCCATGAAGTGATTAAAAAAAACACAGCATTACAGGAGGTGTTTTTCTACGCAGTTTGCCGAACTTCTTAGTCAGAAGAGATCTGAACCAAATAAGATAAATGCGCCCCCCCCCCCCTCACACCCCAACCTCCTACAACCCCTGTCAGCCTATTTCACTGGAAAACAATGTTTTTTTGCTTTCAGAGGTTTCTGAAGTGCACTGACAACCGAAAACACCTGTGTTGTCTCCATCTCGCTCACACGCCTGTCTCCCTTTTACATTCTCCTCATACAAGGTGACTTCCACACTTCTTTAGGATTATAATGTGCCATGGAGGTTAAAGTAGTGAGGCGTAAGACGAATGTGCTTTGCTTTTTCTCTCCCCTTCTCCCTGTCGGTCTCTCTCTTTCTCTTTTTATAGGCTCTAAACCTTTGGTGAAATTAGGTATCCTAAAGTAAACCTGTTGTCAGGCGATCACGTTTGAGCCACGCGGCATTATGCATAATGTTAAGTGAGAGGAAAAATGTAAAGATATGAAAGTTGTTAAGTAAGGAGTTTAATTAAGATCCTCAAGGAATTGACATGCAAAACCACCTCTCAGTCTCAGACGCTTAAGACAAGAGTCTAATTTCCAGGGAGACAAGTTTACCCTCTAGCTTTTTACTGAGAATGTTTATCCCGAGTATGATTTATTTATTTATTATTATTATTTTTATTTATTTATTTCATCCCCCATTTAAGGTATTGAGGAGGAAAAAGTGGAGTCAATGATCGTGTGGGGGTATGAATAATTAACAGGAAATAAAATAACAAAAAACTGGTAAATAATCTTATCGTATCCAACAGCTGCGTTGATACCCAGACACCCCCACACCCTCGCCTGGTAAAGAAAAAACCCTGTCCATGCAGTTAAGCTGCTTATAAATATTTGTAATTAAAATCGGAGGGGGAAAGCAAGGAGAGTGGCATCTTTATCACTGGAGACACTGCTGCTGCAGGTGTCTTTGATGCCCAGAAAAGCGTTTTCATCTGACAGTGCAGGAGAGGAGACACTCCTATCGACTTGTCCCACTCAGCAGCGACCCCCCCCACACCCACACCCACACCCCGCCCCACCCCACCCAAACTCTCCCGCCCAGTGTACGCTAAAATGTTCAAGAGTTCATTACACTTTTGTTTTGCATTTTCATCTATTTCTACCAGACCTTTGAAATCTCGTCAGCCCAAACCTTTAAATTATTCATCAACACTTAAAAAAAGCACCTCTCTATTTTAGGACACAAGAAAACTTAGATTTTGCAGACGTGTGCACAATACTTTGTCTAAGCTTTATTGCACTAATTTTTACATAGAAGGCATGAGTTAATTTTGAATGCTGCACTAATCAATATTTTTTATATTAACAATAGATTAAATGACTATAAAATGTCAAAGGGGTTGCTCGTAGTGATAAACCCACAGAAAAGGATCACCCTTTCAGCTCTATGAAGAATTTTAGCGTCTTTCAGCTAATTATTTTTTGTTTTACAGCTCGCAGCGTTACTGTTTTTGTTCACTGTAACAACTCTCATCAGCATTGCTTCTAAACATAGCAGGCGACTCTTTTCAGTGAAAAAGCTCTGCATGCTACCTGTCCATGCAGTGCCACAAAGCAAAAACAAAGTTAGTGGCAAGCTAGTGAACATAGTCGAGCATTAAACAGCTAAAGAGCCAGCCATGTCCCTCAGGAGCTGGTGAAGACCAAAGTAGAGCTTAAAGGAAAGTCAATATTCGACTTACAGTCTTTGGATGAACAGAAACACGACTCAAAATGAATGCTAATGCTGTTTATGTCTGCTGTATGTTTAAACAGGCAGCGGTTTGCTAACATTTGCCATAAGAACTTAACTTTTAAAATAAATAAATACAAAATAAATAAACATAATTTATTCAAAACATTTAATTTTAATTTTAAAGTAATATTATTTGTTTGCTGGTGCTTCAATTTGTTAATTTCTCACAAACTAAGGAATTCCAGAAATATATATATGAAAAAACACATCCTTAATCAGGGTCAAAATAAAATATTTAAAAACAGGAATGCCTGAGACATAAAACAACCATAAATATTTATGATTAAATATAAACCTATCTTAAAAAATATAGGGACTATTAAAACTGACCTGAGGAGAGGCTACAGCCAACTTCAAACCAGGGAGGCACTTCAGGCAAGTCGTAAAAGGATTCACTTGACACTGCAATAAAAAAGAAAACAACAATGGCACACTTATGGTAAATGTATGCAAAGATGAGAAAAATTGCTTTTTTCTACTCCACACCCTCTCAGTGTTTAAACTGCTGTAGCCACCATTATGAAAACAAAGATCAAAACTAAAAGTAAAAAAACCCCCAAAAAAACAAGATCAAAAGACAATAAAATGCCAAATAAAACAATGAAAAGAATGTCCAAAAAAAACAAACAGGCAAAACAAAACATAAAATAGATACTAATCAGTTAATTTTGAGTAAGCAGCTTATATTAATACAATTTAAACAGGACAAAGCGGCAGTGGCAGTGAAAGATCAGGGCTTACCACAACAGGTATTTATTTCGAGGGGACTGGTGTGGAAACTCACTGCATTGGTTGTATTGTGGGGGTCAGTCAACTGGAGTAACAGAGGCTGACTTAACATGCCGATTACACTTAAAACTTAAAAAAAATCTAAATGACTTAGCAAGGAGCAATAAAAGACACATGGTTGTCCAAACATCGAAAGTCAGTGATATTGATTCATAAATTCAAGACACTGCAATGACAATCAAAGGCACAGCTGGGAAATCAGCAATGTGCAGTGTGACAGGTTTGTTTGTGTTAAGTTTTCCACCCTAAACCGAGAAGGAGGATAAGAGGGTAGGGAGGGAGAAAGAGAGGAGGCATAAAGACCACCACCCCAGAGGCTAGTCCCTGGCTCTGCTCCAGCATTTCACCTGCTACTCCCATTTTCTTTTTTAAATCAGTGAGTCATGCCTCAGCCAGGCCAACCATTCCCATGTTTGGACATAATAGTAGAGTCGAGCTCCTGTTTATGTCTTTTACTTGGCTGGATATATTCTCCTTAATGCTGCAGAACAAGTCCAATTTTTTCTGGGTTAGAAAGTATTCTCTGTTGAGGAGTGTGAACTATAAACATAGCAAAACAATTATTTCTCTTCTTTTCAGATGGATATCTCCCAAATACTACAAGAAATGTGCATTGGAAACATTGGTGATAAGTGAAGAAGAAAGTGCTCATCGGACGAGACGACTGGATACATGTATTATTGCCAGCGCAATACATTATGCCTGTTGGCACACTTTTTTATTTGAAACACTGCTGTCAACAGGAAATCCTTGCTGCCTGTCAGCCATGATTAATGTGAAGTCCCTCAAAAATGGCAAATACATCAGAGAAACTTTCGAGAGAAAAGGTTACTGAAAACACAATTGCGCTGAATGAGGACATTGCTGAATTTCATACAGTTTTTCCCATCTGTCCCCAATCATCCCAGATGCTTTGTCTCACAAGAATTATGAGACCTTTCTCTCATGAGGAAATTGCTTTTACAGCAACCTCAACCCACTCTTCAGACTTCTTAGCAGCCATCCAGAGTGTGTGTCTGTGAGCTATAGGAGTGCTGACACAACTGAATACAATGCCACTCTGCCTGGACCTAACACAAGGTGATAGCACGTCCTGTCACACATGCCTTCTCTTCTAATTTGTTTGTGTCATCCCCGCGCACCTGTTCATGTCACTTCATGTTGAAGATTGAAGTGTAAGAGGGGGCTGGTTTGTTTTTCATCTTATCTGATAAGGTTGTTATTAACACTGGTGCCGCCTGCATTGTTTAGTTGTGACACTGGCGTGATTGATATTGTGTCAGCGCGAGGGGAAAGTTTCCCAGTGCCAAATGAATGGATGACTCCCAAAATAAAGGAAATGGAAGATGAAAATCAGGACCTATTATGATGGGGGAACATTAACAGAACAGCACAGGGCTGCCATCCGTCTGTGAAGTGACCTTTCAGGAAAAATGTGGTTAGTGTCTATCATTAACCTCCATCCCTCTTTCTGTCTCCCCCTCTCTCCTTCCTGCTATTTTATTTCTTCTTCCTTGCTGGATTAGATTTTCTTTTTCCTTTTTTACTGAAGCATAAATTTAGTGTTGCAGTGTTCTTTATGTGAACAACTCAGGAGTATGACCCTAAGGGGAATGATTGAAAGATACTTGTCTGAAAGAGACATAAAATCAAATAAAGACCTGGGCTGACTACCAGCCCAAGGAGTGAGCTGGGAGACCTATATGAACTGAAGATCAGCAGTACAATGAACAAAGGGATGCAAGAGTAAATATCTCTGCGTGGTAGGAAAGAAAGGATGCATTCAGTTGCAAACTGCAGTTTTTCTTGTTGTGACAAAGCAGCTTCTTTCCGGTTCATAATTTCACTACATAACATTGTCTGACTTCGCATGGCACAAATTTGATGCAGCAGATTTTTTTTCTGCAAGCATTCGTCTTCCTTATCAAAACCTGCAGCCTACA
The DNA here is from genome assembly GCA_016806645.1 of Ophiodon elongatus. Lineage (NCBI taxonomy): Eukaryota > Metazoa > Chordata > Actinopteri > Perciformes > Hexagrammidae > Ophiodon > Ophiodon elongatus. The sequence goes on along the minus strand of JACSYO010000264.1, from coordinate 1,301,003 downwards.
TTACCCACGATGCAACTCAACCACAGACAGTTTGTTTAGGCATGATATGCTAGTAGCGGTTAATGTAGCCTTGAGCTGCTAGCCTCAGGCAGAGATGAGGAGCAGGCCACAGCGGTCTGGTAAACTCACTTTTTCTAACTCCACGCTCCCCGATTTATTTAATTTTTAAACTTGTACTCTTCATCCTCCTGAACTGCTGACTCAAGTGACATCACTCGAGGGAAATTTATAAGCTTTCAGAAGATTTATACATCGTTCTTTCACATATGCAGTAGGACTTAAATCTTATGGATGAGAACTTAAATGCTTCAGTAATCAATATGTTTATATTGAAAGAACGAAACAATAGCCGACTTAATATGTAATGTGAAAGGCATTGCCTGATGGACCTGGGTTATCTCCCCCTCTTTTAAGAAAAAGTTGGCGACTGCCGGTGAAGATAGTGGAGTATTTAGCTGTCATTTCCCACTGGATTTGGTGGAGCCCAAACCAAAGATGAAGTAATTAATACTTAACTTACATTAATTGGGTGGCAATGGTTTGCCTTTATAACTTCATGAGGTGATGATATGTCACTCAGTTGTATTTACAGATGGTTCTGTTGCCCACAGCTGGCCAAAATATCCCCAAAAAAGCAAGAAAAAAAAATTCTGTTCTTATGCAAAATTGACGGAGGTTATAGTATACTTTTGACTCTGACTGCCTTCTATAGGCTGCCATGGTTTGTGTGATGGTGTGTGTGTGCACATGGCGACTTGTGAGGAAACTCTGGGTTCTGCTGCAGTGAGAGAGAGAGAGCCAGAACACAGAGCGGGCCACAGGCAGAGCTATTGATCGGTCTCGTCAGGGTTCAGGGATATAGATGAGTTACAAAACCACCATTAATTACAAATCACTTCTGCCATGAAAGTCGATTAGAGCGAAAAAGCAGCAAAAAAGTCTGTATCAAACAAAGAAAAGTGATAGGGCGTGCACATTTCTCATCCAAAGATGTCTTTGGCTCGCCAGGCCCGGTTACTTTGCGTTTCGTCTCCTGAGCTTTTGAATTATACAAGTCTTGTTTAATTAAAGTGGCTAGTTCCTTTGTGATTATTTGTGGCTGCGTTCATCAGTAATTAGATGTGCAGGACTAATTAATGCAGATGCGTGTTTTATCCATATTCAGCAAGCATGTTCCACCGCCTTATCACTTAGCACATAATCAATACCCTTGGACACATGATGAATTATGGTCCATAAGTGTGCATATATTCAGCATGTGTTGAGCCGTATGCAATGTGCATATAAAGACGCGGGGAGCCGCGATACAGTCATGAGCAGGTGCGAGGTTTACGATGATCCACAGGCAGGTTCACAGACGGTCCCTGCCAGCGCCACTTGAGAGAGTCCCTGCTGTCTCAGACAGGTTGCAGTAGAGCCGTGCTTTGCATTAAAATTGCAAGAAACACTCTCTTCAACTGCACACAATCTCTCCACCACGCTCTTTCTTTCTACAATGCAAAATAAAGTGTTCTCATACCTTAAAGTACATATAGCCTGCACCTTATTTTCTGCAGGTCTCACCCACTCTTTGTGTTCCCACTCGGTCTTGCCCTCTGTCTTTCAATGCAGCTCTGCACCTGTCTCTGATCCTTCGCTGTTTTTTTTTTGTATTTTTGGAAAGAGACTTCTGTCTGTGATTAATGTTTGGTGTGTAGTTGTGTATGTAAGCAATGACAATTCATCCGTGAAGTCTACTCTTCCTGGGTCTGACAGGCACGCCTGGGCACACAGAGCTCTGCAGTGTCTCTACTCTATAAAGCTGATTTCAAATACAGCCATTTCAGAGGAGATGCACTGCAGTGGCATGAAGCAAACAGGCTAAACAGATCAACAGCTCTCTCTCTCTCTCTCTCCCTCTCTCTCTCTCTCTCTCTCTCTGAGCATCCACTTGCATTCCCTCTGTTTTATTGTGACAAGACACAGCAAGTCATGGCTTGAATACCAACGCGATAATTTCTTGACAGTCTCCCTTTATTTGTCTGCTATCGCCCTGATAAGATGATTTTCCCTCTCCGGGTTTGTTTTGTCTTGGCAGAGATGGCCTGGGTGAGTGAGCTCATCCTCTCTCTCTCTCATTTTGTCTTTCCATCAGTTGTGGTTCTACTATATTCCAGACCACTCTGCAGACACATTGCCATGTGTGTGTGAGAGAGAGTCGGGGAGAGTAAGATGATTATGGGAAGATGCCACGCAGAGGGGAAATGTGTCCAGCCAAGCTCACACAGAAGAGAGTATTAGGAAATAATGGTGTGTGAATGCTTGGATACATTTGTGTTGATGTGGTACTTCATCATATAATAAAGGAGAGTAAAAATCTCTGTGTCCGTTATTCTGTAATTTCCCATCATTTTCTCTCCTTTTAACACACCCCTGAGGGACATTTTGAGGCAGTTTTTTTGTTGCTGTCTAGTGTCATCACTTGTCTAAAATGAAATAATAATTAACGTACCACAGACAACTGGCTGCGATCAGAATCGGAATACAAAATTAACATGCTAGAGAGCGTTTGGGTAGAAACTCAAAGATGACTCATAGGGAGATTAAACTGTTTCAGGAAATGATTCTGTATAAGCTTATATCAAAATGATGGCCATGTTATGTTGCCAAAGCCCTCTCTGGTCTCTGCAATGTGTGCAGAGCTGAATAAAACACTATAACAGGTTAGTAGCCTGAAAACGGGATCAATTTTGCTCAATAAGCCCACACAATAGTCCAATAAATTATTGTGGGTCACAAAACAAACGGGCTCCCTGAGAAGTTTGAAAGCCACTCTAGTGGGGTGGATAGAAATCTGGAGCCCACTTGATAGCAGTGCCAGACACATTACACACGGGGCTGCAGAATAGGACTGAGGCTGGATATTTTGTCACACAAACCAGCACTCGGAACGAAGCATAGCTGTCCACAGAACTAGCTTTTCCCTCCCAGGCTGGAACAGGAGTTAATTGTTCTTATGATGGTGTCAGGTGGCAGAATTGATCAACGTTAAAGGATCATTCCCTATGACATTACCTCTTGAGAGGGAAAGACAAACTATATGAGAATAGGTACTCTGTTTACGTGACATCTGACAAGGTAAAAGGACACCCTTCGATTGCTTTTGCTCTGTCGGAATCACAAAATCAATAGTGCAGCATTGCTCATATACACATCAACCTTCCTATTAAAGTATACAGACTAAACAGATCAACCACCGCCACTTCACAACACACTTGACTCCCCTCGGTCTTATTTAATGAGATTTTATTCTAACAAGACTTGCAGTTTAAATGTTAATGTTTATCTGCGGCGCAGAAGGTTGTTTTGCAAGTGCAAGCATCGGCACAGCTTACAGTAACAGTCTAAAAAGTAAGGGCCATCACTAAGAGATCAGCTGTGGCTATACGAGATCCAGAGTAAAAACAAGCAAACACAAACCAGCAAAAAAGTGCACTGGTGAGCCCAGATGAACAACTGTACCGGTATAATCACAATAACAAAAAGTTTCTTGTAGAAATCAAAGCTTACCTCTGCCTGTGCATGCACACGGTTAAATTGTGACAAAAATAATTCATATAGGCCTATATAAGTTATTTTATTGTAAAGGTAGGTGCAAAAGAATTGGGACCACCACAGTTATATTGTTCAGGTCCATTATGTCTGGTTATGTTCCTTTTATGTCAGTAGAAGGTATTATTTAGCCGTGGTTGCTCCAGGGACCGGAGTCTGAGAGTACCGGCATCGTGCTGACTTACGAAGAAAACTGTTGCTGAAAAGAAAAGAGACGCTGTATTCACTGACTACTTTTTACAGATGTGTTCCAACATAATCTATTCATCAAGGATATTTTCCATTGCTGCAGCTAGTTGGCATTGTGGCGTATGTAGAGTATTAAAAGCAATGCATGAAGCCCACGTAAAATGAGATCTTTCAACAGTGTGCACTCTGAGGAAAAGCTTACAGATGTTCCCATCTGCTGTGTTTCACCTTGTTGTCCAGAGAGTGCGAGGACTGGAGGGGGAAAACGGTGCATTAAGTATTAAATGTAGACATTGTTGCTAGAAGACAACCCTCATACTGTGTTTGACCTGTTTTGATATGAACACTTCATTTCTCTGAACAGGTGGCAAGAATAATTCTGTGATGTAAAGCTATTATGTGTGTGATATACTGGATGCACCCTGCTCTACATATGATCTGCTGGCAACCAAACACAGATCTGGCATCCATGTTTATGTTTGATGTTCCATTTCAAATCTCAATGTGCATCATTTTGAAACCCAGATTTAAAATAAATCACAATGAAAACCTTGGTTGTTGCTCTCACTGCATTTATGGTCCATGAAAAAATAATGAAAAGAACAACTCAGATGCAAGATTGCAGTCTGCCAATGTTCTGTTATGTGTGATGAAAATGTTTCAGTCGCATTCCTTAGTCTGCTTTTTTTTTTTTTGCGAGATAAATCGAAAGAGAGACTGCAGCAACACATCTGCAAATACCTCAATGTAAATACTGTCTTGACCTGTGTAATAACAACAAAGCCTCACTTAATGGCTAAATGCATATCGACAAGAAAACCTTGATCCTCTCCCAAAAAACAATGGAATGAACAATACTGCAGAGCAAGACCTGGCATTGCAGAAAGAATGCTTGGCTTTTCTCATTCATCATGTTGATTGGAGAGATCAATTCACATTTGTGCTTTCCTTGGCTTCTCCGCAGACATATTTCAGGGCCGTGTTGTGTGGCAAACCTTCAAGTTTACCATTTCGCAACATCCCTACATAAATCTACTCGTCAGTGGTGCTTACACAATGAGACTTTTATTCTATCAACATTTTTAGAAAACACAAAAAGGGACATTATCAGAGCCTGAGTGTATTGAATGCTATGCTGCAGTACCCCTCAGACCTGTCAGAGGGCAGTGTAGCTCTATGAGAGATCCTAGTGCAACCGATGGTGGGGGGTGGAGGGGGGGAGAGAAAAGATTGGTTTCTCTGAATTCTATCCCTCATTAGGTTCCATGCAGTGCCTGAATTACTTGCTGCATCTATCCATTAAAGTCCCTCTTTCTGTATACTGCTCACATTAAACACAGGTACGGTGCCTAGCAGGATGAATGCAGGGTGAAATCTGACCCCATTCCCACTTCCATTTTGCTGTGGCTCATTGCTGTGGAGGCATTCACCAGTTGTTTTTGTGTGATTGAAATGTTATATTTATATAGTCGCAAAAAGTTCTTGCAGCAAAAGACCGACAGACTGGACGGCGCATTTCTGTTTCTTTTCACCGACTCCATTTGTGTTCACATCACATTGTTGGGACCGTTGGCACATTCAGCACAGTGCTGGCAAATCAGGGCAATGCATTTGGAATCCAAATCTCCAGATATTCACTTGCTAATGTTGTGACAGCTTGTTAACTTATTCATTCTGCAGGAGGCTATGGAAGTTGACAGAGCGAGCTGAAGTTCATGTCTCCAGGCTCTGCCCTTGTCCACTCGGCTCCCTGCTTTGTCAAGGAGACTTAATTCATCATGATCAGCAATCATCTGTGGGGTTAAGGTGCAACAAGTGCACTGACCTTTTTCTTGGCCTCTGCCACTGAGCAGTTTTTTTACCTATAACCTTGAACTCAACCCCTATGTGATGGTTCCACTTTGTCAGATGAACAATTCCTCTGTTGAGGTGAAATGATCAGTTCTTATATCTATGAAAGGTATTTCTATTTTGCAAACAAACACAATTCTAAATGTAATGTCCTTGTTTTGTGGCTAATAGCACATCTGACACACCAAAAACAAGCAGGAAAAAGACTGAGGAAACACTAAACGGGAACCAAGAAAAATTAAGGAAGTAACCATATTTGGGGACATAAGTATCACCATGCATGTGTTTCCTTTTTCATCAAGTGCATTAGATAACAGCTGGGCTCTACCATAAAGTAAACTCCAGCTGATGTATTGAGATTTTAATTGTGGCAAGTTATTTTGCTGGCACTCCTCCTTCAGGAGAGGGAACAAAAGGCCTGCCTGTCGTCCCTCTTTGCCTCCCTCACAGTTGATAATCAATGGAGAGACAGAGCTGCCAGCTATTGACTGAGGAGAGATGAATGACACTGCTCCCAAAGGGTCCATTTGAATTTTGACAGGCAGGATTCAGAAGTCCTAGCCCTCCTTTGATGGTGCCAGGAAGAAGGCTTTTCACTGACACACTGAAGGTAATACCAAGTGCTGATACAGGGCTATGAGAGGACTGAAATACTTTAATCTGCAGACTGTCAGAGATCATGTGTAGGCAATTTAAATCACTGCATACTGCATTCATTGAATACCACTTTTGCAGCAGTTTTGTATCTATTCTACAAGGGAGTTGAATCAATGGTGAATTGAAGCTGCAGCACACTCCGAAGCACATGGGACAAATGTCAAACACAAGGAAAAAGGACTCTCACCTGGCCACTGGTGGGATGTCAAAAAACATCCATTCAAATGCCATCTTTTCTTCTTTTCCGCGCACATCTGCTCCAACCCCCATGTTTCTGTTGTGACCATTTGAATCATCTTCTAATGTCTGCTTTCTAATGTAGTTTGACCTTTGTAGAATCAAGATGAAAGCTTTCAAAATATATGTTTCTACACGTTGTGCATCGTTTGTCTTAGCAATAACATGGTCAATATTATGTGGATGCATATTGACTGAAATCAACCCTCACTCCCTTGTGTCCGATATTATATGTTTTGCTCCCAAGTAAGGATCTTGTTAATGCTGTGGCAAGCTGCTGACTGGCAGATACAACTGCTTGTCATGGATGATCACCCTATCCTGGGCAAACAAACTAAGCTGCCTGTAGACCCAGTAATCAAGCAATAGTACATATTAAGACTCTACAGCACAGAACCCCAGTAAGGATTAAAATGAGTTTTCCTTTACTGCATATTTCCCTTTTAAGTGCATAAAAAAGCAGAATAGCTGTCAAGTTCATATCACAGACTTAAAAAAAATGTTGATATAGGAAAATCACAGGGACATTGTAGCTTTCTCTGTTCAACATGCTGTATATTAAACCGCATGTGCAGCTTTGGCAGTCACATTTAATTAATACTAACACAGCATTTCTGAAAATGATAAACTAGCTTTACTTTTTTATTTTTTATTACTGGCTGAGATTTATTTAGAAAACTGTCAAAATGGCAACTCAAGCCTAAATAGTCATACCTTTGCCACTAAAGGTTAAAATCTTCCTGTCTTTGTATCTTCTAGTGTACCTTGTTCGTTGTATATGACATTACCCCATTGAATGTTGAACAATTCTGCAAAAAAAAGAAATCCAGATTATGTTCACTGATGTTTTTCATGTCAGTGCTAATGTCTTTATGAGTTTATTAATTCTCAGTATCTACAGTATGGTCTGCATGTGGCTCAGTGGTAGAGCTGATTGAAGGTTGTCCTTCAATCAGAGGAGGATCGGCGGTTCGATCCCTGATCCTGATGAGCAGGTGGCACCTTGCATGGTAGCCCCTGCTATCAGTGTGTGAATGGGTGTGAATGGGTGAATGATGACATATAGTGTTAAAGCGCTTTGAGTGGTCGGAAGACCAGAAAAGCTCGATACAAGTACAGTCCATTTACCATTATGTGATTTTGTTGCTATTTAGAGATGATAGAAACAAGTTGTAAACACAGCATATCATCTTGTTAAGTTTATATGGAAAACTTGTTAGAAAACACGCTAGCTATGCTTATTCACGCATAGAGCTACATTATTATTCATTTGGAGTTGCAGTTCTATCCACCGTAAGTCTAATTTTGGCCTCGTCCGACTCATGGCGAAAATATCTTGCTTTTTGGCAGCTAAGTTCACCAGCTAGTCACTTACTTTGTTTGCCAGTGGTTTTGTACTGAACAGGTATTGTACAGTGGCTTTTAAGAGCTGTCTAAACACTACAGTATGCATGAGTGGGTGAATGAAGAATGAATGGTAAAGTTGAGAGCCGTGAAACAAAAACGATGAGTTAAAAGACGATAAACAAGATCTATAGAACCTCGAGGTGAACACACAAAGATAGTCCCTTTACACAAGACATGTCTCTGATCCATTGTTGATAGTATTGATGTGCAGTTAAAAAGTTAGATGTGAAGGGCATATTCTATGTTTCAGGTGGTTTATACACTAATGAAAACACAGTTATGAATATAATATTCCATTTCTGCCTAGATTCACCAAAATGCTACACACTGGCCCTTAAACAAAAACTGAAACGTTGATTGCAAGGCTGTGATGGGACACTCTGGTCTTCTGCCAGTCAGACGCACTGCAAGCCCAGCCACCTGTCTAACCTTACTTTCTGCATTGCAACATAAGAAGCAAAGCACTTATTTGTTCTTGCCTTTGGCACAGAACATCGGCAATAGATGGAAATTGTGCGGTGCAGAATTGTACAATAAGGACACAATTTCCAGAGATACTGGGCTGAGTTTCTGGAGATCTTGCTGACCCTAATGGATTGTCTACACCCTAGAGATGATCCACAGTTAAAATAAAATACACTACAGTTTAATTACTCACAGAGTCGATGAACAAATTAAATTAAGCATGAACAACAAGCAGTTGAGGTTCCTCCTTGCTCTACAACTGGTGTAGACTTGGCGAAAGAAACACTTTATGTTGGCAGGGTTACCTTAAATCACTCACTATTTGCCAGATGGTTGAAACCATTTAGGAGAAGTAATTAATTTAGGTAGTCCTCTTAGTTAAAATTGGATTCTTGAAGTTTCAGTATGGCTCTCTGTTTTCAAACTTCGTTGGAAAGAGTCACGTTAACCGTTGAAGTTCACTACCGAGGAAATACAATTCTGCATTGAATCCACATCTTTCAGTAACGGCTTGCAGTTTAACTTGAATGCTTCATGTTGGGTTCGTGTGCGTGTATCTGTTATTGTGTGATGAGTGGAGAAAGAAATCAAACTTGTGCCAACACATATATTCTAGGGATATGCTTCTTCCCCTCTCAAGATACAGTTAACGATTTAACGATTTGATACACAATGTTTCCCATTAATTACCTAAACTCTGGCTGCATGCCAAAGTTTCATAATGAACCCAAAATATTTTTACACCTACACTCAATGGTTGGGCTGGCTGGCTCTTTCCGTGCGTATAACCTCGGTAGCGGTGGGCAGCGACCGGCTCTAGTTTGGCTCACAAAGTGAAAATGAAAATGGCTCACGGCTCCGGCTGTGTCAGCTTTACAACACCCCTCGACCAGATCCTGTTGCCTTCCGGGGCTGTGAACTTAGTGCTGGCTGCGCCCTCTCTCCCTGCAGCGCATCTGTTAACCGGGACGGACTGTTCTCAGCGACCACCCCGACCTGTTTATAACCACGAAAGTTTACCCTGCTTTGTGATTGTGACATTTTTACCTTGTCATCACCATTCATATTTATACAACCAATGTGTTGATGATTAAATTATTTATGAAGGAACATTGTAAAAATACCCTACTTCTACTATATACATTGTGCTGATAATGCCTCTCTTTCACTGTAGAGAACATTTGTGGGGGGAAAAACAAGGCCAAGTCACGCTAGTTGTACTGACTGCAAGACAACTTTAGCGGAGGTATTCATGTCCAAATAGGGATATTAGTCCCTATGGATTTAATGAATGGCGATATTTTGCAAGCAGTAAAGTTATAAGTTAGAATGGCAATAACATACACAATTTTAATTGCAATGGCAGACTGACTCTGTACCTGTATGCTCGTTTATGATGACTCTAGGGAAGTGAAAGAAATTCGGTCAACGTTATCCCGCATTCATGAAGCATTAGCAGGCTTTAACCAGGATCCAGCAGCAAAAGGGAACTGCAGTCAAATGCTGCAGAGCCCTGAAGCTCCGACCCCACTGCTGCACCGAGCGCTGTGTTTATTCAAGTTTATTAATATTGAACAGGTTGCGTGTCCAAATTGCACCAAATCGACCAAGTGTGAAGTAGATCGGATGATTGGTTCTCAAGATATAAAAATAACACACAGCCAGAGAGACGGACAGACAGACAGAGATTCTTTGCTTTATAGTTGGATATAACACTATATATGTTATATAGATATAGTGTTATATGCATTCTGTAAAAACCTGAAACACTTAATGCACAGACAAGCGTTATTTCACAGCATCCATTGGCAATGGTCCATAACGGACATATACATTTTTGACCTATTCCCCTCAAAGTTTGAGTCGTATTCAGAATTTGTCACTGTAGCCATATCTAAGACTCTAGTAGTATTTTCTGAGTCGTATCGGTTAATCTTTATACACCTAATACATTCTGGTAACCTTTGTAAGCCAGTGAAATGGCTGACATCATATATTATCTTATATATCTCGACAACTTATATATAAAACTAATACTACATGCTACTGAGTTTGAACTGGTGATAGATTTAGGTGCAGGGAGACATGTTTTCATAATCAGACACGCCTACGTGCCTTGCTGAAAATGAATTACAGATAAATCATTTATATTCAACTTTTCAACCTCAGCATGGGAATCATGTTAAGTCCTTAAAGATGATTCTACTCGCACACAAACACACACAACGCCTTGCCTTGGTAATAATGCTTATCAAGCATATGTAATTGCTAGCCTAAACCAAATTTCTCTTGGTGATTCTAATTGGTTTTGTCAGTTTTGAGTGATAGCTGACTAATGTTCTTCCGTTAGTACTGACAGTGTCACTCTAACCTACTCCAAGACATGTTGCTGTGCTTTGCATTGCAAAAACAACACTCAGAAGGCAAGATACCAAAGCAAAAGGTCTCCCGTGTTTTTTCAAAGGAAACAATATCTTAGTATGCATATTTTTCCCTGAAGCAATGTGTGTCCTCTGCTTGTTGTTTTTGTGACAGTTTGTGAAAATGTGAGAGGCGTAATCATGCTGCGGTGTGCTATTTTTTCAAGGTGGGTGAATAAGAATTCAGAGCTGCAGCCAGAAACTTGGTTCCAAATCCCCAAAACTTAGTAAAACAAAACCATTTTGGAAAGATAAGGTCTACAGTCCTTTTACAGCAAATACACTGTCCTCTCCTTCATCTCTAATGCAAGAGGCAAATAGCCATTAATCATAGTTCATAGTGTCTTCCTGCATTGCATTATACTGAATGGGCTGCCAAGAGCATGCATGCATGCATGAAATAGCTTTTACTCACACAGTATGTTATGTTGCAGTATGTGTAAGGTTGTAAAGGTGAACACATGCTTCGAATGTGGCTGGTGTAGACACACAGACACACAGACACACAGACTGACCTAAAAAGACAAAAACATCAAGGACTATATTCAAGGAAACAAAGAAACAACAGCAAAAAAAGACAAAAGATAGGAATGAAAATATAAGGGTATATAGCACAGGAATGTTCACAGTAGTCCATTATTGCACACAGCCCAAGGTGCTAATTTTTGCCATGATCCATTTCAAGGGAAATAATTATGCAGCTAATGCAATTTAATCCCTGCCACTGCATCCTCCTCTGAGAAAGGAACACATGCCAGCCAACATGAAGTTGGGGCTGTTGCCTCATTACATGCAAAGTGCATAACATGAATTGAGTTAGAGGAACAGAGAGCTATACCTAGAAGCAAAGACAGCATACAATTTGAGGCATATTTGATCCAAAGCAACTGGGATTACTGGTGGAAGAACTTTAACGAAAATAAAGATTTGATCTAAGTGCACATGAGCTGTGCTTTGAGGCTATTAATCTTCTGTAGATGTGTATAATTACTTGATTTAAATCAGGTTATGTATTTGTAGTTCAGTGGTTAGAGTTTTACTTTTGCACTAACGTTAGATAATGATTTCCATCTTAATATTCTGTCGTGAGTGGTGGCTCTTGTGGTGGTGAGTACTTTCACGATCATTGTCCCTTGACGCCTGCTTACTGTTCTGATCCCTGACTTTTCCTTTGGCCCCACCATGAAGTTGTTTTTTTCTTTTGATGCATTTTTTAGGGAAATGTCTTTTCAATATAACATTTTTAACACCTTGGGTTGTGGTTAGTGTTTCCACTCAATCCAGTCAAATATCTCAAAGTCAAGGTAGATTGGCACAAACCTTTCTATAGACATTCACGGTTCCCAGGCAGTGTATCATCAAGACTTTGATGAATAATCACAGCCACCATGCTGTTCACTCTTTGTGGTTTTCAGCTGTTTGATGGATTAAGTTTGGTACACACACTCATGTTTGATCAGATGCTCTTTGGTGATCCTCTAACATTTCCTGTAGCATCATCATCAGGTCAGAATGTATAGTTTTGAGCAAAGAGTTGCACAGCTAATGTAATTCCCACCAGCATCAGCTGTACTTTGTTTGGTTCCTTGCTAATTAGCCAATGCTAAACTAACATTACATTACATTTCATTCATAAAACACATGGTAAACCTTATTTACTGTGGCATCATATTCCTTGCTCCACATATCATACATACATCATACTGTGGCTCAGAGTTGGTTTACTACATTTTGATACATCCTATGTAACCTTTTCAAAACAGTGTTTCTAAAGATGAAAACCTGCACCTTTAAACTTCTTTAGCTGAAGTACACTATGAGCTGTTCACTTCCAGACTCCAATGTTGAGGTATGATTCACTTGTCTCTTTGAAATGTATTTACTTCAAGGCTTGGACTGTTTATCCATCTCTTCATACTCACCCCCATTTATCCATTTCAGCCTCTGATCAAAAATGCTCCCTTTTTTGGCTCTAATATCACCCTCTAACCCCTCAGTGAATAATGAATACCATTATCCAACTTCAGAATATCATGGGTAATTGCTTTTTAAAAGCTCCCCCTATTTTCTTTCTGTGGTTGATAAACATGTAATGGGCTTATTTTTTTTAAACCACGTGATCTAAGCCGTGTGACCTTCAGCTGTTGCATAGCTGACTAGGTCAGAGAGATCCTTGGGGAACCCCTTTAGTCTTCAGGAGTGCCAGCTGCACACTGGCAAATTATCAGTCATACCAGGAAACTGAGCTAAGAGAGCAGATGTATCAGTTTGTGGTTGTGGTCTCTGCATGTGTGTAGGTCCGTGCATGCATGTACTGAGAGATGGTTGTTAGGCTGGAAGGAGCAGCATGCGTTGCTCGGTTACTAATATTATTCCCATCCCAATTTGCTGCTTTTGCACGTTCATTACCACTGCAATTATACTGTTGGTGTCTATAGGAAGCATGAGTAAATGAATTAGGCAGGAGCATGTTTTCGAGTGGGAGTGGATACGGAAAGTAGAACAGTCTCTAAACCTTTTAATGAGGGAGAAATTTTGCTGAAGACAGGGCTCTGTTAATGGAATTTGAACTTGATTAAAGGATAGCAGACACACATGCAGGAGAGTCCCTGTCCTCTCAATCCTGGTCTATTTACAGTATTTATCATCAATGCAATGGCGAATACCAACTATATGAATTACATTATCAGACATGCCTAATGATGCTAATCCTTTAAACTATATTACAGTGAATTTGTTAAAGGACACAATGTAACATACATTCAGGATGGCTTGCTGCACCTGTTGATAGTCTAAAAGTAAAATTATTAAAGGGGGGAGAGAGAGAGAGAGAGAGGAGGCTTTTTGATTGAAATTATTTCAACTGGAAGAGGAGGCTTTTATGTGAAATTAAATCAGCAAGCAACAACCAATTAATTACCTTTTTTGTTTTTGTTTTTGAAGTTAGAAGTTTGAGTGAGGTTGAAAGTGAGTGTGTTATCTCAGTTAATCACTGTGTTGCTGGACAGACTTTGAACCCTGTTGGTTTTATCCCTGCATCAGCTTTAATTACATTCACATTATTGTTTTAACCAAGTCGTCGCATCCGTCAGAGGTGTATTTCAACCATGTGTATCATTTTAAATTATGCCTTGGTTCTCTTCATTGACCACATACAGTTTGTGTTCATATGTTTTTGGTCACTGTGATAGTTTTTTCTATACATACTGTCTCTGAAGTGATCTCTTCCTAACGTGACTACACTGTAAGAAATGACCGACAAAATCCACAGCATTGTGGAGTTCAGCAGTTATTTTGAAGCGTATGGTTATCTTTCAGTGCTATGGTCTTATTTGGTATGAAATTCCCTCTTTGTTTCCACAGGTGAATATTGTAGAAAATTAGGCTGATTTATTTGACACAAAGTTACTAATACACAGAGTACCTTAGACATAAAGCTACTGGGAGGAAAATAAATAAACTAATGTCACGGTTCTGGATTTTGTTGGAATAAGACAGATCATTTTAATTATATGAGTACAGATAAGTCTGCGTGTTTAGCCCTTCTTCGTTTATTCATTTCATGAGATACAAAACCGAGGATTCAGGAATTCTATTGAACATGTTTGCTTCATCCTCTAATCCAAATTAATAAGGTTTTGCTTTTATGAATTCTCTGAAAGCCTGTGGCTGCAGATGGGGAAAGAGACCAAATGATACTCAATACTTGACTATTTAATGTTATCTCCTATTTGTACGAATTGTAAGTGTTCATTTATCAAAGGTTATCTTTTCCTGTGACCAATGTAGCGAGATAAATTTAGAGAAAAGGGGAAGCAAAAATCCTATTACAAGAATTAATTGTGAGTTTTCTGGGGGAAGACATCTGAGTGCTTGGCACAAACAACTTTGAGTTTGTATGTGTGTGTGTGTGTGAGAGAGAGAGAGAGCAATACAGAGAGATGAGGTGATATGAATGATGACTGTAACTGTATCTTAAGTGTCAATTTCCATGTTTTCTCTCAGTTATTTCCCTTCGAGTTATAGTGTCTCTGTCAGGATGAAATGGACTGTCACAAGCTGTTCAGTGATACAACACAGGTTAATTTGGGTCCAGGACAGTGTCTCGGGCCATCGTACAGGCGCTTGCACACATTCGGAAGGATGCACAAATATGGGGTTGCATATTTTTCTTTGCTGTCATCTCACACCATTGCGTTGCACCTGCACATTTTCCATTTCTACATGTAGAGGTGTGTGAACAACAGCAACTTTGTTTAGACCTACACAATATTATAAAGTACATACACATTCAAATGTACAGGTGTATCCCACCTAGATATCACTGAATGTGCTGGGACTTATTGTGCAAGCACAGTGTTCATTTGTATATTGATTGATTTCCAGAATGTGTGTCTTATCTACATTCATTTTCCACCACTGTCAATGAACGGGAACATTTGCTTTAGCATGCACTGAAACAGCCTCAGGGCTGTTGTGATTAATGTATCCCACTTAGCTCAGGCGCATCTAAACTCTGTAGACATGCTTTTTAAGAGGCACAATCATATCATTCAAATTCATGTCTTTGTTTACTAATATATCATATGAACGTGCTCCATTATAGGTTCCTTGGCACTGCCGCCATCCATTTGAGCCAGGGTTAAGAGATTTGATAATAAATACAGACCTGTGAAAGTTGGCAGTCTAACAGACTGGGTGTTGGGGTGGTGGTGGTGCAGACAACGGGGATGGAATAAAGCACTGTTCCTGTGAGTTTGATGGCATGCATCATTGAAGATGACAAAATGTAAAAATTGTTTAGAGGACCTTATTAAATATGTATGAAACTGGGTTTTCAAGGAGGGCATAGACAGCAAAATCCATCATCGCATTGTAAAATGCAGAAATACTATTAAAGTATGAATATTAAGTATGTTTTTCCTGCTGCTGTGCAGAGGGCTACAGACATGAGAACACTGAAAACATGATTTTAATATTACATGTGACTTCCAAAGCAAAGTTATTTTTGTTCTTTTAGTTTGAATACATTAATTATAAGCACTATTCCCTGATCTGATGCATTTCACTGGAAGCAGTGTCTTGCCGTGCCAAATAGCTTCTCGATACATAGATTGTCAGAATACCTTCGCTCCCGGTACAAACACTTGAAGATGCAGTGCGAGAGCTCGTCAACAAACATGAGCAAAATTGACATTGGAACAGAGTGGGAACAATAGTGTTTACAACTACTCAATTAGAGAGATTAGACAACCTCTCCAAGGTCACCAAAACAAAGGCACGTTCATGTAGTATAATCCCTCTAAGTCAACGATTAATTACTTCATGAATATCTGAGGACTAAAGGGCATTGTCATGGGCCATGGCTCATGGAAATGTCATTAGGGTTGTAGCAAAAATTAACCAAACCTTTCTCTGAAATCCTTACCAGATCAAGAGTCTGAAACCACATCTTGCGAGCTTATCGCGCTGCACCGCTCATCCTATTAGCTTGTTTACTTTGCTTGCTAATTGGGACTATTTTTATTTATTATAATGAAGGTTTCTGCTGCAGAATAACACCAAGTTCTTTACCAATCAAGGCTATACAGCATTCATCAATCCTTGCCGACGCAGCTTTACAGCAACAATATACATCACCTGGCACAATGATACTGTTGTGAAGCACAGCTATAGTGCCTCTCTGTTGTGAGCCTGCCAGCACGCTGTGTTGTTGTGAGTGGGGAGCCCACACTGCTGCGCAGCCTGGCTGTCTTTGGGTTATGTGAGTAGGTATGGGGGCGTATTTGCAGAGAAGAGAGAGAAAATGAGAGATAGGAGCCACAGCCAGAGAGCTGTCCCTGAGTGATGCTGCTCTGCTCCCAGCAGCACCCTGTCAACTCCAAATGAGAAATTTCAGACATCCAGTGAGGTAGCTCTTGAAAGTGGAAATGTTTTCCCACCACTGCTGTGTCCTTTCTTAGGACAATAACTTTAAAAGTTAGTTGGCTGACCTTCAAAGTGGAGGAAAGATAATGGATTACATTCATCTCAAGGCATGTGTTAAGTTGATTGGTAGATGAAGCAGTGTGAAAATGCATGCTGTTTCAAGATAAAATAGGCTACGTTGGCAACCCGTCGAATGCCTTATGTGCCTTTGCTTTGAACTATGGCTTGTATCTGTTTTAAGTATTAATATCTAACACATGTTCATGTGGGAAGACACATGTTGATACATCATGTATCAGGAATGTCTGAATTTATGATCTGATCACAGATGGCTTCTTGTCAAAGTAAACCTGAGTGCTGAACTTTATATCAGCATGTGTGTGTGTGTGTGTTAATATCCCTTTAATCTCCACCCATGATGCTGAGTCACTCCTGTTAATTACACAAAACATAGATAGACTAAAAGGTAGTACAAATAAATCAGTCCTTCCTCCCGTGCTCTGTCTTCCTCCTGCTGATGTGAATTCCTGCCTGCAGGACCTGCTGGTAGAGAGAGAAAGGGCTGCTTTATCGCAGCCAGCAGATACGTGTACAAGAAACTGAGCTAAACGGTTAGACTACATACAGACAGCTTTTGTTTTAGCCTGTGTAGATGAGGGTTACTTTGCACCCATACTTTAAGAAGGTAATACAATAATAACTCGGAGGCTCTGTGTTTGCACCAAGACGCCAACAACTTTATTACTCCAACCTTGTCATCAACAGCGTATCATTGCTTCACTCCTTCCATTCCACGCTTCACAATAAAATACACAATTAACACAGCTTACTAGAGGGCAGGCCCGGCTTCAGACAAGAGGTGGCCTTAGCCTTACTACCTGACTTAGTGTCATTTTTATATACTGTTTCTGGATTCATATGCACAATCTGGAGGCAGAGGGACAAGATTTTGGTATCGGAAGTGTTCTGGTTTCAGTTTGTAGTTCGAGTAGTATTGACCAATCATGTTCGAGCAGGCTTGCAGGTAAACAGTCCGTGTAGTGCAAAAGAGGCTTAACGCATTGGCCGAAATGCAATCTGGGAAAAAAAAAAAAAAAGAGAGAGAGAGAGAGAGATCCCTGACAAAGAGCAGGGGAGAAGCTGATGCGTGATAATAGAATAATATGCATTTAGCCCCAAAGCCCATTTAATGCTCGGTTTTGGTAACCAATCGCACACGTTCATAACAAGATGACGATGAAAATACAATATATCGCTTCAACAACAATTTTAAGTAACATCGGATGTGACTTGGGAGCTAGCAGGAAGATAGGATAGGCACTATGTGGCCATCTCTATTGGTCAGTATTGGCCAATTTGACCAAACTTCTATTTGCAAAATTCACATACTGTCCTACGCTGGGGGAGGAAAGATTTTAAAAAGTGTTATTTCAGACAGATGGCATTTAAAAAAAACAACTAAACATCATCATCAATACTTCCACAATACATTGCAAACTGAAGAGCTTGTTAGTTATTTAGCCCAGAATGTTTTGATCATTTATAAAAAAACTTTTTTTCCAGAGACTGTGCATGAAGTAAAATCCGAGTAACTTCCTAATTAGTCTGCTGCTCTGAAGTGAAAAGAGGTGCCCTCTTATGTATTTGTAATTTCTCTAAGTTAGTATAATTGGTTCGTCATTAGTGCTTGAAGTGGAAACAAACTTGCCAGTGCTCCCCTTATTCACATGTTGGTGTGTGTTTTGGTCTTTTACAATGAGCCAGTTGTTCTGGGAGCAAAAATTCAGCATTTCATGACCAACCGTCGGTCCATTCTTCTTGATTCCCGTTATTGTTAATGTCGCAGTTGGCTGTGGTGGCGGTAGAGGTAGCTGGTGGTGGGATTCGTTGGTGCTAGAGTAACATCAACAGGCTCTTTGCTAGGAGTGGTGCTAATGATAGCTTGCTGCTCCCAAACTGCCTTTAGTAACGTAAGATTTTACTTTTGAAGCTCTGTTGTGTTCTGACTCTGTTTGTGTTCTCTTATGTTGCCCTTAAGGAGCCAGGCCAACATAATAGGCTAGTCTCTCTCTCTCTCTAACTCTATCTCGTCAAACAATAGCAGGTGAGTTGCCATTAGAAACATGCACGATTAATGTAACTTTAATTAAACTAGCCACCGACATAGCAAAGCAGGCAGGATAGAATAGCAACAAGTGAGTGTCGTAGTGACGTTATGTCAGTGCCCCCTGGGTAATGCAGTATATTTAGTGCCATTCAGAATCACCTAGAGAACCTGAAATAGAGAGAGCAGAGAAGCATATCGTAGCTTGAGAAGTGCAAGTGCACCCATAAGTCACGTACACTAAAGAGAAAAATCTAGAAGTGTCGGCCCTCTTAGAGCACTGTTAGTCATACACCACCACTAGCTCTAAGCTTATCTCTTAAGTCTTAGCTTTAAACATATAACGTCTACACTAAACTGCTGAGCAGACCGTTTTCGTTGAAGGGGTCAACTGTTCTAATAATCTGTGACCATTAAAACAAAGCAGTGTCTGAACCGCTGAGTTGGCTGTTTCAAGTTAGATGGTCTTTCATACCACTGGGTTTAAGACAGGTGTTGGGTATGGAAATGATTCAGCCAGGTGCTGCATTGTGGATGCTTTGAACTCCAGCACGTAGGCAGTGTAGTGTAGAGTAGAAAATACCACGATTTCCCCGAGGTATGTGGGTGGAGAAAGAAGCAGTCGATCTCGGGCTAGCAGATCATGACCACTTAAAACCAGATAACAGTTTTACAAAGAAACGTGACAGATTTGAACTGTTCCTAACAATTTTGTGGTCATAGTCAATTCTTATGAATGGTTAATCATTAATGCATGATCCTTTTAACGTTATACATATTTTAATATAATTGTAGACAGTGAATTTGCTATGTTTTAAAAAAATGTGTTGCAGGCTATAAGTGTGTTATCTTTTAACTTTTAACTTTTCACAGACAGACATGTTCTAAACTAAGAATTGAGATTTTCCTTAATTATCGTGCAGTTTGTTTTCTCATTGTTTGCCAAAGACACCACATTGCAATCTCTACTAAAACGGTCCTGGGCTCATTATGCAAACACTGAAAATTAACATCCTGTCCTCCAATTAGACTGAGAAATTTGATAAAAGGACTTCTTCTGGCAATGAGTTAATTAGTTGATCTTACTCAGCAGACCCTGTTTCCCAGGGTGGAACTACCATGTGCCATTAATTCATGTCATGATTTAGATTAAATACAGATATTTTTTTTTAAATAACAACACATTGGATGTGCTTCCAAAAACTAATATTCTAACATATGTATTTGTGATTCCCTTTTTAGTAGGAATGAGCAAACACAGAGCCTAAGAGTCTGTGTGTTTGCTGTCGCTTTGTGTGATGCCTGCATTCATCTACCTGTTTTAGTGTGTCCAAACGAGGAAAAGGCTGGGAAGGATTTCATATGCTATTGAAAAGGTACCTGAGAAGCATTGTCTTTGGAGGATTTTCGTAACTCTAGCTGGGCAATTCTCCACCTCTCTGTGCTCTGAAATTGAATCAATAGCGTTCAAAGCCTGACTCCTGGGATTGGAAGACTCTTTGAGTGAAATGTCATGCATCTGTAGTCTCGTTTATTAAATTCTTTATTAATGGAGGGTGTTCGATCCCACTATTTTTCACATGGGTATTTTCTAAAACATCTAAAATCACAACACATGTATCTACCTTCATGTTTTCAAACAAACTGCATTCAATATGTAGCGTTTATGAGTACTATATAATTTAAATATTGCACCCGCAAATTTTGGGGCACCACGTCTCAATATCTTAGTAGCAAGTTCATTGATCTTAGTTCCCGTTTTGAAAAAATATGACAGACGAGGACTTGGCGTTAAATGAGTGATTTATTTATAATAAAATCCAAAAAAAGAATAAAGGGGTTATCAATTGAACAGGGATATCAATGAATGAATTAAACTAGTTTACAAATTGCAAAGTGAAGGAAGGATGTGATTTCCTATAGGTTACCGACGCTACTTTAACCTGTTAATGTAAATATTAATAATTCAGAGCGCTATCCGACACCAACTCTTGATCATATTAGAAGATTTGTGCAGCGTAGTTCCAGATGACCTTGCATTGGGCTCAGCCGGTTGTTTCTGCTCCAATTGGGATCGACTCAAGGCACTTCAGTGGGTGATGATCTCGTTAGATAGAGATGGTTGTCGGTTGAAGGAGTCGGGAAACGGTGGTCCTCGTCTGGCCTCAGATGCCCACCAAGTGGGACTGGAAAGGTTCTTTGAAGTCTATACACTGCTGTTGCAATGTGGTTATGGGAAGCGGGATTAAGATATCGCCGTCCACTTCAGGTCTTTATCCATGGTCTGAGATTCTTAGTCCGTCAGATAAGTCAGATAATGCTCTGAATAATTTGTTTAACTAAGACTACTCGTTTTGATAGGCTTAAAATAATCTTGTTTGGCCGGACGACACAACTCAAAGTTGATATCACACGAGGTTCATGGATGTACAAACTAAAACAAATAAGGCTTGCTTAAAAGGGATTAAACTATACAACACTTAATGCGAGTAAGAAATTTACGAAGGAAAATAAATTAAAACCAATATCTCTGAAGAATAAATAAAGAAAACGGGAGCGTGTATGGAGCTACAAAAAAGAAACAGCAAGCACAACTAACACGAAAAAAAGAGAGAGGACAAAGAAAGTTTAACAGTTTGCTGCTGACAAAATGCTGTGAAAAATCAGTCAGTAAGGTTGGATTTTCAAGAACTTTGTTTGTGTTCCAGCTTATGTGGTAAATAGAAAGTAAATGCGTGGAGGTCGTGGTTGTGAATCCTGTGTCCATGTTATGAAGGTCTAGTAGCTGGACACAAACCACTCCTCATTAACCTTAAGCTTCCCATGTGATACATTTCCCCCTCGAGCACACACACACAAATGTACGCACCTCTTGTAAATTTCTGAGATAGTAAAAAGGAAATGAGAGCAAAGAGCAAAAGAGAGAGGGAGTAAAATAAGACTGAGTAGGCTATTATAGAGGAAAGAGTGTATCCCCTGGAGGAGGCGCGGGCTGAGATGGCGTAAATGAGGGAAGTGTGGCGGCCATTCCTGTAGCCTCATTACAGTAATGGAGACCCATCCGTTCTGTCAAGGCCTCCAGAAAATCTTATGTGACACGACTACCTTTCTTTACATGCTACTCCACATCAACAGTCCAAGGAAAGACAGAAGAGTGTGAGATAGATAAAGCAGAGGTGATTGCTTCTGGGTCTCATGTTGCATGAGACGATTTGTTCCTTTGGAAGTGTATTAAGGTCTTGATTAGGGTCTCTTTTCCTTTTTCAGAGTCTGTAATGTTCTGTGGTGGGTGACTGTATGGTCTCGGTGGGAGAATTGCGGTACTGTATGCCTCTGGTAAAGATTGGTCTCGCTGGTGTGGAGGTTGGGGCAGTGGGAGCTATAAAGAGTGAGCAGTAGCAGTCTGTAAGCCGGTTGTCCTTTTACATCTTTTCAATTTGTTTCTTTGGGCAATGTTGTGCACTGATTCCTTTATAAACAGTAATATCTCAAAAAACGTAAAAAAAAATATGTTTGTAGTACAATATGCATAACAATATAGGGGTTTGATGTAGAGCTACTATCTTTATCTGTATGTCTTTATTTGCCAAAATATCTATATTATTACTGCAAGTTAGTGGGCCTATAAAGTTTTTAGAAATCATTTGACTGCTTACATTTCTAAGTTTTCTACCACCATTTATATTGTTCGTATACGCTTACCAGCTGACAAAATTAGAAAAGAAACAACATTTATATCACATTACTTCAACTATGTACACAAATTAATGAAATAATAAGTCATGATCTATATTTGAAAAAGACAGTAGGTCAATAATTACTGTGTATAGAACAAGAGCCTTTAACAGTTAGTGTTTCTTTAAAAACTGTATAATGGAAGAATGTCCTAATGACTGTAGAGTTAGTATGAACTGTCTTTGTACTAAAATAAATAAAAGGTAGCACATGCAATGGGAAGTGTACCAACACGCCCAACATAAGTTTTTGTTTGTCGTCACTCTGCAGGCTAGCAGAGACAACAGGAATGAGGGGTCCAAATGAGGTTTTAATTGTGCCTTTCATTGTTTAATTAGGCAATTTTGCAAATAGATAGTTAACCATTAACAAAATAATTTCCCAATTTGGCCTCCAACTGAACTATTTTAACAAGTTCAACAGAAATACACGAAGTTTACAGAGTTTTTGATTTGTTTCAGCTTGAAATTAAATGACTTTGGACTCTTTCCCGCCTTTTGATATTTTTCCAAATGCCTTGTTGATGTCAGAGGTCAGAGGAGAATGGGCAGAGTGGTTCGAGATGATAGAAAGGCAACAGTAACTCAAATAACCACTGGTTACAATCAAGGTATGCAGAATACCATCTCTGAACGCACAACACGTCGAACTTTGAAGCAGATGGGCTACAGCAGCAGAAGACCACATTGCCATTCCTGTCAGCTAATAACAGGGAACTGATGCTACAATTCACAAAGGCTCACCAAAATTGGACAATAGAAGATTGGAAAAACGTTGCCTGGTTTGATGAGTCTCGATTTAAGCTGCAACATTCAGATGGTAGGGTCAGAATTTGGTGTGACAAAACAACATGAAAGCATGGATCCATCCTGTGATGTTCACAGTGAAAACTACACCACCTGGCGAGAGTACATACGCAGAATATAAGCGAGTGAGCTAGACGGTGTTTAACATGTACTGTATGTGTGCAAGCGCTGGAGAATAAAGGCCCGTGGCTGTTCATCAAGTTGTCGGTCTTCTGGTGTATAACCCCACAACAGAAACACTACACACCCTGCCTTGTATCAATGGTTCAGGCTGGTGGTGTAATAGGGTGCGGGATATTTTCTTGTCACACTTTGGGCCCCTTAGTACCAATTGAGCATTGTTTAAACGCCACGGCCTACCTGAGTATTGTTGCTGACCATGTCCATCCCTTTATGACCACAGTGTACCCATCTTTGGGATGTGGTGGAACGGGAGATTTGCATCATGGATGTGCAGCCGACAAATCTGCAGCAACTGTGTGATGCTATCATGTCACTATGGACCAAAATATCTCAGGAATGTTTCAAACACCTTGTTGAGTCTATGCTACGAAGAATTAAGGTACTTCTGAAGGCAAAAGGGAGTCCAACCCGGTACTAGCAAGGTGTACCTAATAAAGTGGCCGGTGAGTGTATAGCACATGGTCCTTTACTACGAATTTTACTCATTATAAATTGTGTAGATTCGTGGCTATGTGCGAGCCATAAGTAGATGTATACATGCCTTAACTAGCTGTTTGTATATGAATACCCCTGTCGGCGCCACCAGACTCTCAATTAAAAAGAATGCAAAGAAGAACCAAATTGTCAATGAATTGTATTTGTGAGGTCCTCCAATAACGCCAGACCAGCGATCTTTACACATGTCCATTACACACGGCTGTGGATATTTATCTCACCCATCATGTCATCTATTACTTTCAATTAATTACACATGCACCTGCAAGCTATCAACAGAAATGATACTGTATCTCTCATCATCGTCATCACTTTGGAAAGGTAATCAGTAATAATTTAGATTTAGGCATAACAGAAATAAAAAGGTTTCACAATAATGGATAAAATGAAAATGACATACACGCAGGAACATGATGAAACAAGGTAAACGCCAAAAGCTGCATATATGCAAATAATATAATGCAATTGAATGCACTACATACTGACATAATTTGCTAGAAGTATAGACAGCAAAAAATCATGCACACTCGGTGAGATTGAGCAAACAATGTTGAATAATGTTGCATATTAGATTCAGTCTCTCACATTCTCTTTCAACCTACTAATCACTCCCAGCTTGCTCTCGAAAATAATGTGTACAATCTCTGTGTACAGTCTCACAACACATTCTTTTATAAATATCCGTTCTTATGTGGGAAATTGCATTCAGTATGCATGTTTTTTCCCCCTCAGCATTGTTTATACATTTGGCACAAGCTGAGTTCTCTTTAATGAAGAATATGGGACTATTCCATAAGCTCACTGGGTGAGGTGTTTGGCTGAACTCCTGCACTACATGGGGTTTTTAATGCATCACATGGTTGTCATGTGTATTGTTAGGCAGCATCCCTTGTCTTTCTCAAGGCTTGTAAACAGATGACTACTGTGCTGTCTGGGTTGCTTTTCTTAGTTCCTTGCAACCAAGGACACTTTTTATAGGCCTTAGGGGAATGGATATCACCAGTGCACATAAGACCCAGAAGCTTCCTGTATTAGTTGGAGAATGATCGTCAGAAGATCATGGGTACCACTTATTCAGCCCCTTTCATAATAAATGCATCTCTCTTCAGTCAACAGTCTGTTTTCAAGCACACAGGAAGGTCAGAACTCTGAATAATACAAGGTATAGCAACAATATTGTGCAGTACATTTTGTGCCTCATGATATATTTCTTGCAAAATTCGACATGAATATCAGATCAAATTACAAATGTATCTGAAATGTGAGTGTGCACAGTCGCATTAATATTTGTCTTTATCATAGCTTTTATTACTTTCAATTAGGCATCTTATATGCCTTTTAATATCTCTTCCATTCGATTAATGAGATGTTTTAACTCAAAGAACATTAAGTTCGTCCAGGTATGTTCGCTTTTATTTCTGAACAGCAAGGATACAAATTATTTGTTCTTTCCCCTTTTTTTAAGGCTATTTTAATAAGTTTGAAGCCAATAATTCCCCACGATTGTTTGTGGATCTATTTATTTTTAAGTAACACATTATCTCCCCTTGGAGAAAATTGGAGAAAATGAACATTCAGGCTTCAGGTTGACTGCATCCCCTCCCAACCTATCCGTACCACTTCACAGTATTCCTGCACACACCCCCTCACTCCGGTCCTCAAGGCATTTCCATACTGTGTTCACATTCCTTACAGTGTGGCATTATCATCAATAGTCATTTAGGGGAGACACTTTCCACACCACCAGATGCAATGAAGATTCATAGGCACCATTTCAAAAGGGTTGGGGGAGATGTATGGAATGAGGGAGAGGTGAAAATTGTGCACATACACTACTGGCTATTGGGTTACTACGATTTGGCCTTGCACGTCCAGTGAGGTGGATGAGAAAGGCAATGGATGACAAATGTTCAGAACTGTAAATGAGTAAGAAGACAGGTTAGGGAGCGAATGTCAAAGCAATGCTGTGCATTACAATATGTGCTGTAAACGGTGATCTTGACTGTGTACTATAGAGATTCAACCGACAGAGGAAATAATCAAAGATTTTGTGATTTCAAACCTCGAACTGACCAGCAGCAAATGGAGAATGTTGATCAGGGTGTTAAATGTAGCAAGTGTTTAGATATTCTTGTGCTTGTCCATTTCAATGTACTTATGCAAACACATTGTGATTTGAGAACACTACAAACAGACGTATTCATGTATCCATTTAGCTTAATATTTAAATAGATGGAGTGACATTTCTTTATATGAGATTAATTTACTCTTCACTTCACCCCACTGCCCTTGGTTACTATTGCTATGCCCGTCAAGCTGTCCAGTCCAGCACTGCATACACTTAATAATAGTTATGGTCAGGTGGCAGATTTCCCATTTGATATTTGTAGTATTTATTTAACATTTGGTCCTTGACTTCTAACGGAAGTAGACACAATAAGCAGGCTTACTCAGTAACAGTCGATTTAGCCGTCTGCAATGACACTGCCGTATTTTATTAGCTGTAGTATTTTATTAGCTTACTAAAATTAACTGGTCGAAAACTCCATACTCACCTGACTTTTTAATGTTTACAGCTGACTAATTAGAATGATAAACTTTCAGACGGATCTTGAATATAGATTTTATACAAAAAAGAAGAACAAAAATCAAGCTAAAGCTAAGCTAGGCAAAACTTTTATAAATTGCCAGGGTTAGCGACAGTTGCTAAGCCATGATTGGACAATCACTGTTTTGGACGTGGGCTTAGGGAATGGTCATTTGCATGTACAATAACAATTTGAAATAGACCATGATATCCTTACTTGATAGTTTGTAGAATACACTTTTTACTACCGCATACGTAGCCGAGATGTAACAGCGCATGCCATGTTATCAAACCATCACGGGTTTGATTCCAGCCTTGGGACCTTTGTTGTGTGTACACTTTCAAAAGAAGGGAAAAATGCCGGAATAAATGAATAAATATCAAGATAAGAATCGTGTCTGAGACCGTAAAATCCAGCATTCCATCACTGACCTTAACCCTTTTTTTTTTTAAATCGGTCACATTAATTGATAACATTCCTATGGCAACTGAATGTCAAAGGTGACAATGCTTTTTTTGTCTTACTCTCAGGTTTAACATTTTATAATATTTCTGACTGGACCATGCTCTTTGCAAATGTCATAAATTGCAAGACAGATTTTTGTTAGAGTGCCCGTGTGTGGGAGTGAGAGGGAGACACAGAGACCAACTGACACACACATACACAGATAAATGAAGAGAGAGGGAGTGAGTTTTATTAGTGTGCGTGAGTGTTTGGGTAATGACTTATGCCCGGCTTTCAACAGATGTTTTACGGCATGTGCAGTGTAAGTGCACTGGACTGCCAGAGCGCTTTGTCATTCAGTATTTTTGAGAAATGCAAATATACAGTCTGAACCCTTACCATTTTCACTCCATGTCATCTTTTGAGGATACTTCATTAGGACCAGAGGGGAAGATGGAGAGATGGAGACCTCTCAAAGAACAAAAAAAATATAAAAAAACTTTCAAAATGGAGATTAATTTTGACCAATAGTGTACTTAAATATTTCACTAAGTATAATACATATATTGGTTTGAAGCAAAAGTGTCTACTTGATTTCCATACTGAGGGTTGACATGCTAGATCAATTGGAGACTCTAAATTGCCCGTAGGTGTGAATGTTAGCGTGAATGGCTCTCTGTCTCTATATGTGCCCTGCGATAAACTGGCTACCTGTCCAGGGTGAACCCTGCATTTGCCCAATGTCAGCTATGATCGTCTCCAGCCTCCCCACGACCCTGATTAAGATAAGCGGTTCGGATAATGGAAAGGGTTGACATGCAGGAGGGTATACAGTATATGTACATGGCAGGTTGCCTGATGCTTCCTGCCTCCATATAGGAAAAAAGAGAAAAGAAATAAAAAAGGAATAATCAAATGCGAACGAGATAATTTACTTGGGTAATGACCTTTCGCTGCTGCTGATGATTAAGGATGAGGCACGGTGATGGACCCTGATAAAGGAAATGTGAGCCTGATTCTATGACTATGCATGAAAGAAGAAAGACACCACCTCAACCTCATCACCAGGGTTCGAGAGGAGAGGACTGTGGCCAGATATCTCGTTCACGTTGCCTCCCTGCAGCACTAATTTATGGTCCTTTTTTCCAGCCTGGCATATCATGCAGATGCAAAGATCAGTCTGACTGCTCATTTCCTGAGACCCTCTGTAACAAGCTGGCTCCAGCCCTCTAATAAATCTATTAGTGAGCTGAACACTGTATAATGGCTTCAATTGGTGCTTTGGCTCTATGAGGTGTTGCATATCAAAGTGTCTGCCGAAATCTGACTTTGAACCGCAAGGAGGTGGGTCTGCAAAGTGAAGGCCTGTAAGATGTCATCCTATGAGGATGAGAAGCCATACAATCATGTTTTTCATTCGCTTGATAGAAATGGTGGACGTTTATGGGCAGCTGTGTTAATAGACATTGAACATTATAATTACATCCCTAATGTAATTTAAAGAGTAAAGGCATTTATGCTGCGTTCACACCAGATGCGGACCGAATTTTTCACGCAAGTAGATTACATACAAAGTCAATGGCGCAACGCAAATGGACACAAGATTCGCGTAGAAAATGTGCGTGACGCTGTGTCGCGAAAGTATATCAGCATTGAGATGCTGCCACCGATCCAAGCCAACAGGTCACCAAACTGGCTATTGGTCAGCCTCAAGTAGTGCTGGAAGCGGCAGTCATCCAGATGCAGTTCCTGAAGAAGTCGGTGAAAGTCACCCGAACTGTGTGCGGCTACGGATGATGTTATGAACCCAAACACGAGGGCGTTTGATGGTCCAACGTTTGTGGGACTTCCACAACATGTACAAAGCAGAAATAGTGGTTTATTCTTCCATGGTGGATCGCGGAAATGATAACTTATTCCATGGAGATAAGTCACTCCTCCTCTGTCTCGTTTAGAACGAATGAAGCGAATAACCACAAATAGTCCGTCAACTAAACTCACGTGAGTAGCACGGTGCGAAAATTTGCTTGGCTTGGTGTGAACGCAGCATATGGGGATCTAATCAAATCTAAACTGATTCATTAGGGTGGCCTTTTGAAATTAATGGTTGTTTGAGCAGAGCATAGAAGAATGTGTGTTTTTCAGTGGGGAAGAGGGGGATGTGCAACATTTCCATCTGGAGCTACACAATATTCTTGTCATCTGTGCAGTGTTGATACCATTCTCCCCTCCACGGGGAGACTGGCAGGCTTCACCTTTGACCGACCTGATTTGATTTTGTCAAATGTGTTCCTTTGCCCCACTGAGACTAGGCCAGCTGCTCATCTCTTCCCTGCTCCTGTTCAGCATGTTTGAGTCAGAGAAGAAGATAAGGAAAGAAGAAAGTGGCAGACCAGCGTGAGAGGAAAGGAAAGGAGGGTGGGGTGGTGTGTGGACCAAATCAAGTCTATCACAGTCGCCTGTCTGAGAGGCACTTTTATCATCCCAGGCATCTTAGCGTACGACTGTAAATCTGGTGTAACTTTCTCAATCTTTCCCCTCCCACTCCCTCTCTATCACTTTGTTTTCTCTTTTCCTTCCTCTGCTGGTGCCTGTTCTGTCAAATCCCTAGGCTGTTTGGCTGAAATATCAATGAATCAGTCTCTATTAAGCTCTATGTATGAAGCTGTAAGTGAAGCGAAACCACAACGCTTGATGAGACTGATGTGGGTGAGCAGCAATGCCTCTGGTAAGGTACTAGCCTCTCTAGTGGAGATCAGCATGGATCTCTCGCTACTCTGGAGAGTTGGAACTCAGACTTAATTTATTTTGACGCAATAATTAAGAGCAGCAAATTCTTAGCATGGATCAGTGTTTTATTCGCAGGGAGGAATAGCCAAAGGAAAATGGATGTTATTAAGAGAAAATGGAGGTTGTCTCCAGGTGGGGACAAAGAAAAGGAAGTGAGAGAAGGAGAGAAAGAAAGAGGGAAAACGAGGTGGTTAGAAGGTGGGCAGGATTCAGTGAAGTCCAGTCGTGCTTTACAACACAGCCTGTGGGACTGGAACATCTCTGTGCAGTATCACATCCCATTTCACACTGAATTCTTCTCACCAGGTCATGCAAACCTCCTAAGGCTGCCATATATGAAGCAGAATGCATAGTTTAATGAGTACACACTCAAGATTACTTGATTTCAGACTCCTGGGTTGAAAAAAACATCTAAGATTTCAAGAATATTTTATTATTTATTATGAGTTACTTAAGACATAATACTAGTAAAATGTAAAATTTGAAAATCGTCATATTTCAAGAACAACCTATACTCTATTGAGAATTGTTGGTATATATAAGTAAATAGGTCTGTCAGCTAACGTCGACATATATGCATATGGAAATTTGGTTCCACCTCATTTTTACAGTTTAGCTCACTGAAATGATTGGGCTTGATCACCCCCAATATTCTGTATCCACCACTGACCATTTCATAAAAATTATATCAGGTGATGATGAGTAACTTAAGTAGCTTTTTTTTAACTGGCATGAGTCCATTTGCTGTACTATCCGTCATATGACATGGCCTTCACATGGCTGAGCCTAAAAGTGCAACAAGATAATGGCACCAGAAAAGGATTAAAACGCAATGATGCATACATTATAATAAAAGTAAAATAACTTTTTGTCATAATTGAAAAACACTTTGGTTGTTACAGTATATTTCTGAATATAACAATCTTTAATCAACATAGTATAGCGTTATTATCATAATACTATGCCTTTTCATTTTAAAATATTTTTTATATCATTAAATACAAAAATGTGGCTATTAGTGTCATTATTTAATTAACATACAGCTGTATGGCCGACACCTGACACACTCTTACTCGCTGCAACATTTATCCAACGTACCCATTGCCGGTCAGCAGTCTATTTGAGCTGTCAGTGCCCTGCCTGCTGTTTTGCTTTGCTGTGTCGCTTTTCTGCTAACTCAGCTGCAAGTATAACACTTCTGTAAACCTGCTGCTTGTAAACGGTCTGAAAATATCGCCTCAGGATGGGTTTGTGGAGGAATAAAAGTGTTTGTTTGCGCCTGTTCCTGTTTTGTTTGCCGTTTATGATAACACCTGTCGGTCAAAGCTGCACTGGGAGAGATGCACTTGGGTTCACTAACAAAGAAAGGAAAGTATGCTGCTTGTGCTAACTTGCTGTTGATGACTATCATGGCTAGCTATACTTGTTGTTTGTGTGCTTGTGCAATGTAAGCTAATGTGAGATTGGATGCTCCTGGAGCTCTTCAGCAGATCAGTTTGGCCTACTGATGTTATGGCATCTGTTATCTGCTGGTGTCTACCTACAGTAATGGCAGTATTTGCATTACTATTAATTCTGAATTAATTTCTTGTAGTGGTTGTGCTTATTTTATTTTTGTGGTTTTCATAAACTACAACCACAAAATATTTTTGAGCAGAGGACAAAAGTACTTAACACTGTAGTGCCCTTTGGCTGTTGCCGACCGGCCTGCGGGAGGTCAATGGGAAATTAGGAATAAAACCTAAATGAGTGTACATCATGCACGTTATACAGCTGCATTGCTTTTATTTTGAAGGTGAATGTTGCTGTTTTTTTAATTTTTATTTACGTACTTTAGTACGTTCGTGAATGTGTGCGAGCAGCAGGGTCACTTCAATGTGTTGGTGAACTGATCTTACGGGAGACGTGAGTTAGCTGTTAGCTCTAAAAAATTTCTGCTTACGTTCTAAGTATTTCTTTACTGAAGTCAAAGGTAAAGCCATGTGCGTAGTAGTTTTATGGAGAACAGATCGCAGTTTTGAAGGATTACAATTTGAATCGCCATTACGAGATGAAATACGCAGAGAAATACAACAACTTGACTGATGCAGAGCGGGTACGGATATGTGAGGCTTTGCTAGCTAAACTGCAAAAGCAACAAGGCCTTTTTACCAAGCTTCACACATCCAGGGATGGAGCAGCTAAGACCAGCTTTGTGATATCCCAAACAATTGCAAAAAACAGTAAGCCATTCTCTGATGGGGAGTTCATCAAAAACTCTTTGGTGGACTCAGCTGCACTACTATGCCCAGAGAAAAAAGAAGCATTCGAGAACGTGTCCCTCTCCAGATGCACCGTAACAAGGAGGATCGAGGACATCGCCGGAAATCTGGAGCTTCAGCTACAAAAGAAACCAGATAATTTCGACTTTTTCTCCTTGGCTCTGGACGAGAGCTGCGATGTCCGCGACACAGCCCAGTTACTCATCTTTGTACGTGGGAAAAAGAAAGACTTCAAGATTACAGAGGCGCTGGCAACAATGCAGTCAATGAAAGGGACGACGACGGGGAGTGATTTGTTCACGGAGGTAAACGCATGCTTCGACAAACTGGGACTGAAATAGGACAAACTGGCAGGTGTTACAACCGATGGTTGTCCAAATCTGACGGAAAAATGTCGGACTTATGAATCGGATGCAAGATAAAGTGACTGAAATGAACCCAGAACTGAAATAGGTGTTTTTGCATTGTATTATACATCAGGAGGTTATATTGTGTAAGGCAGTGCTCAAACTTAACCATTTTAGTTACAAAATCAATAACATGGTTAACTTCATCAGGGCAAGAGCATTGAATCACAGACAGTTTGTCGCACTCTCGGAGGAGCAAGAGACTGAACACAGTGACATCGGCTACCACACAGCTGTCAGATGGCTCAGCCTGGGCAAAGTGCTTAAAAGAGTATGGGACCTGAGAGCAGAGATTCAAGAGTTTTGTCAAAAGGAAGGCAAGGACATCCCAGAGCTCTCGGATGTAAACTGGATGGCAGATCTTGCATTTGCTGTTGATGTGACTGCACTAATGAATGATCTAAATACAAAAGTGGAAGGACCTCTTTGTACATGACATGTAGAGTCTTGTGAAGGCTTTCATGAGAAAGTTCCAGTTTCTTTTAAGCCAGATGGAGGGTAACATTCTCACCCACCTGCAAACCCTGAAAGAAGCCACACCATCAGTTGATCACCTCCACAGATACTCATCCATGTTAGGGGCATTGCATGGTGAGTTTTCAAGGCAATTTCAAGACTTCAAAACAGTTGAGAGTGAAATGCACATGATTTCTTCTCCCTTCACGTGCAGTATGGATAATGCTCCCAGTGATGTTCAGCTCAAACTCATTGACCTGCAGTCTATTACAGTACTGGGAAAGCACTTTAAGTCAATATCACTGCTGGAGTTTTATTCTTCTCTCAAAGATTAGAAATTTCCACACATGAGGAGGCATATTAGGATCTACCTACATATGTGAACAAACATTCTCCGTGATGAAGTTTAACAAATCCAGATACAGATCCTCTCTCACTGACGATCACCTGTCAGCTGTCCTTCGCATATCCACCACAGACATTCAACCTGACTTCATATTTGTTCAGTTTTGACATACATATAAGATTATACTCAGGTGG
The DNA here is from genome assembly GCA_016806645.1 of Ophiodon elongatus. Taxonomy (NCBI): domain Eukaryota; kingdom Metazoa; phylum Chordata; class Actinopteri; order Perciformes; family Hexagrammidae; genus Ophiodon; species Ophiodon elongatus. Next base: position 1,267,449 of record JACSYO010000264.1, on the reverse strand, counting down.
CAACCTGAAAAGTCTGAAAAGTGAAACTTACATAAATTTTACTAGCCAGCAGGGGATGACTCCTCTGGTTGCAATGAGAAGTCCAATTGTATAGAAGTCTATGAGAAAATGACCCTACTTCTCACTTGATTTATTACCTCATAACATTGTAAACATGAGTTTATGGTCTCAGTTGCTAGTTTCAAGTCTTCTTCTATACATCATGAAGTTCATTTAGTAAATGATGGTCCCATTCAGAGTGAAATAGACCATAATGCAGGGCATGCTTAAGGGTGTGGCTTGTGATTGACAGGTCGCTACTACAGCGCTGTCCAGTCTGGAAGTTATCCGTGTTTTCATCTTTCATCTTTAACCGTTTTACAGTGTCTTTTAATTTTTTGAAAGTTAATTGAAACCATGTTGATCACCTAAAAAGGTTTTATTCAACGTTTGGTTGTACTCAGTAGCAGGCCGTGCATTTCACACCTAGGCCTTCAGTGATATTCTACACAGTCCTCCCTGAATGAATCCACCTCTTAATACCATCATTATGATGACATGGCTCTAGAAACTATACATTTAGACAGAAACGCATTATAACTAGGCGTTGCATCACCTTAACATAGCGTAGTCCGTCTTGAAAATGGTGTTGTTTGTATTTCTGTGACCAAATTTATCTCTTCTCCTCCATCAGCCATTGTGGGTTAAAAAAAGAACACAAAAACAACGCTTCTATATCTATCTACACAAATTAACGCTAGCTCGTTCAGGTCGCCACAGGGTCATCAGGTTCAGGTTGCTAGCTCTGCCTCTCACCAGTGGCATCCAATCAAAAGACGTGCCCATGCTGACGTCATTGTATGCCTGCATGCTGGCCCCGGTGTCGCCAACTCGAAATCTGATTGGTTAACACCACAGTTTAGATTCCGTTAACTTTAAGCTACAGACGCCAGCACTGTTGATTCTGAAGGCCTAAGGGCAGATTTCTTTGACCCTAGCAACACATGACAGCTGAAATATGATTGGATAAAAGCTCTAACGTAAAGGCCAGCCCTCTGCTCTCGACCTGAGGCTGGAAGCAGCGCAACCAAGAGAAAGACTATGAAATGAAGAGAAAGACTATGGGGAATAATTTAATACATATTTGTGGAAAAAATATATAAAAACTAAATTTATATTCTGATGATGTTTAGGCCAGCAGAGAAGGCCTTGCTGGCCCTGACGGCCCGCCACTAGTTGTACTTAGCTTCACCTTCTTGTGTCACTTCTGGTAGCAAAAAGGCAAGATGGGCGGCCAAAATGCCAAACTGGAAGCTTTAAAATGGCAGTCTACATGCCAGTTGGTGACCTGACAATGACTATGTCCACTTCTTGTACAGTCTAGGATTATACTGTATCTTTACTATATTTTTCTACAAACTATGTGATGTACATACAGGATCCACAAAAGAAAAAGCTCCCACAGGCTGTCAGCCTGCAGAATTAATACCTGAAGTATTATTAGACAAAGTTAGAGCATATTTAAGGGATGTTTTCATTAATCTGCATAAGACTTGCTGTGAGGAGATTCAAGGCTGCTCGTATGGCCACTAAATCTCTTGGCGCTGAGGGTGGGTTGTTGGAGGATCACAGATTTATCGATTGGCTGCTCTAGAGATGCACCTTCCCATATCCATATAAGCTGTAATAGCATTGAGAGCCATTAATCATCCTGACAGAAACAAATTGCAGCCAGGCTTCCTATACTTACAACTGAGAAAGAAAAAAAAATTAACGGGTGGATATCTGAGTGGACTATTTTATACGCTAACATCCAAATAGTAATGTGTGGAGAGGGCAGCTCTGCTCGACTCAGCTTTACTTTCCTGTATCTGAAGTGGATTTATCAGCTCTCTGTCATTTCAGGGTACTTCAAACCTAATCTGCCCCCCACCCCGGCCCCCCTCCTACTGCTGTCAGCTGTTTTGTTGATGAGATCAAACAAATTTATAATACAAACATTTCTATCATCATTTATTTGCCTTGAATAATCCTGTGTTTGTTCTGGAAAAACATCCTGAAAACATTACTTTGCAACTCCTTTAAGAAATGTATATCGACAAAACTTTTGGGCATATTTATTCATGGCATCATGCAGTAAAATCTTTGAGGTGTTGTCAGTATTGCTAAGCTGAAAAACTCACAACTTTTTTTTCCCTCTCTGTAGAACACATTACTGATGATTTGTGTTGTTTTGCCAGCAGCATACTGTGCTCTAGATTTGTGTTGCTTGCACTGTCATAGGAACTACATTGATTGTTATGTTGAAAATTATATTGGATTTTTTTTCACTTGTTCAATTCATTTTTTTGACGTTTAACATTTGTTTTGAGTCACTCTCTTGTTTATACTGCTGTTTGGTGATTTCTCAGAGAGATATGGCTCATGGAACCTGTCTTGTCAGCATGTGAGAGCCTCCTCTGCCTTATTCTTCAAGCTATTTTCCTCACGCTTTGCAAATATTACTTATTGAGGGCACTATTTGTCATTCCTGTATTTCAGCTTCAGTCTTCAATTGAGCTCTTCAGATGCTGTCCAGTATGTGTTAATTTTATGCAGGGCAAACACAGAGATTGCATGGGCTATATACGTGAGGAAATTGGTGTGAAATCAACATATCTGCGAACACGACTCCCCCTGGAGCCTCTCTGTGATCAATTATTTATGTACTGAAGAGAGCCAAGAAACTATATTTAAAGATCAACTTCTGCATTTTCAGTTAAAAAAAAAAGAATCTTTAAAGGAAATATGTGTATTGAGTATTTATGTTGATGCCTATGATGAATGTCAAACGACATAAGCAACGTGATACAGGAAAGAGGAGGGAGAGATGAAAAGAGAAAAAACACAGAGTTGTTGGAATGTGAGGTTAATGTGGTACCATGCTGACAGAGCATGTTCGGTGTGTTCGGCGCTCCTGCTCCCAAACTCATCCTCTGCCTCCTGTCATTTAGATGGTGCTTCTGGACCACAGTCATCTAAAGGGATTCTGGTGGCCAATCAAGGATCTTTGTAACTTGATTAAAGCAACCTTGCAACCAATTGTAATAAATTGAAGAAAGTACAGATGGAGCACTTCACCAGGTGTATACTGCGTATGAAACGGATAGCTAGCAGAAGATGTAGGGTCTTTAGTTTAGGTATGGGCTTTTCGTTGGATTTTTTTCCTAACTGCATTCATTACATAACATTCTTATCGATTTGTTACTTGGCTTCACCACTCAACACGTCTGGTAGCCTAGATGTTTAGACACGAGGAATATTAATGAATGATAATACAAAGAGTTCTGTTATTATCTTTTTTCAGAAAATACACAATATTTTAATAATACATAAAACCCTAAATCCACTGAACCACATATTCTGTGTTGTTAGCTTAATCCATGGGCTCTCCCTCTTATTTCTCCCATTTGTCTAATATTTTAAAGCTAATCATCTGCAACTCTGGTGCCATGTTTTTAATTCATTCGTTTTGCTTGTGGTTGTTGGCAAAATTAAGAGCTGGCATACTTTCCACAGTCTTCTAAAACGTCTCCCTTTGCTCTTTCATAGGCCTGCACTGTATGTTTTATATGAGAACATGAAGGACAATACAGGCAAACTGAAATGACAGAGTGGGACAGCAGCAATGCCAGGGGGGGGCAGCCTTGATTTGTGTATGCGTGTGTGTGCAGCATGTGTGTACGTGGAAAAAAAAGTGCAATAGTGTGGATGAAAAATAAGAAAAAGAGCCTCACTAATGACATATAAGTCTGCCGAGAAAGAGCTTGTATAGTACAGAAATGCCAGATTTATTGTATATTTGATGTGATTTAGAAAATGTTTCACCATTCCATATTTTGCAGACTGACAAGTTTGTTTTTGGCTCTAGGGATGTCAATGTCGGCCTGTCAGTTCCCAGATAATGTATAATAATGATTTTGGTGACCCCATGACTTTTCCTTAGTGTCACCAGTAGGTTAGTATTTGTGGTTTTGAAGGAAATGTCTCACCAACAATTTACGAAATTGGTTAAGACATTTATGTTTGCATTAGGATGAATTTTAGTGATTTGGAGATCCCTTCATTTTTCATCATAAGGTCAACATTTGAACTTGGACAATATTTGGTTTATGATACCTACTAAACTAATTACATTCTCATAAGTCACAGATGTATTTAATGCTCATTAGCATATGTTACCCTGCTAACACAGTAAACTAAGATTATTAACATAATTAGCATTGTCTTTGTGAGCATTAGCATGTTGATATTAGCATTTAGCCCAAAGTCCAAGTACAGCTTCATAGAGCCGCCATCATAGCTGTAGACTCTTCAGCTGTTAAACTACTATGTTCCACTGGCAATAAAATTCAGTATCAGTCGTGTTCTATTAAAACTAAATCTGATTAATTGTTAAGTCCACTTTTATTTTGCAAAGCCAACCAATACATTTTCATTTTATATATGAGTGGCAATAACGGTTATATTTTGTAAAATCATTTATTTGTATGCTGCAGCACTTCCAGATTCATCAATAAATGTATGTCAGTGTCTAACATATTTTACAAATATGTGAAACATTATGTTTTGTATGCATTTCATGAATCTAACATGCTGGCATTCATTATTATTATTATTATTAGATCTACATTTAATGAAAACATTTTTACTGCATGAGGTCATTTATAGACACAATTAGACACATTATCCTTGATTAGGGGCCAGCTGACTCCTCACAATTCTACTGGCCTTAATAAATGACAAACTTGTCCACAGGGACATTGGCATCCATTACAGACAATTATGAGCCAGTTGGGAGTCTGGTTCTTGGAGGACGTTAGCTCCTGGCTCCTTGTTTCCTCCACATAAGACCACACATTTGCATTTCCATCCCATTTGAATAATTGCATTTCCTTACACTCACAGTGAAGTTTGTTTTTATTTGATAGCTTTAGATTAGCCTATAATTATTCCCTTTGGTTACGTATCTCATTTGGGCTCTCTGCTGTGATAAGATTTGTCTAAGGGCCTTTTTCTGTCAACCTATGTACTGCTCTTTCATCCTCCATTTTACTCTTTCTCTGACTCTCGGCGTTACCTGGAATGTGGTACCTGCCCATCTCAGGCAGAAAGAGACGAAGAAAGTAACAAAAATAAAAAAAAGGCAGAGGTGGTGACACTCAAAGGAAAGAGTGAATAATTGAAACAGCCTCCAAAGAAAGTGTCTAGTTTTGATGGTTGGGTTGTCAGCATACAGTGAAGTAGAGACATGATGCCAAGGAACTTTACAAGCTGTTGAGGGGTCCCTCTTCAATGAGATGGTAATAACCAGTTCTCCTAAGCCCTGCTCACAAACACTATGTGAGAAAGATAGTTTAGAGGAGGATATATTTGTTCCTGGGGCTTTATTAAACTACACAGGGTTCTGTCACCATGATGTGCCAGTGATTAAAGGATGTGGAACACCAGCACCTCAACTTCTGACAGTTTCTTACAGCTGAGCTGGGACAGGTCTAGCTGACATTTGTTTGTGCCTTAGTACAGTATGTGCAGTGTACAGTATATTCACAGGGGTAAGTGCAATAACAGCCCTGGGTAATGAATTGGAAAATGCTCTGTTAAACAGCATATAGTGTTTCAGGGTGTTGGCAGCAAAACCCTGACCAATGAACATACAGAATATCTACATACTGGTAGTCAAGTGTAAAGGTAATTGTAGTACAATGTTTATGTTGTTGAAGGGGTTACACACTTTATTTTGTAATTACATCACAATTAAAAGCATGTATAGCAGCAAGGAAATTTGCAGTGTGAGGTCTGGCATACTCTTAGTATCTTTTGAGATTATGTGTGGGAATTATCAAAAAGAGAAGGTAACTATTTGATATGCAGCAAGATAGTGTTGCCAACATATAAATGGATATTCCACTGCTTAGATGCACTGATAACACTGTACTAACCAGTAATTGAGTGTTATCATTGTTGGGAAACAGATTTTTAACATCATCTGCAACCATAATGAGTTCTTCCACGGAAAAGAATGACACTGGTTAGCAGGTATTTGAGCAAGTGGTTAGTGTAGTTAAGACAAGACCAAGGAGCACCATCATTAAAGTGGGACTGACTCACCCAACGTCACTTTGAAATAGGCTTGATGGATAAAGCTGTAAGCTGTGTGTTCTTAGAGAAAAGCTTTCTTCCATCTCTTTTGGGATGAAAGCTATTGCTGTCAAATTCTGCGCCAGCCTGGACCCTTTGTGCCAAACACTGATGGCTCTCTGTATTGCTTGATTTGATCATGATCAAAATTGCTCAGTGGATTCACAAATCCCCATTACACATCTGTGCCAGCAAATACCACCATACGGCAACATCTGGGGCAACTTTTTGGCTAATATATTTTATTTATAAATCCCTCTTGAGTCCCATAGTTTACACAAAGTAGAATAACAACCTTAGTGAAAATTGTGAAAAACACCTTTTTTGACGTTTGAATATTTGAAAGTCTTTAGGATGCCTTTCGTGTGGCTATTACAGGGCTTTTGGTGTTTTATATACAGCTAATACTGTATTATCCTAGGATTACAGTCTTTAAAGATAAGCTGTATGTGAGGAGGGGATACATTATTTACAACAACCTGTGACTAAGTTGATGACCAAAATACAGACAGAAAGTAATGTATATCTCTTCAATTAATACATTTTTCTGGCATGTCTCATGACTGCTCAATTCAGTCATAACAAAGCTCAGTTGGTAAAAAAATCCTGATTGTCCTATTGTACTTAAATTGCACTGATATACTCATCATGAGAGAAGGGAAAACATGGAGCCCAATGGGAAAATACCTAATATAAAGTGAAACAAGTCATCTACTCATATTAAGAACCCAACCTGGCTTACTTTTTTCAAAATATTCTAGTGAACACCCTACTTAGAATTTTGATTTGCAGTCATATCTATTGTTGTCTTTGTCTCAAGACACCTCACGTTGTGGTTTGCCAATGGTGGTTGGAGTAGATGAGGTACTTCTGCCACCAGGTAGCCATAATAATGTGTGCCTGACTAGTAACATAAGTCATTTGGAATTTAGGAATTCAAGAGTGCAGAGTCGGCTGAAGGGAAGAAACAAGTTCTCTCAGCATGGCACCACATTAACCTCACATCCTTCAAACATTAACATCTACCTCCAATGTTCTCCCGTCCTTTCTTTAAGACCTTTTAAGCAATTTAGCCTTTAATCATCGGCATTGCTGTACAAAGTGATTAATCCCCACGGTCAGATCAAGCCGAGCAGGGAGAGAACTTATTCCTCAGCAATTTGAAAACAAAGGATGGAGAGACTTAACATTTTCTGTTATGCGTGCTAATTTTTACATTCACAATGGTTTCTATTGATGTTTAATCAAATATTTCATATTGATTTTATATTAAATTGTATTTACAGGCATTACAGTCAACTCCACTCCGTTTGTCTGCTATAGCTCCACAGTATGGCTTTATTGTGCATTACATTGCCTGTCAAGATGACGCCCTCAAATCTGCCCTTCCTTCCCTGTAAGTGGTAGATCACAGAGGGTACGTCTACTACTCTGGTGTGCACAAGCGCTTGTGCGAGTCTGCTCAGGTAATTACAGCATCTGTTAAGAGCTTTGCTGATTGTTTTTCATCTCCACATGGTCACCTCTCCAGAAAACCAATTACCCAGGGGAATACTAAATCACCAAGACCGATTTGTTATACTATTGCAAAAAGCTGAAAAGCCAGGATAAGAGTGGGACTGTGTTCCCATTTGTTCACATGCAGGTAAAACACATCAACAGAGAGTAATACAAGGAAGAGCTTAATGTAATATATTAATATAGTGAAAAAAGGAACATTTTAAAAACAATAATATTCAAAACAATTAAGACAAAGATGTAAAAGCGGATAAAACCACAATAATACGTATACTATTTGGTGGTTGACCGAGGGACAACAACAATCTGCTAAATCTTACATAATCAGAGTAGAAAATAGCTGTTTTTCAATAAATGTAAAGTAATATCACAAGCTTGGATTCTTTTCCTATGAAATAACTCTCATGTTGGGCAATCAGTGTTGAGCTGTTTTATTCATAGTATTATTAAATAAGGCAAAGCAACTGGAAAATAACCCTAAGTAGGCCATACTAGTAGACCTAGTTTCTGTTTTCACAATACATGCTACTGCTATTTCAGGACTTTCATGTGTGTGGTTGACTCAGATGCAGAAGAGTACAGTATGCGTCACTTACAGCCCTGCTGTTGCTCATGTTTTACCAATGACTATGTTGGCTGCTACAGGCTGTTGCCCTTCTCTAAAGAATTTAAAATGTCAGAGTTGCAGATTCATTACTTCAGTAATGTGACTTGGTGAAACCAGATTGTTTAGATGGATAAATGGTGTGATTCACATTAACTGTTGATTAATTGTTCTCATTTATTGTGCCGACAGAATAGTTTTCCTCCCTTCCTGACCTCAATCTCCAACGTCCTTTGTAACCACTGTGATGACTTTGAGTTCTATTTTCTCCTCTCTGGCTCCTCTTTAGCTTTTACTGCAGTGCTTTTGCGAAAAACCTTTAAGCCGATTTAAGTTTCCGTTTAAAAAAATAAAAGAAACACATTCAATGAGAAAAGTGAAAAGCTTTATTCTCTTGGAACTGCTCCGGATTGCCTTTATAGCAGTGCCTGAACTCTTTTTTATTTCGGCAGTCCTTTAAACTACCGTGTCTAATTGCGATGGCATTTTTAATTAAAAGTCAAGGATATGTGGTTGTTTGTGAAGGGAGACTAATCTGTTCTTGCCTCCACCTCTCCCACTGCTAGCTATCTTCCATCTATCTGCCTAATGAGAAAATAGAGAAGCCAGTGCAGGACTTGTTGATATTTGCCTTTCTCTAAGTAGATCTCTGTGAATTTACGATTAGCAACCAAGCCTCAGACCATGCTATGCTGTAGCTCAGAAACCTTATGGATTACTAAAGATAACAATGAACAATTTTCCTCAGGCCTCCTACGTATAATTCATGGGATCCTGTAAGTGTGGCTGCATGCTGAACTTAATATTGTATGTGTTAATTTTTAGAAGAATAAAGTTTATCAAATGCAGGACTTGGATTTATTTGTTCTAAAATAATTGTATTATATCCCACAAACAGGTGGTTGATTTATAGTGAAAAAATATATCAGAACCACAAGTTATGGTAGAAACAATTATTTTGTATTTAAATCTTTTTCACTCTTCTTCTACTCATCAGCTTCCTGCTGAGTACCTTTCTTTGGAGCAGGAAGGTGGCGTTGTGAAGAGGGAGACAATTATTCAAACGGAGGACAAAGGTTCAAGCCCTTTTGTTGGCAAGGATCCCTCTTCCTGAAGTGTCTGTGAGCAAAAATGCAAAATCTGTGCCAGTTGGTACCTGACGCTCAGCTCTGACCTCGCTGTGAGAGGACATGCACAATGATCAATGAAAGATCCAATCATTATTTAATTTCTGTTATTGAAGTCAGCTATTAAGCTTTGTTTTCTTGTTATGTCATCTGAACAAACCTCTCTGTATCTAGCTGTAGGTTACACGGCGGTTGTGGGAAGCAGAAATAATATTGTATATATTCAAAATGCTTAACTCAGTGTTATAGAACTGAACAAATATAAATGCATTTGAAAAAAAAACTGAATATGTGTCAGACTGAAGGACATTACAATATTTGCAGTAGAATCTAAAGACCATGGGACAAGAACTGAATGAATTCAGAAGGTTTTTAACAAGTGTGCTGTAAATATGAAACCTTCACTATTTCTTTAGAAGAAAGAGAAAAAGAAAAGTATTGCAATCTAAGTACTTCAAAAGAACTGAAAAACAAATCAGAGCTTACAGACAAACGGTGCTTTAGATAATTTCATCTGTATGGGGAGGAGGCTAAAAAGTCCTTGAAACATTGGTTAAGTTTTCTGCAAACCATGTTTATGAGGTTCTACAGATATTAAACAATATATGTCATACTACACAATGAACTTGGATTCATTAGAGCAAGAGCAGATGTACATTTTGAATGATGTGTAACTGTGGCTGTTTGTACCCATGGCTGTGGTGATTGCAGAGGTCCATGCTGCCTCAACTCCACATTAAAGGGCCCAGTGGGGATGCAGGGCCACAGCTGGGACTCAGCAGAGAGGAGAGATTAACATTGTGCTCCACCATTCTGCTTCATGGAGAGGGCCCAGTGCCGAACCTTACAGCTGAGGAGGCAAGCTAACGCCAGAGATGGCCAACAACCACAGCAAAAATCCAATTGATTTCAGCTGGCACATCCAGATACAGACTCTAGTGGGCTTTACAATGGCAGCCTTCTTGACACCTAAAGGAGAAATGTCACCTGAAGTTCTGCGGATGACAGAGGAGGCATCAGGTACAGAGAAACTGTGTTTTTCTTGTCAGTTTATACTATTTAAAAAAACATTAGTGTGCTTATGCCCTTTGATGGACAACTAATGGCATTATCATTAGCTTTGAACTGATATGTCTAACTTTAGATCAAATACAAGACGGTGCATGGCCCCTTCCCCCAACACATGCTGCACACACACACACAGACACACAGACACACAGACACACAGACACACACACACACAGACACACACACACACACACACACACACACACACACACACACACACACACACACACACACACAGCCTAACTGATCATATATAGCATCGTCTGGAACAGAACGCAACATCTCTGGCAAAGAAATGCCAGATCCAGGGGAGAACTGTAAACTGGAATTATATTTAGTGAAGAGGAGGTATGTTGGCAGATAGTGACTGCTGTGGCCATTCATCAGCTCCAGTAGCAGCAGCTCCAGGGATGTAGCTCCACGGTTGCCCATCAGCCAGCTGTTGTGCTATAAATGGCAACAGGCATCATCCACACAAATTCTCTGTTCGACCCCCAGAGTTACCACTAAGATGTATTGGTTTCAAATGGACATATGAGTTTTGTATAACACACAGTATACAAGTGTGTAAGTATGTGATTACTAGCATTTGCAGCTTATCTTCCACCCCCATTTTTGCATAAGAACCCTTCAGCAAATCTGTGGGAATGAGTCATATGCTCTGCAGTTGACCTGCCAAAAGGTATTATGCAGTTAAAGTTTCTCTGGTAACTATTGTAAATGCAGAAGAAATATATGTTGGAAGCTTTTTTTACAACATTCAAGAATAAAACAGTAACACCTGAATAAAGAGAAAATCTGAAGATCAAAGGAAGGATGACCTGATTCAGGGTTCGTCCTTTCAGCAAGCCTCTAGAATAGATCTACTGAGAGAACTTAAATTAAATTTTAATTTTAGTAGTTGCAGTGGGATGAATGGAAATATGTGCATTTTTACACTAAGTCTGCCTTATCAACATTCAAGCCGTCAACCGTGATGCTGAGAATTCATCTTTAAATTTAATTAATTAATTTAACTCGCGGTCTTAAGCGTATACCTATTAATATAACTGCAGATCTTCACAGGCATGACGTGTTGTGCCTGTTGGGCAGTTGCAGGTGGGGAATTACTGAAAGGTTGCTGGTGCACTTGCCTGAAAAAAGAGTTTTAGCAAAAGATCTCATGAGGTTTAGTTACTGGTCATGTAGTCTTTGCTTTGCTGCTGAGAGCAGTGCAGTCTTGAAAGGTCTCGGGCAATGTCTCGGGCAATGTCTCAGGCCTGCAACATCAAAGATAGAAGGGGAGGTGAGGCCTAACATCGTGTTTGATGGTTGTACAGAACATTACGCTGCCAAAATGTAAGACTGGCTCTTGTCTTAAGATACAGTGTGGCTAGAAAATGGCTTAGTTTTCTTGTTTCAAAACAGTAGCAATCATTTGCTGAGTTAAATACACAGCCTAAGGTTAAGATCAAGGCTTGTGTGTGGTGTATTACTTGGTTCATCAAGGCAGAAAATGTTCAGCCCGAACCCCCTTAGGTGGCAAAAATACTAGTCCATATCCAAAACTGATTATTCTCTCTCTTTGACCTTCATAACTTTAATTTAGCACCATTGGATACACTGTGCTATCACAGCAGTGTAGTGTTTTCTGTCTGGCAATTACTTCAACGTGCATGAATCAGCTGGAACGTGTAGAGTACGGTGTGTGTTTTTATGCGTGTGTCTTTGCCTGTGGGGGTGTAGGGTAGAATTTCGCGGGGCAACTTAGGGCAGCAGAGTCTGTCCTTGCCTGGACTTCCAATAGCCTGTGTATGGTGTGTGTTGAGCAGGAGGTGGGTGGTGTAATTTCACCCAGCTCTTCCAGGCATCTGAGCCCTCTCGCTAGGCCTCTTTGGCAAGGAGAGAGGGACCAGGTGTCGGCTCACGTACAAAGGGCTTTGATGCCAGAGTGCAGTGAGATGTCAGATTTGTAACCCCTTCTGCATAACAGTTTGTGCGTGTTTGTGTGTGTGTGAGAGAGAAAGAGGTTGGAGACCGAGACTGCTAACTTCAAGTAGCTACTATGGCTGGAGTAAAATTTCAGTCGGAACAGCTTTATATCTTAAAGATGTTATTCCAAATAATACTTAAAACAAGAGTGTTATCTGACACATCACATCATGTCACAAAGACCACTACTTAAATCCACTGAAAATATGAATGATTAGATTTATTGAAGGAAATGAATCTTAGAGAAGGTGGTATTTAAGTATTTTTTTGTTTATTTTGCATTTCCTTGAATACAGGTACTTTCCTCATTCTGTTGGCTTGAAAGTAGAACAGCCATAATACTCAGACTCACTGTGGTATAGAAATAAAGTGGAAGCAGCTACAATACTTGTTATCTTCACTAATATACAGATTTATTTCACGCAGTAAAATTCAACATCAATTTATTTTTCAAAATTCGAGTTTATTTGAAAAAAAGAAACTTTACAATTATTTGCATTCAAGTTTTTTTTCCTAATTTGTTCTAATTTTGTTCTAATTTTCCTAACTAAAAAATGTATAGTATAATCTATAATATGTCAGAAAATAGTAAAAATCTGTCACAATATCCTACAGCCAAAACTGGTGTGTTCAAATTGCTAATTGTGTCCTACCAACAGTAAGAAACCCAAAGAAAATGTCTTAAATAAGACGAGAAAAGAAAAGCAGCACATTTAAAAATCTAGAATCAAAGAATTTCAAGCATTGTTGCTTTGAAAATTATTTCAATTAATATTTTTAAAAAGAAATCAATCCATTAATGAAATAATTTCATCTCTGAATAGAAAATGTGTGCACAGTCCTCAAACAGAACCATCTCAGGTTGAGTTAATCAATTGCGAAGCACTTAATAGTACTAACCTTCAGGGATCTAGGTCTGTGGATGGATTGTATGCACTGGAATTCACTTTTTCACTTTGCATTTTTATCCAAGCTTTCTGGCTTTTCTGAAAATGTTTCTGTATCCTGAAGTGATGCATTCACTGTGTAGTGTGGTAACTATACACTGTTAGTGAAATACAGGTCAAAAGAGGGTGATGTTTGTTATATTGCTATAAAATGAGTCCTGAATTTGTAGGTCTAATAGAATGGAAATTGTTTTATAATGCCTGCCTAAACAGCATAAATTCATACAGTTAACTGACGAGTGGAGGGCCAAGTGGTAATGACAGCATTTGGCAGGCTTTAGGCCATATTTATCTCCACTGCTGTCAGTTTTGCCGAACCATCAATAATGGCCCATCCATCACTGCATTTGAATGTCTTCAAGGTGATCTTTAACAGTTCACTTAATGCATTTGCAAAGGTTGTGGTTTCGGCTCATTCTATAGGGTGAAACATCATCCTTTTGTCCAGTTTGCTCAGTGAAGGCAGCAACATTATTATTTACTTTTTCTGAACATACAAAATCTAAGGGCCATTAGGGATGTGCGCACTAAGTAGTACATCAAAGCTCAGAAAGCAGTGTTTGACGGACACTCCCTCATTGCCCTAGCATGGTAAACAGACTAACTTCTTAGAAGGTGAGATAATGCTTGGCATCTAAATGAGGCTAGTTCTGTCATAGGTCAACGCTATGCATCTGAGTTCATAATGAGGAGGAAAGGTGCATCCCTTATTTGGGGATTTTGGTTTGTGCAGACACGTCGCCCTTGACAGAGGCATTCTCATTATGGAAAGTCAGGTTGCTGGAGAATCACATTGGAAATTAAATATGCTTATTAAAGGTGATAGATAAATGGATTATATTTTAATTGGTTTGTTATTATGAGTGGTTGATTGGATTGTCCTTCGCAGGCTATTGATCTCGGGGCTGAGGTTGATTAAGAAGTGGACTGAGCAGAGTTTGAGTTAGTTGCAATGTGCAGAGAGAATACATATATATCTATATATCTATATATATATTGTATATAATTATATATTATATATATTATATATTTACGACAAAATGCCCTGAAGATCAGTTGTGGAAAAGTATTTAAATTCTTCTTGTGAAGTAAAGATAAAGGGTACTTTAGTGTCATAGGTATTTATTTTAATATGCAGTAATTTAATGTTGCAAGTGGTCAGTTTGAAATACATGTATTCATGTATTTTGAATATGAAACCACAATCTGCCAAAGTACTGACAAAACTCATCAGATAAATGTTATAAATGAGTAAGATATTTCCATCTGAAATAGACAAATGAAAGTAATAAGCTTAACATACACTTGCAAACAGTGCTTGAAAACATTTACTTTGTTACTTTCCATCTCTGCCCTTTAATACTTTATACCTGAATAAAGAAAGATTGAAAATGTGAAATAAATCTGATTTGGCATAAGAAGTCAAATACAAAATACAACCCAGTCTTTCGTCTCTCGTGTCAATGGAGAATAAACATTATGTTACATTGTGCAAGAGTTGGTCCATGTGGCTTTGAAGGTAAAGGTGACATCTCACTATGACTTGGGGGTAAAGGTGTTTATATACACACACTGCCAGCATGACTCACATTTCCTGCCTCCCTGAACACAGTCTGTTCAGGTCAGACACCCGGAGAAAACCCCTCATTGAAGCTAACCCAACAACAATGACCTGTGTGATGCTGAAACCTACTCAAATAACTGCAACACAGGGCTTTTCCTGCATTTTGTGTTCTGAGATTGAACATCATATTCCCCAACAAAACAGACCTTTGCCTTGTATTGTGAGGATGTTCTGACCTCTGGCCTACACGGAAACAAAGAGCTTGGTCTGTATTAAATGTCTTTTTGTTTTTAATAAAATGAAACATTCACATTCAAAGCTGGATAAACACACAAACAAACATAACCAAAAATCCCATTGATTGTATCTATAAACTACATTGCTTAGCTGCTGTTTAAAAACAGAATACAGAATACTACAGAATATCTATAGGTCAGAGTAATATAGTAATTACAGTATAGACTGTTAAATTGAATTATTTACGGGGCATTTGAACTGTTGGTTGAATGCATTTTCATGTTTCATTCCCACCATTTTATAAGGCAAAAAAAAACCACTCCACTCCTCTGTGCATTGTGCCGAACAATGTATTTTAGCAATTCTCAAATCACCCTCAAACAGACACGATCACTATGCTGCTGCCAAAAGGCAGGCTGCAGGATACATGTAGCTTAACCTAAAAACAGAAATATCCATTTTAAATTCCCAGCTGCTAGTCTCTGCTAGTCCTGAGCTTCAGTAGAGCTCTTGAGATGCTAAATGGCATTTTACACTGTCTCAACTGAGATGGGGGCATAGAGTCAGTTTAACTCAATGATGCAGTGTTTTATTTGAACTGGGTTTTAAGCAGAGATGTCCCGAGCCGGTCCTAAGGATTAGTGTTGTGGCCGATCAGGGCATAATAGGTTGAAATAGAGGATCCATATCTTTCCTGATCTTTATTGTTTATTTTTTCACCTCAACCTGCTATTGCAGCGCTACGCTCCTTTAGTGCAAGCATTTCACTGTATATGTGGGTGAATGTGAAAAATGATGTGGGCTCTTATGGGCGCTGACTGAATGAGGTTTGTAATAATAATTTGTAAGGGAAGATCACCTGATTCATTACCTTAGAATGATCCCTTCAAATCTAGATATAATGCGTCCTCCAAATAGAGTCCACTATGTTTCTACAGTAGCCCACAACGGACAAACCAAACACTCGCTCTAGATACAGCCATTCAGGTTTTCAGGTTTTCGTGTCAGCCACCATAGTTGCCCTACACGCTTGGTACACTACACGCTTGCAATCTGCAATCTCACGGCTAGATGCCACCACATTCTACACACTGGCTCTTTGAGCTTATAAGCAATAGTTTTGAACATTGACCTTCAGTATTTGAAAATAAGGTGGGCACAGCTGTCACTTTAAACACATTTGTGTGTGTGTCTAGGTCCATTACTGTCCCTCAGGTTGCAGAATATTGATACATATTGGGCAGTAAGATATGCCTCGACTCCTTCTCCTTTCATTTTGGGAGGTCATTTAGCTCTTTGAAATCTTAAATTACAACTTTTGAAAGTTAATGTTCCTTATTTCGTTGAATATTTTTACTTTGTAGGAGGAAGTGCATTTCTGTCTCAGTCTCAACTATCGAACAATGACCCCAATTTTTGTTTTCTTGTTGTTGCCATGTTTCAAATGACTAATTATTTACTTTTAATAAAGACAACCATTATTAAAAGTAAATAATTATACAGGTACTAATACTTCAGGTTTTTACCCATCAATATTAAAATATGTAATCCAAACAATTATGACTAAATATTATTTTTATTATTTATCACATTATTAATTATTATATTAACGTTATATATGAATAGTAAAGATTTAACAAGGGTCAACAGTTGAACCCTGTGGGAAAAAAAAGAATTAATGGGGATCACTGCTCGGAAGCATTCCTAACTAAGTTGAAAAGGTCTATGACTTCAACCTTTTGTGTAATTCCAGATCCAAGACTTCCAAGTCTCAATTCCCTGAGTGACATTCATCGCTCTTCAATTGGTCAAGCAAAACATCTTAACGGGAGTGGACTGCCAAATCTCCTAAAAAGAAATAACAAAGTGAACTGTGGGCAGCAAACACAGCAAGGAGTTCCTGGAATTGTTTGCTCAGTTTGCACAAAACTTGAAATTTTACCAGACACGTTTTCAAAGAAACAGGTTTATAGCAATGTTCCTGTCAAGGTGAAGGACAAACAGGAAGACACTTGAGCACAGTGAGATGACAAAATAGGGAGGATGGAAAGCATGAAAGAAGCAATAAAAACAAATCCTGCTCATTACATTGTTGCTCCCCCTCACTATAAACACAGGATTGCCATTGGGGGAACTATTATCATTTTATTTGAAGAAGAAGAAGAGAAATGGATGGTATAAAACAGCAGCATAAATAGTTAAAAGAAAAAGTGGCCCTATCCTCCTGATTTCCTCCAAGCCACATGAAAAGGGAGCGTTAAATGTCACTGCAGAGAAGTTCCCTTTGAACTGTGTCAGTCTGCTTATGCAACACTTATCGGTCTGTAGCTCGCCTTAATTTGCAAGGTAACTTTTCGAAATAAATAAATAACTCCCACACTCTTTTCTGCAACGTGTAGTTATTGTGACATTAAAGTGAACACAAAAATTGTATGATTGCAAAACCATCGTTTTTGCATATTAAGCTATCGGCAGTTTTCTGCTCAGGTTTGTTATGAGTCATTCCGACTAATTCCAGGTTCATGCAGAATGAGACAATTTAAATTGATATGCATGCTTTGTAATAAAATGTCAACTAAGACTGATCGTGGATTGTCCTTATCACTGTATATTATTCATAAAACATTTGATTATTTATGAAAAGGTACATTATTAAATAAAAGAAAGTAATTATGTTTCTAAAATAGATTCTATTTCAACTTTCTTTTCCCCTCCCACTCTTATCTGTCAACACACACAGTCTCTATCTAATTTCATTTAATTTGATTCTCTTCTCGTGCACCATCATGAGGACTTGGTGTCACTGTAGTTAAACTGGTGTATTCATTAGCTGTGGTGCCGCCTCTGCATTGCAAAGTTGGAGAACGGATGTCATTTGTCACATGAAACCTCAGTACATTGACACTCACAGTGCATTAGTCAACAACAAGTTGCAAGAAGCACAATCAGTTGAATAATTCTCATGTTGTGCCACATTCTCTGAATGTTGACAGCTCACTGAGAATGTAGATACTGATATTTTCTGCCTCTTTTCAAGGCACTAATACGGATGACTCCAGGGCTGTCCTCAACCAAAGAAATTCTTAGCTGACTAAAATTCATGCCATTTTGTTGACTAATTGATTAGTTGATTTAATCAACATATATGTAAACTGAGTTTCTCCACAGAGTCACAAAAGCGCCGCTTTAAATCTTCGTGTTTATGTTTACCAGAGATGTGCTAATAAGTTTCTTGGAAGTAAGTCATTCAGCATGAAAAAAGCATAAAACATTACTAATATATTAAATATATCTTGGTCAACTTAGACCAAAATGACCGATCAGTTGACTAATTGACTAAGAAGGGCAGATCTTGATGACTGTATTTAACTTGAAAGCCCTTTGCCGATCAGCCTGTTCAAATCCATACATTACATCATTGCTGGCTGTAGGGGGTCTGGAAGTCAGTGTTACAGAAGGATGAGCCAAATCCAGACCAACTGCTTTGACAAGGTGATGTCACACAACCACTCACCACTGCTGCTTTCCTGTGCTCACAGCTTTCAATTCTACTGGAGGGAAATATTGCAGGCTTAACAGCTTGATTGGTCGAGTTGCGCATCAGAGACACCAGACAACAGTCAGTCTCTGAGCTCAATGCTGCTGCACCTTCTTTTCTTTTGTTTGCTCATACGGAATAAAAGACAAAAGATAATGGGTATTGACATCCTTGGTGGATTGCCTCAGAATTTCATTGCCAAGAAAAATAAGAACAAATTGAGCTGGATTCTAAAACCGGTTAGAGAAAACAAAATGAAGGTTTCAGAGTTCCATTTAGAGATGATGGAGGGGAGAATCTCTCTGAATGTTCCCTGCAGAGCAGTGTGCCGAGGCTGTATACCACAATGACCTCCTGCTCGCTGCTCTGCTGACTATTTCATTTACAGACAGGAGGTCACAAGGGGGACATAGTTTGGACTCTGCAAGAATTCATTACTCCAACCCCATTACCTTGAATAGGAAATGAAGTCCCCTGAAAAGGTGGAATTAAAAGAGCTGAGCAAAATGTGCTAGCTTCAAAAGCATAACCGCATTTGGGCTGCCAAAGGTTAACTCTTAACATTTTCCCACTGCCGGCTGCAGCATCAAGGCGTGCTCGATGCCAATCTGTGAAGAGACTCAATGTGTACCTTAAGATGTCAGTGACTGGGGAAATTGGAATCTCTCTCTCTTTCTCTCTCTCTCTCTCTCTCTCTCTCTCTCTCTGTGTCTCTCTCTTGCTCCGTGTCTGTCTCTCTCTCTCTCTCTTGCTCCGTGTCTCTCTCTCTCTCTCTCTCTCTCTCTCTCTCTCTCTCTCTAAACATGTCTGTGTTTGTTAATTAGACACAGAGAGAAAGACAGAGAGAGAGAGACTGTTTATCATGGTAAGGATTCCATCTTTGGCAATCGGGCCAGGAGTTTAAACAGTTATCTGTGTTTATGAAGTCAGATATCATCAGATATTAATCTTAGGATTGCGCTGTTGCCAAAGCAATATTGCTAGGCTGTAAAACAACCCCTTAAATTCAGCCATTTCATTTCAATGCCGGAAGTACAACTTAATTTTAAGACTTAAGATTTGTTGATTACTTGAAATCATTTTCCCAGTGTAAACGTTATGGTATTTCTGTCAGTACTGTGATATTACCATCACTTAAATGAACATTTAAAAACGACTTTGTTTTTACCAAAGGTAAATAAAAAAGGCCTTTACATACCAGGGGTGTGACAAATTAAAACCACAAAATTGCGAAATACCCACCTGTCTTGGACTTTTATTGTGAAAGGTAAGAGCGGATGAGTGGATCTGGTCTGCGCTGCCTTTATCACGGCTGAAAGGAGTAATATAATTTGCCGTCTTGGTTCCAAATACAAAGCCTCTGTGTTGTTGGTTTATAAATACAGGAGCAACTCAACCTGTTCTGCACAACGTGACAACATGTTAATAGCGAACATACGAGTTGATGGTACTTGGCTTGTGCAGTATTAAGGAACACAAGGGATTCTCAATAACCTTCTCAATACAGACACATTGCTTTCTATAATGCTGTATTGATGTGATGTATTATTGTGGATATCACGTGCCACCAGAGGTTGGTGCCTGTGATGTAACAGGCAGCTTAGCTCAGAAAGATGAATGGTTTATAGCCATATCGGTTTTTTCAACTGCCAGTATATGCCACCGCCACCTTTGAAAATGTGCGGTCAAGAGAAAACTGGGCTAAGCTTAGCTAATCACCTCCTGGCTTCAGTTCCACACACATAGGATTGGTATAAATCTCCTCATCTAACTGTTGGCAAAAAAATGAGTAAGCATATTTCTCAAGATGTTAAACTAAAAGCACATAAATTAGCAACAGTGTTGCATTAGAGACATTTTAGGAAATAACATACATTTGTGACCTGTTTTTTAAAGATTCATGTAGGAATAATAATTACTAAGCTTGTCCTGAGTGTCAGCACATTGATGGCTTTGGTCTTTTCAAGGGATTTGTTGAGAGAGAGAGAGAAGCCTTATCCTCCAAGTCATTAAATTACAGTCATTATATTGGAGGGCTGTGCAGTGCACATAGGCACACACCCTTTTTATCTGAAAATCTTTGACCGCCTCTACATCTGTACATTTTTATATCAAACAGGAGCATGTGCTGATTAGCAACCTTAGATATAACTTTGTTCTCTTTCTTTTAACCCCACCCCAACTTGCTTTCTCTCCTCCTCTATCCGTCCCCACCCTACTCTCTGTGCTCTGGGGGTGGGAGTCGGGGTAGATGGGTGCATTAATAATGCAGTGCTGCCTGGAAACCAAACACGCTGCAGCGGAGTGCTGTGTAGAATTCTAAAGAGGTATTTGTTTGGACGCGGATGCCACCCTCCTCCCCCTGTTCCTCTTTGCAGCCCTCTCATGTCATCTCCCTTCACCCCCCCCCACTCCCCCCAACAACCGTCCAGCATCAGTATACATATCTGTTTGTCTCCTCTTAAGAGACGTCTACTGTACAGACACAGGGAGAGAGAGAGAGAGAGAGAGAGGGAGAGAGAGCGAGAGGGAGAGTGGGAGAGAGAGAGAGAGGGAGAGAGAGAGAGGGAGAGGGAGGGAGAGGGAGAGAGAGGGAGGGAGAGAGAGGGAGAGAGGGAGAGAGAGTTCAGGAATTGCCTTCTCTTGAATTGTTGCTTTAATCAAGAGGATGCTTTAAGTGCAGCCACTGAATTGGCTTCTTTCCTTCTCTACCCATACTTTTCTTCCAGAGAGCAACTTTGCAGTCAAAGTAGGAAGATGTGGCTCTGAAGCTGAACAGCAACACCTCTGTTGTGTGTTCTCTGTACAGCAATACGATGATGGGGATAGCATAACACTTAAATCTTAAACTAAAATCTTAATGAGTGATAGAAATCACGCTGTGTTTGTGTGAGTGTGTGTATGTGTTTCTGAAATATTCTACCCACAATGTTCCAAAACACTATTAAGTACACAAAAACATATTCATGCTGTATCCTGATAAAATTACGTAGTTTTACTATTTGATTTAAAACAGGTCTGAAATTGGATTAATTAAATTACAGTAATTACATATGAATTAAAAGTTACATTTTATGAGGATCTTTGTTTACATTCTCTTTGGGTACTAGCCTACAAAGCCTACTATTAAACTCACTTGGGAAAAGAATATAAACAATACTCTGAAATTCCGCTGTTATTGTAATAAACCACGTCGTAATTATCTTGCAGCCTAGGTGATGATGACACTGTGTGAACGTAAACGTAATGTTCTGACTTTGGAAAACCCCACAGAAAAGCATTAATGCTGTCAAATTCAATGTAACAGTGGCATTTGTTAGCTTCACAAATTACATATTACATATAAAATTAGGCAAACCCCAGTACTCCAGATTGTGACTCAAACTCAGTTGTTCTCTATGGTCTTATACTTTAATTTCTCTTGAAAACTTCTAATTTTACTTTTTCTCTTCTTTTTACTGTAGGCTGGGAATTCTGTTAGTCTACTATTGCCTTTGTTGTGTAGATGTTGTTTAGACAGGGTTTCTGACAGTCAACTACCAGTTGCAGTCCATTAGGCTAAAGATTAACATGTACAACGCTGCAAGCTATATTTTTGGAATGTTTTTGTTACAGGTTGTCCTTTGCCCCTAAATTGTAGTTATTTTACATTCATTGTTGATTTGCATATTCATTAGTTTGAGCTCTGCACCTGCTGCCACCCACAGATGAAGCTGAGCAGATTAGCGATGCATGAGACCCAAATTTCTGGAGACGATTTGGACCGACTTTTACTGTGGGAATCTTTGAAATTGACTCCTGGAAAGCTACGAATTAACCACTGGAACCAGCTGTATTAGCAAAACTCAAGAGGCTAATGCGTAAAAACTTTTGAAATTGTTGCAGGAGAATTCATCATTTTGCACGTTTATTTATTAAATACATAAAATGATCTTCTTATGGGGTATTTATCTTACTGTCTACCTTCTCAACACAATATCCATGGATACATCATCATTTCCTCTAGAGATGTTTCTTTGGAAACAGGATCATACATTTTTTATTTCAAAATCAGTGCTGTTAAAACACCCTAACCATTAACAAACACATTTATCCCATTGTTTTCTAGGTAACCCCACAACCGGGAAAGCTCATCAACATTCTTGAAAAAAAAAGAGAAGGTTTTATGGCATTTCCTCCCTCAATTAACAGGTCCCAGCTACTCTACCCTGACAACTTTATCTGTCTTTATAACGTGTCCAGTGATGCACCCTGTGATGTGGCCATTGTGCACTAAGGACTCAAATTGATGATGTCATTAGGAAACACTTTTTGGAATTGATCCTCTTGTTTGAGATATAGTCTATCCAAATGAATATAATTTTCTTGAATGCTATGAACCAAACTATGCACTTACTTTAGTAAAGTCACCATGCCTGCTGTCATACCATCCTTCCATTATTCACTGTCTGTGGACTAATCCGATGGCTGATTTATGTGCAGTGCCTTCTAGTGACGCCGCCATTACTGCAGACGCATAGTTTAACAGTTTTACTGACAGTGAAAACATGGCTGGATTGATCGTGGTTGGCATCGCCCCTTCTAAAGGATGAAGGCAGCTTATTTAAATGTGGATGTTCTTCAGTCTTAAAACAAAGTGGTCATCATCAGTTTTGGGTAGAGGTGCAATAGATCACGGATCAGATCAGGAGAAAAAAAAAGGGAGCAACTATTGTTGATGCCCGATCATGTTTCTTTGCCGCCGATTCAGATTGTTGATCTTTTTTTTTAGCCATATTGGCCAATACAGATTGTTTTTGTTGTTAGAAACTTCATGATTTACCTTCTTCCAATATATTTGTTTACTGAATAGCGGATGAACGTGTCATAATGTAACTCAATGGAACCTCCTTACATCAGCTGGTAGCTTTAGTGCTGCCAACGTTACTAGCTCTCCACTTACCAATTTAAACACACATTTTTTTCACAATAGCATTATCAGGTATAAGCGACTAGAAAGCATTAATGCTGATCTCCCGATCTCATATTTCTACTGAAAATTGTCCGATAACAATAACTTTATTTCACTCTATTATGCTTCAATATATATATAATAAATATTTCAAAATGTTACCATCTGGAAAGCTAGGCTTTTTCTAAACTGCTGTTGAAGATAGTCAAAAAGCTTACCTTTTTTAGGTCGACTTTTACATTTTTTTATTTATTTTTTACATGGATCTGCTCTTACTATTGGATGTTGATGAGTACCATTTTTTATTTCATTTTCCTTAAAATGTCTGATTTGGACAAGATCCTTTTGTGTAACAACCACGTACAATACATCATCATTATGCAATCAACTGCAAGTCCATTAACAGTAACATGTTTTGACCCATAATGTAATTGATTTATTGGTGTTTAATCATTTGCTCTTATGTTGTTACTGTCAAATACATCATTACAGAACTGCAACGTGCTTCAATGAGGCCACCTTCATGAAAGACACCCTGAGAAGAAACTTCTGTAGTGAGTACTCTTTGAGTTGGTCAAACAATGTCCTGTGTTGGGCAGCTCACTACAGCCATAAATATCTCTCTATGAGCCAGCAGGTCTGGCAGCTCTGCAGACCTACACAGTTGAAATGAATTTACCTGCATCTCAGCAGGGAGGGGGGTGTCCATTGGGAGCCTAAAGGACTTCAGCTGAGATGTCCTGGCAGAAAGTTCAGACCGACTCAGGCTGCCTTTGTAAGGAAGACTGATCACCTGCTCTACAGGACCTTAACAGTACAGGCAGATGCACAGTGTTTTCCTCCATTCATGCCTGTTCCCAAGACAGCACCAAATCCAAACTTATCTATCGACAGAGTTACATGGCCCGTACACTCCTTAATCTGGAAAAGATCCATTACTCACTGTACTGTTCAGGGTTTGGCTGTCCAGTTGCCATTGACTGACATGTATTTTCTTTGCTGCTTTTCAAACACTATGTTGTTTTCAAGCAGTACTCCATTATCAGTTTCAAGTTCAGGTATAACTTTATTATCCCTTAAGGAAATTAATTTGGTCAGCAATGCAAAAATACACAAAAACATACATGATGACTCTAATGTGACCTCAACTTATCTTAACAAATGATTGAACTAATTACTTTTGAATGATGTTAAAACATATAGAGCCAAGAACCCATCTCCAGATACAGTACAGCCTTGTGAAATACAATCGCAAACCTAAGGCTCAAACATTATTTTGGTCATTGCTCAGCAACTCATTGCAATTTAATAAAGCTGGGTCTAACTGGATAATGTGTCTCTTAGGTATATATATGTTTTTGTAATAAAGACAAATGTTGGTTCCAGTTGTAAGCTCATTCAGTGTTTAAATTAATTAATTAATTTACCAAGACTGCATGGGATCCCATTACTGAATATGTGTGGCAACACTTCTTTTAATGTACTCAAGAGATAAGCCACCTTTATAAAAACTACTTTGAAGCATAAGCGTGTCTGGATGATGTATTGAAGACTTCTTTTAATTCATGTGTTTGTTGAAAGCAGACAATAAAGCTTGTGGTTACGTTTACGAAATTAATTCTCCCCCGGGACAGCCATAAGGTTTGCTATTGCTTAGTGTCTATTAAATTTAAATTTCACATAATTTACAATAAATGTCCTCAAAGAATAATGTCCTTTTAAGTGTTTATAAATTATTCATTTAATGAATTCATGTAGCATAAATACTTGTGTTAAATTAAATGCAAAGACACTGTTGTGGAAGGGACCATTACATTGTTTTGACTACTATTATCTTTTATAAATTAAGGTATCTTGGTCTCTCAGCTTGCTACTGGGCCTGTTTAAATGAGAGTACTGTATTAGCACAGCTTGCTATTGTACCCAAGTCACAAATGCGGTGATATTGTGCACAAATCATATAATCTATCATAACACAAATTCTATCTGAACTGTTAAGAATCAGTTGGTGTCAAACTTTAGCATTTTAAAAGCTTTTTTTTTGTCCTTAGCTTGGAGTATATAATGTGCATCACTCTTTTGCATCTGAGGCAAGCAAATTACAAATTAGAGGTCATGCCCATCTTCATTCTCCTGTCAAGCATGATAATTAACAATATTACATTTTCTTGTGTTAAAATGTGCAGTGCAGGGACAAAGTGTGTATTAAGATTGTACTCATTGTGCCACATTGTGCAGAGAGACCGTATACGTGGCCTCATTTAACCATGGGTAAACAACTAAATGGGAAAGTATGCTTTGGATTTATTCTTCTCTGAATGTTTTTTTTTTCTTCATCAAATTAATGTATGTTTTGTTTGGTCTGTGTGCACACGGCACAACATTTATACTTAAGAGCCTCTGTGTTTGCAACTGCAGGAGATGAGGAATAGTTTGTTGTGGATTCATGTTGATTGGGCTGTATCGTGCAGCCTCTGCTTGCTGGTTCCTATTGAAATACAGAGAAAGGTAGGAATGACAATATGGATTCTACGATTAATTTTGAATGACCTACATTGATAGTTCACATGTAATTATGTGTTTGCCTGTGTTTCAAAAAGGAATGGCACACTTGCCTAAATTAATTAATCTAGTCATGTACACAAGAAAGAAAACCAGCAGTTTCATGTCCCAGTTGCTGTTTTTTTACATTGTACATGTTTCGATTAAATTAGCTTTCAGATGCAGACACAATGTCTGAGAGGGTAGAAAGGCATGCAGGACAATTTTTTGTTTGTCTCCAACAAGGACTACATGAACACATGTTGTGTTTAAGCCTTAACCCCTTAAGCCTTAAATGTCCCCTTGCGGGATTAATGAAGTAGCTATCTATCTATCTATCTATCTATCTATCTATCTATCTATCTATCTATCTATCTATCTATCTATCTAAAACATCTGCTCTGTCATAAGTTGTGTGTCTGACCCAAGTATAATTAATTTATAAGACTTTAAAACAAGACAAAAACTAACTGCAAAGGTTTTGGTTTAAATGAGAGGTGAAGATGTGAAATGTTGAAAGATCTTGTGGCCTCGCCTGACTATTCTATATTCATGTTGAAGCACTGGCCATCCCAAAATAAATGTCAGACCAGTGTGAGGAATTCTTAATGCTGTCACATATTGATCTCTGTCTAATAGAGTTTTAAACAGAGATCCGAGGCTTTAAAGGATGCCCTTGCTGTCAGGCATGTTACTTTTCTACGAGGGACATTAACCATCAAATGTTCACAATATGTCATTTCTGTTTCATAGCCTAAATTTCTTTGTAATGAGAATTTCTATAGTACGATTAGACTGTCAACTGTTAGTAATGATGGCAGATATCGGCTTTACTGTCATATTGTTAACTGGTGTAATAATATGATGAGAGTGTACAGTATTTGGATATGATACTGAAAGAGACATTTCAGGTCATATTTACATTTCAGAACTATGTTGACTCAAACCTGACTATTTAGCACTCTTATGGATTAATGTGTTCTGGCAGTTGATTTGAGTTATCCAGCAATTGTGTGTGTATTCTGCTATGTGATTGTTTGTGTAATATCTTCCTCCAAGTCAGGATGACAAAAGCAAACATCTGCTAATCTGCGTGTGGCCATGAAATGAAGCTGTTTGAAGTATTATTAACAATTACTGGTCCTCGTTGTCCTCCAAGCAGGCTATAATACAAACACCACACTGGAGGACTTCACAGCTTTGAAATCAAAGTAAATTAATTTCATAATGTTCATGCCAACGTGACAAATTTCGAATGTACCGAAAAGTCTCTCTTTTTCTTCATTTCTGCCTCCCTCCATCTCTCTCCCATTATTACTGCTCTCTAACCAGGCTGTTATGGCACCTCTTTTGTGATTTTATCTCCTTCGAATTCCCCCGTGGAGTCCTTACCTTTAGTATTCTTTTAATATGCCAGCTCTGCTCCCAATCTTGGCAAGCATGATGGCAGTTTAATTTCTTATGAAGAGACTCTGTAATAATACCCTCTACACCAACCAAGTCCATCAGAGGCAAAATGAATCAACAAAAATGAACACAATTTTTGTCACAAAAAGCCTTCAACTGAAATGTAAGAAACATAGGGATATGTCAGAATTCTATCATAAACCCATCTCAGAACTTTCTGCCCATGAATTGTGAATGAAATGCAATTGTGGTGCTTGTAAATGATTAATAAGACAAGGTATCCTGTGTGCCTGATTTCTGTCAACAATGGATCTTGAACAATATTTAACTGCTCAGCCCCTGCTCTGCACCCATATACACATTGGGGGATAACAGTTTGCTCCTTTCAATTGTTTTGGATGGTGTTTTCGACCAACAGCTAATACATGCTGCAGTAGCTCGTTGCAACTCAGAAACAATCCTAGCGCTGGTAGAAACAGCAAATGAACAAAGTTAGCAAATAGCTAGTGATAAGAGTCAATATCTATCACAGGTGATTAACCAGTTGTTTTTTTTTCTTACATTTCTCATGGAGCCAGAAACAAGTACAATGAATGCTAATATTGTTCTGTGTTTCAGGAATAATTGACCCAACCAATTAAAAAAAAAGAATAAAAAAAGAAAATCTACATTTATTTTGTTTATTTTCTGTGCATTCTGTAGAGAATTTGGTCCGGGTCTCCCTGTAAAATGAAATGTTAATCGCCACTCACACAAGTCCCTGGTCTGCAGCTGTAGTTCCATACATATCAGTTAAACCAAAAGTGTTTATGAAAAAATCTCGGTGCTCAGAGTTATCAACTTACAGTTAATTAAAAGTGGGTCCTGTAATGTTTATACTGAAGACATAAAATGGTAGTGGGTGAAGTGGTG
Organism: Ophiodon elongatus; assembly: GCA_016806645.1. Taxonomy (NCBI): domain Eukaryota; kingdom Metazoa; phylum Chordata; class Actinopteri; order Perciformes; family Hexagrammidae; genus Ophiodon; species Ophiodon elongatus. Next base: position 1,238,905 of record JACSYO010000264.1, on the reverse strand, counting down.
TAACTGTAACCGTGGGATTATTTATCTTAATTTGGTCACTTTATTAAAAATGAGTGCAATAACTGTGTTCTGCAGTCATGTCCACGCATTTCTGTGATTGAGGAGCGGGCAAAATATGTGGACTAGTGAGCCAGGGCCAAAGTTACACAACACAAAATATCAAATCTGTAGGTGAAGGATGGCAGGTGTGCATAATTATGTAAAGTTGTAAGGTTCAAAAGCCTCTGGCAGACATGTAGAATGTTTGTCTACTTGTTACATTTGAAAACAGTTTTTCCTCTCTAAAAACACAGTGGCAATGTTTAATCTTCCAGCTTCATTAGGAGCTCATGCCAACCAACCTGGCAGGGACAACATGTAACATTGTGGTAGCGCCAGATTCCTGTGTAAATATCATATCAAAATGTAATTTTGACCTAGTTCTCCTCTACTGTAGGAGTATAATCCTATACTCATTAGTTACTCCTATATTGACATAGTGTATTTATTATTGAAACTGGTGGTAACCCATTCTTACAAAAACTGCCTAGCATCAGATTTGAATCCAGGTTGGAATGCAGTCATAGAGGCAGGTTGGCCTCTGTGACTCTAAATACTGCATTGATCTGAAAGGTAAATCTATATGGATAAAGGGGAGTAGTTACTCTAGGCCTAATCAAGGACATTTGAGCTATTTACTATTGATGATCAATTAAGAAACATGTTATTTATTGATTTATTAATAGGACAACAATCTATGGGACAACCTACCCTACAGAAAACCACTGCCCTCATGTAATTATTTGTAGTGCTTAGCTGTTTGTCAGAGCTGGTAATTTGTTCTGTTTACCATCCTTTATCGCCACACGTCTCATCAGCTGTTTATTAAATGTTTTAGTGCCAATTTTACTCGCAATCCAAAAACGTATTTTTATATGGTGGGTCGTGTCTCTTCATTAAGGGTAACATGTATAGCAGGGAGTTCTGAGTATTGCCAATTATGTCTGTGGCCATTATTATGTAGTGTTACAGGATTTTTATCTGCCATTTTCAAAACCACACATACAGTTCATTGGTAAGTTTGTTCTACTATGTATTTATATTTTATGTTAAGAAATGTGCACCTTGCAATTCTCCAATACAGGTATGAATCCAGAATTCAGTTTCACTAAATATCCTAATGTTGTGTCAGTCATATGAATGGCACATGCACGCACGCACACACACACACACACACACACACACACACACACACACGCACACACACACACACACACACACACACACACACACACACACACACACATATACACACATACACGCGCAAATCGCGCAAGCCTGTCCTCTCAAACTGCTGTGCTTGCCAGTACATGATTACATATTATCTGCAGCACATAGAGTACATGGTATTGGCTAGAGCGAATGAAAGGTGCCAAGAATGGAGAGGACTATCATTAATACTGTAGGAAGATAGGTGTGTTGAAGAGATGAAGTTGGAAAATATTGCATTAAAATGCCTTGCCCGGGAGTATGAAGCACATATGTCCCTGGAAATGAATGTGATTCAGCAATCTTTTTGAACTGATACTCTCATTAGATTTCACTGTATTTCTCATGGCCTTGCACTGTAGGTTGCCGTTTCAAATACGACATTATGCTGGTGCAGCTTGTGTGTCTCAATTTACTATTTATGATCTCGGCAGGTGAAACGTCCTCCTCCTCCCATGCTAATGTTTAATCTGACAGGTGCCACATTTTCTTAACCTGTCACAATATATAGTACACTGCATGCTTCGCTTCATATAACTAGTGTACTAGTAACAAGTGTATTGTATTCTTGCATTGTTAGAAGGATGCCCACCAAGTATGCTTTCCTTTGAAGGCCAGCCACTTCAACTGTTGTCGTATATTTCAAGCAACAGTGATGTTGGAGTGATGATGAAGGAATCTCCGCGGACACTGTTCTTGCTGGTATAATGAAGTTTATTACAAACAAGCAACATATGTCAAGACGGGCGTCATGAACACCCGGAGAGTCCCAAAGTCGAACAGAACTCTACCCGTCGGGGCTCTCCCGATCACTTATATATGGATGTTGTTTACGCCCCAGACTTGAGGATAAAATGACGTCATAAACAGGGCCCCCAATGAAATATATGTTTTGGACATATGCATACACACTCCTTCATCCTCCAGGCCAAAAACACTCCCCAGAGGGGTCACCCAGCGGGCCCCAGGAGTGTAACATCAACAGTGGATCCGACCTTCCAAAGTCCCGGGCCCCTTCACATATACTATCTTCATGCCTTATAAGAGCAAAATATACTACACTGTCTTTACACTTCGCAAGAGCAGCTTTTTAGACAGAAAATAAAATCCATCGTTCGTTGTTAAAGTATTTAATGGTGGATTAAAGAGTGGATTAAAGTGTTTAATACTGCTACCGGTGGTGTACCTTGAATTTGTTGGCCCATTTTTGGATGATATGCAGCATTTTACTCTGTGCCCAAAAATAGATTGAGGTTATTTTGTGATGTATCCCACAAAGTTTATTGCACAAAATATGAATCTAAAACTCCTAAGAGTGAATGTCTGGTTTGGTGACAGAACCTCATTTAAAAAAAAGCAAAGGAGTGTTTATATAACCACTGTTTTGAACCAACAATAAATAATGATTCCTACAGGAATCCATAATAGTAGAGGCAGAGAGATCTATTTCTTCAACACAACCTCAATGAACAGCTGTGCAATGTGACCACAAGACATCTATCCAATGAGTGAGGGGCAAGCAGTCCTTCCTTGCAGCTTTGCACTGTATACTTTAATTATTGTCATTTACTCTAACACATTCTGTGAAACACACACCTGAATGATACACTTGCTCACAGTCTCTGGGGGTTGTCAAACATTACTCTGGGATATGCAGGGAATGAAAAAAAAAAAAATGAAGTGGAAGCAAACAATGCAGCTTGGAGGAACGTGGGCACACCAAAAAGCAAATTAAATAATTTCATCACAATTAACTAGTTGAATGCAGTTATTATCACCAGCTGATTATACTGTATGTACGAGAAATATGCCCAGTGCGCCATCTCTTCTGCAGATGAATCTAATTTGCAACCGTTGAGCATCAATACCGTTCCTGTCATTTTTGCATTTTTATAGAAACAGCTGCCATTGTGTTTTTCTGGTAATTTTGGCTGCTGTGAGTTATAGTTCCTGGAGACAGAAGAGGTGAACACATTATAATAAAGGGGAAGGTAAAAGGAGAATCCCAACAGAAACAACAAGGTTCCAGTACTTAATAAAAGAAGCAATTTTGTGGATTGCTTCCTCATTTGCAGTTAGCTGCATGCACTTGCTTCATTAAAGCCTCATTATGTAGTACACGAGTAAGAGACTTGAAATAATATGACCTAGTGGTGAATTAAATTGAATGTCAACTACAATCCACCCTCACCCCAACCTCTATTCCATCTCTCCCAACCTAATATTTTCTGGAAATGTACAGGCACATCGCAGACTTTCTGAAATATTTACCTGGATAGGTGACAACTTTACTTAATGCACTTTATTTCATATTATGTTCATTATGTTCATGGCGTCTACTTGTAAGTTCAGAGGGGTCATTGACATAATAAGAAAAGAATACAGTATGTATTTTATTTTCAAATGAAGTTGTGGCAAGTGCATTTTAGTAAAAAAAGTGTTCAGTGACACAATAAGAACTGTGCACTTTATTTTCATATAATTTTGTATGGCAAGTGGAACATTTCAGTTTAGTGTGTTCTCTGATGAGTGACTATATGCAATACAAATACATTTTGAAGTAGTTATGATGCAATTTGTTGGCTGAGTTATCAATAGCTGATGTACGTATTAGACCAGGTGCACAGCAAGTTGTATTTCCAGCTCTAATTAAAATTTTTTAGATAAAACAAGAGTATTGGAATATCTATCGTATCGTAATATACTGCAATACATCGTATCGTGACACGCGTACTGCGATACGTGTGTGTGTGTGTCTGTTCTGTAACTAAAAAGTGTTCTGTAACTAGGGCTACCAGAGAGTTCTATAATTCTAAGATAGATAGATGCTGTTGCTCTTTATCATCAAGCCATAAGGGTCTTTCTTCTTATTTAATTGTATGCCTACAAGCCTGATTCACTTTTTTCTCCTCCTTCATTTCCCCCTTTAACTCTTCACTCAATTCTGCAGATCGGAGTCCCTCCTGCTGCTGCCTCTCTGGTCCCCTGTCCTCTTGGTCTCTTAGCAGGCCCTCCTTCAGTGGCTCTGTCTGGTGTGTCAGCCTGTGAAGCTTCTGCGCTACAGTACATCCTGTTGATAGGAAGCATCCTGTGCATCATCACTCCCAGCTGCCTGTGGGTTCAGCTGGCTCAGTGGCCCATCTGTGTGATCTTCTGCCAGATAACTGGGGTTTGGCACTGCATGATCCGTCCCTCTCCAAATCATTTGCCAGGAGAAAGAGGTAGGGAGGCGGGAGAAAGAAAGGTGCAGGTTGGACAGCGAGCTCTGCATTGACTGCTCTGCTCTAGAAGGCTCTGGGGCTCACACCGGCTCTCCTCTGCTCTCCTGGGATCCCTATAGATGGCCCTCGTATGATAATGGCCAGGATAGCCCTCTGCTTATAGAGGGGATGTGTAAGAACAAGCTCCAGGTGTGATGGTGACGCAAGTATCTAATCTTGCATGACATTTAAATGCCATGACTACTATTGATATATGGTTGAAGTGCCACTGGGGCATTGCTCCCATTTCAAATGCCTGATATATTTTGAGGAAAAATCTAATAAAAGAAGCGTTCACCATTTTCGGCATCCCTTCTTGTATTCTCTGACTCTCCTTTGTAAGACAGTGACTAGAAGCAATGGTGTATATGTGGCTCAGAGGACCCATTTGAAGGTCACAGCTGTGGGAGCATTCGGAAGATGTGTACTAGCTGGAAGAGCCAACGTGGCCAAATTCACGATTTATATGTGAGCTATAACAGTTTTTATTTTTAAAAAAGCACCGACATCAGGGAGACCAAAATGCTGTTTTGACAGCACACACACATTTATCTGCTTGTGCTTAGATGCACTTTGTGAGCAGAAAGCATAAAGTGTGAATAGTGAAATATTTGGTTGTTTTATGCACATGAAACAACCTTTATCTACGTCAAAGTCTTTCAAAGTAAACAACAATACACTTCTGTCATTGCCACCTAAAACGACTCACATGAGCTTTTTCCTATTGGCAGGACAACATTTTTAATGACTTCCAAAGCCATTATAGATTATTGTTACCAATTATTCATATGGCTGGTTTCTGATCTGCCACATAGTTAAAAGAGCTGTATTTAACATTCAGTGCATTAGTATAGCAGAAAACCACTTTTTGCTGTGTAAAGATATATTGGCGTAATGTCCTGAGCAGAGAATGAAACCGCTCTCCTTCTCATTTTTAGAAGGTTTCCTGGAAGGAACCATGTAATTTGGCACTAATTTGAGTTAAATAAAGAATGTGTCAACTGAACATGCAAATTGTGCCATTTCTTTTACAAGTAAAAACATTTTGTAAGTGTATGTTGAAAAAAAAAGATATATGACTCCAAAGGGATTTGATGATACCAGACCTCTTTAGAACCAGGGATTATTAGACCACATGTAACAGGTGTGGTAAGGACCCAGAAGCAGTACGACGGACACACGGAATAGTTGAACAAAGTTGTATTCCAGGCAGAAGACACAACAGGTAAACAGTCTCGGATCTGCTCACGTGGTGAAATCCACTCGGTGCAACGCCAAGTCGTCAGGGGAGAAGGCAGACAGAAACGAAAGGAAGCAGAGGCTATTCTTGTGGTCGGGTACAGAAGGCTACGGCGATTTACTGGGGCAGAGGCAAGGCGGAAACCAGTCGGAGGAACGCGGGAAAGTCCGGCATAATGCGGAGAACGATCTGGCAGTGAGTGTGTGTGAGACTGGGGTTTAAATACTAAAGGGAGTAGGTGCAGCAGAGCGGGCAGGTGAGAGTGATTGAGCTGATGATGTGGGTGTGACTAACAGGTACACTGAATGAGCTGATTAGGTGAGTGAGAGATAGAGGGGCAGGAGAGACGGGGCAGAGCTGTGACGGGCTGGTGAGGTGGGTATGGAAGCTGAACTGTGACACCACATCCAAAATACGTTTGACTGAAACAGAGAGACAATGAACATCACAGCAGCATCAAGCATTATCAATGTACAAGCAGCTGTGATTGAAAAGATCAGCAATAATGATGTCATAAAAAAATGTATTAAGTTCCATGATAATGAAGTTATATTTTCTTCTTCTTCACCAACATTAAAACATTCTGTAGCCAACCAGGCAAAGATGGACAGAAGATAAACAATACTTCTAACCAAGTTCCAAAAAGTAATGGTTAATTACAGGATCAGTGTTTAACATTTAGGGGGATTAATTGGCAGAAATAGTAAATATAATATGTATAGCTATGTTTTCATGAGTGTATAATGACCTGGAACTAAGAATCATTAAGTTTTATTTAGCTTACAAAAATACATTTATATCTACATCTTCCACAGTCTGCCATGTTGCACTGTCATGTTTCTACAGCAGCCCACAAGGGACAAACTTAGCTTAAGCTGGAGTGGTTTGCGTTTTTACTTTACCTAAAAATAGGTATGGCTGCTGAAACTCTGTATTATATAGGGTGCTTTTTATTAGCACTTTTTAACGTTTTTTTTGTGTATTTTATTATCATTATCATTGCTTTCTCTGTTGGGGATAAGCTCCTCCAACTACACCCACACATAGTCACACATACACACACACCGCATCAACGAGCAAAGATGGAGGCCGTGGAGACAGTGAAGTGGACTAGGTGATGATGACTTGAGTGAGATTTTTACTGTTACTGCAATAAAACATTTGCCTGCAAAACAACAGTACTCTATCAATACATCTGTCCAACAAGCATACACATGTAAACAAAAGTGAAACCTTATTCAGTTGGTTGTCCACAATCGCACATTTAAACAACAGCCTTTTTTTTTACGCTGAAACATAAACTGCCTGTCTTTAGTCTAACCGTTTAGCTTATTTTGATCTCGTAAATGTATCTGCTGGCTGAGATTATTATAATTAATAATTAATAATAATAGAGAGGAAAAACTGTTTTCATGTTATTTATTTTATTGACATTTTAGATTTGTTTCCAGTGAGATATTAATTACTTTATTTAGGGATTTAGCTGTTGTAAACATTACTGTTGCTGCTCTAGTAACATATGTAATTATATATAAATTATAAATAACTTCTAATTCTGTTCTGTATTTATTAGTTTTAAAAATGTAATCCTTAGAAACTGGATACCCAGGAATACACATCCAGTCTATTTTCTGTTTCCTGAGATATATAATGCAGGAAAACAGGAAACACTAATTATGTTCTAGACGTAAACTAAATAGGTTGATACGTACAAAATCTACGTATCTCTACAGGAATACGGAAGTCCTGTACGTGGTTCCGTGTGGATGCAATTCTTGGAATCAGCAGTGATCCAAATTCATCTATTATACTAGCACTGACTGTAGTAGACCTGTCTTGATTAATTGCACCATGTAGGCCAATGGGAATCTTCAATATTTAGACCGTCTGAATTGGTTTAGATGCACATTGTACAATGTTTGAAATGCTGAAGTAAAGTAAAAATAAAGACATGTTGTCACCTTGAGTGATCATTGACTTTATTAGATCTGCATGTCTAACTTTGCAAAAAGCTATCACCAGTAGCCTCTGAACGCTAACAGAATATTAAATTTATCTCAGCTTAATTAATAGAATGACTTTGAAAAAAGTCAGATTGCTTGCTTAATCAAATTCCGTTGATTTATACAATGTCATATATCACTTCCATGAGGCTGTTCTAAGCAGAAAAATCACAGGCAATGAACTTGGCATATTATATTTCTCGCAGCTAAAGCGAAGTTCAAGTTGCATCCAAAGTTTATGTTATCTAAATTTTAATGTTGATTAACAAAAAACTACATTCTTTTACCTTAATAGTTATTAATACAAAATAATACACGTCAATGGTCACGTTGGGAACCCAAAGGGTTTATGTATATTTCTGCTTGTTGCATTTAGTGTTGCTTGAATTATAACCAAGGCATTTTGATTGTTGATGAATTTATACTTTAAAAAACAAGTAAACTTCCCGGAATTCCAGGGACAGTATACTTCTGCTTCTGGGAGAGAAAATGTCTAATTTTAATAAAAACAATATCAATCCCTATCGTCAGGTAAATTTACTGTAAACATTTCAGCAAAAGATTAATGTTGTCATTTTTTTATGAGCACAGTCTCTTTGAAAATATGAAAATACTGAATTGATTGAAAATATTTTGGTAATATATTTTTGGTCGTGTCTTTCAGTGATCAGGTATTATTTCATTCTTTTCAGTTGATGCATGTCTGACAGAGCAGTGGCAGAAAAAAAAAATTGATGATTTAGAAAAACAAACTAAGAATATCTGGTCTATTTGTGTGAGAACGTAATAAAGACTGTAAATGAGAGAAGCTGGTGATGATCCAGACAGCATATTCCAGAGGTCACCCATGGTGATCTTTGAAAGGATTTTAATTAAGCTGCATTAGCTCTACCACACCAGAAATGATTGGGTCAAGAGCCTTTGATGTTTATGGTTAATGATCATGTGGGAAGCACACTTACTATAAGACTCTCCCTCAAGGGAAGTATTCAATGGTAAGCTTTTTACAATCACCATGAGCTGCTCTAATTTCCTAAATGAAGCTTTAGAAATAATAAAAAAAAGAAAACATCTAATAGGTTTCACCCACTTTTTGTGTCTATAGCGCTTTCCTCTCCATTGCATTTTAATAGCTTCTACAACTTTGAACAAGATGTCACAATTTAATGGAACACGTTTGATGTCATGTAAGGGGTTTGGAGCTGGACTTTAATAAGGCCGTTAAGTGGTAATGAGACTGAACATGGCTCTGTGAGGCCATGATGACTGCTTAAACATTGTGGTTGTGAAGGACCCTGTTTCCCCAAAGGCGGAGACACCCAAATGTTAACCGGATTACTCTTCCACTTCTTCTTTGAAATAAATATAATCCTCCACTGCAGCTAGTTAATGGCCTTGTCTTTTTCCTTCTTTTACTCTTTTTTTATAATCTTCCTTTGATTCTTACATTTATGTGAATGGAGGTAAAAAAGAGAGGGAAACACATCACCATGTGAAGTTTAACATTCCTCCTAATCTTACAAGTGGGCAGGTATTGATTACCATTTCAGATACAGTGGATGCAAAGTGAATATAGGTTTATGATGTGTTAAGGGGCAGTTAAGGCAAAGCATTACCCCAAATCTAGTGATTGATACCATGACTGGCCTTTCAGAATGTAAGGTGAACCTTTTTAGAGACACTGCTGTTATACAGAGACCAGAAGGTACAGCATTGAAAGCAAATTAAGTATAGACTGCCCAAGTAGGTGTCTAAACCCCTACATTATGTCTGTCTACCTCAACCCCAAATTAAATTATATCGATTTCCTTTTGAGTCTTAAAATAGTCTACTCTACGTAAAGGCTCAAACAGAACAGTTGGACAACCCCCTCTGTATTCCCAACAAACAACAACAAAACTAATTTAGACTAACTTTCAGACTAGAGGAAAGAACTTAATGCCAATGTGTGAGGAATCAGAGAATACTGTTAGAACAACTGTTTTTAACAACCGTTAAAAAAAGAGATTACCTCTGTGACCCAAATATGCGCTCGAAAGGCACAAAATGTGCGGTGGCCCAGAGAGCTCTACCCACTGCAATATAAGAAAACACAAGGCAATAGACACAACATATTCAAATGAGGAAAGACCTTCACCAACTTAAAGACACATGAAAAGATCAATTTGATGACACAAGCGCAGCCTTTAAAACAGTAGGAACTGTTTACAGGGGACACGGCAAAGTGATGCACACGGCCAGTGTTTGTTATTACCGTTTGTGGATTATGAATTCATTCATTGAAGTTTGCATTGTTGGAATACCATAAAATAAATTTGTTTAGTTTGGGGCTTATTTCAACATTTTTATGGCATGATTCATATATTATTGCAGATACCTGATATAGTCTTTGCCTTTTGCTTATTATTACAATATCTGAATGATGCGGCGATCACAATGACGGATAGCAGCCACAAACTATGGCAACAACAAGCGTGTCACAGCCATGTGCATCCCTTTTTAGTGTCCACTGGAAATAGTTGTCATTGTGCTGAGAGCTTCTCTATTTGCAGCTCTTTTTCTAAATGCTCCAGATTTGTCGTGAAATTGATAAAGATGTTTTTTTAATTTGCATGTGTTGTGTCTATTTGTGTGGGTTTTCTTAATTCTTAATTCTTCATTTGCAGTTGAGCTCTCAGGGCCACAGTAAACGTGAAGCTTAAGCTAGTTCTCCATGCTAATGTTCTCAAATTGTAACCAAACTTTTTGAAAATCTGTGAAAGTAAATGTGAATTAATGCATATTTCCACCTACTACCATTAAGGGAATATTAGCAGTTGGTTTGTCGAGATAAACAGCTGGTGATGCAAATCTTTTTCGGATGCCATTAAACCATTGCAGAGGAAGAGGGTGCAACAAAAGGACGTAATCATAAGAGCAGCAGTCAAACCAGAATGGTGAAAAACCATGTAGAAAAGATGTTTAAAATACAGCATTTCTGTTAATTTCATATATTAATTTGAGGAACATAACAGCTTCAGTGGACATTTAAGGGACTTGCTTTTATGTACAACATGATAAGTGCCATGTGTTGTGCACTTGTTCCACACAGACCACACACTGATCAATGCAGACAATTGCAATGAAATTAACACGATGAACCAAGCTAAGGTGTTTAATGCTTGCAATAATACAAGTTTAGTGGTATTGTGATGTGTTAGCCAGAAATCTGCTCTAGCAGCCTGACCAAAGATATCTTAAAATATAATTTTCTTTTTTTAAATAAACCAAAAGTGATGAATGCGCACTGCTCTGAATCAAGGGCAGGTGATTTCATAACCTGGTTTGCTGCCATGTTTCTGTTTGCTGAAGTGTTCATTCACACGAGCCAACCATTTGCACTGGGGCTGTTTTTTTTTTTCTTACAACAGTATTATTATTATATTTTCCCCTCACTCCTGATTGATAGCGTCCCCCCAGACACAGAAAACAAATATAACAAGAACAATCTTATGTTACCCTCTCTGCACCTACAGGCAAAAGCTGCTTTGAGGCCTGACCACATTATTCTACCACGTTTAAACAAAAGCCAGCTTGCCAAGTAAAGAGGGAGAGTGGGGATAACTGATGTGGAAGACATAAGCCTGCAGTATAGTGGGTATTTAAACACTCTGAATATTTGTCACCAGACCCACAAATGAGACACAAATTTAACCTTTTAAACCAACGAATATTGGCCTTTGTCCATTGAATGTATGATCAAGCAACTGATTTACATAACCGCAGAAGATCATTGTGTCAAAAGATAAGTGGTACTGCTACAGCAATGGAAAAATTAAGTGAATTCTCAGTACGTCCCTGCTAAATAAATCAATGTAATCAAAACCAAACCTCTTCAGAACTTATGCATTTGTTTACATTCATTTAATACATAAAATTAACTCATCAGCGGATGCAGCAAAGGGCTGGACACAACATGGCTTCTCAGTTCAGTGTACAGTCCCTCTTGAGGTCTGATTTAAAGCCTGTTGTTTTTATTCCCATAAATAGTTGTATCTGGGGAGGGCAGCATGTTTTATAGGCTGGCGGCCTCTGTTTCCGCTTACCAGAGTTTACAGGAGGACGGGTGTCATATAAACATGGTAATATACCAGCCTCACTCATAAGCATTGGGAAGAAATACTTGATGATTTAATTCATTTTATCGGAGTATTCATTTTATCACAGTGCTTTATCATGAACAGACAGGGGCAATAATCTGCTGTGTAAATGATTGCAGGAATGTTTGAAGAGCAAAATGGATGGAATGATAAGCAGATGAAGATGAGATGAGGTGGACGGCCGGGAGAAATGAAGTGGGATATTCTCAACAACTTGGTGTGGAAGAATGTGTGGAACTTAGAAAGAATATGCTATTAAAAATAGGTATATTTTATTTATTTACCTAGATTAAGACAGTTAAAAAGAGTAACATATGCATACACACTTGAAATATGAAAGTACATATATATAGATAGAGAGATAGATAGATAGACAGATAGATACTTTATTAATCCCGCACAGGGAAATTGTTTCGTTAGCTTGACAGGTTATTTGAGTTATCAACACCCCTTAAATATGCCATCACATAACACCCCCCGGAAATGGAATACATCTTTACAAAGTTTTTCCGATACACGGTGTGACCAACAGCTTTAAAATAACATCAAATCACCACGTAAAGAGTTATGAGTGTGCTTCCCAACATGTGGGTCAAGAAGCCCCAGAGAGAGTGGGAGAGGATTAAAGCAGCATTAAGCTTTTTCTTCTTTGGCCACTTGAGGGCATAACCATACATTTAGCGGAGCATTACTCATGTGTTGACACATTATGGCCCGATAATTATCTGTAACCCTTCCTGTTACACAAACTCATTCAAACCATTTTTATTATAAAAGAAATGGATTAGTGCAGCTTTAACATGATAAAACAACTTTTTGTTGTTGTCTTTTGTCGTTGTCATCCTCTTCAGAACTATACATGCTTTAAATGGAAGAATCTCCGAGGGAAACATCACTTTGGTTGATCTGCAGGCAACCGATGACAAGGGGTTGAAAAGGTCAGGAACAACTGCATTGTGATAATGGATAAAAAAGGACAGGAGGCTAAAATATAGTACATCGCCTCACATGCTATACTATTCAGCAGCTGGTGCATTCTGATAGGATGTAAAAATATTTAATACTGCAGTGATGCTGTTTTATTTTTATTTTTCTATAAAGATGGATGAGTGAGCATCTCATCGCTCCCAGTTATGATGTGAGGAGACACGACTGTCCAATAAATACAGTCCAAGGGTGTGAATTACATCTGTCCTCATTGTAAGTGTCTCATTAAGCCATGCTCTCTTGATTGAGGATACATGGTAGAAATTATAGGGGAGAACTGTTTGATGAAAATGTAGTGCACAGGACAAAAAGATAAATAATGTTAGCAACTTGAAGGTGAGCACAATCCATCAGTCCCCTGTGGAAATTAATGCAGTTTTTTTCCCTGAGAAGAGGAATAAGAAAGCCGAAGACCAGACAAATCACATACTCAGTGGTGACAAAAGCCACTAATTTAAATGTTCAATCACAGCAAAATTACATATAGCCCTTAAGTGAGCATTTCAAAATCTGATGCAATAATAATCTTATACTGTACAGTAGTTGACAGTTAGCTTGGATTCCACACAAAAAATTATGTCAGCTTCTTTAAATATCCGACATGCTCCTTTTCAGTAAAGTTGGTGATAACTAGCTTCACTTGGTGATTTCTCACTCAAATAAGCTATGTATCAAAACTAATGATAGTCATTCAAAATGTGTGCGTGTCTGGCCTTTTTCAAGACAGAAGTGTCACATGGAGATGTTGTAGATTTTAATTTAGATCATGTTGAATAATGGCACACAGACCCTATCCTAGACAAAGACATAATTGAAGTGCCGCTCAAGAGCACAAGATGAGTATGTGGCGTTTTTCAATGACGCTCAGCTTTCCCGGAGTTCATTAGTGCAGCCATTTTAGGAGAAAGCAAACGACCTGCACAACAAAGGCATCGGCACTCAAAGACAACAGATTGCACTTAAGCTTGCTCCGTTTCGCAGCAGGAGGTGTAAAAGAAGCTGCACTCTGTGGGGTCAAACAACAGCATCAGGGACAAAGGGCTGCTCGTTGAGAACACGTTTTGATTCAAAACTCACTCCATGTGTGTTATGTTGTTGGATGTTACATCAAAAAGTAACTAGTAAGAGATATTATATGACATTGCACAAAACACACAGCCCGATTAGTGAGGCAGTTCAGGGATCTTGTCTTTTATTTCTATCCAAAAGGAATGTTAGAGACTTGCCAAATAACCTTTTGGAGACCCTGCAGGGAGAATAATGTAGTCAATATCCAATGGCACATTGCTAGTGAATGTGAGATAATGAGTGTTTGGGGGTTCTCTTGTGTGCTCATTTACATTCTGTTCATTGGAAAGTTCATGGCTTAAAGTGAGAAGATAAAAATGCAAGCTTTGTAATGGCCAGTTGTCCTGACCCTATAATTGATCCTCATCTGAAGCCACATGATTACAGTACAGTACAGTAATGAGCTGAGTGATCTGAATGTTAATTTGAATTTCAAGCTGGTGAAACTGCTCACCTGATAACCCCTCTCGGTGTTTAGTCAAAAGTGTGTGATGTTCAGCTAATGTGTACACATGTGCACTTCACTATGTCAGGAAGTGAGGCTTTAATTTGAAATGTGTTTATCTCACCAACAGCACTGGCTGTACACTGTAATGTAATGTAATCTGTTGGATGATTTAGTCAGAATACAGTTTAGATTACTTTAGAGAAATATAAAGAGAGCAAACTACCCCATTCGAGAATAATCTTAAATTAAGAAAACACTGAAACGGAAAAAAGTAAATACAAATTATAACCATTTAGAGAAATCTGAACAGAGCCAACAGACATATTTGACTCATTTCATGCTCCACTGCCAAGCCTGAGCTTCCACGTTCAAAATAAATGAGAAAAATACATATTTGAAAAACATGATGTAAGGTCTCTAAAATCTGTCAGGCAGTACTGTAAATCCATTAGCCCTCCCATGGGGGAGACATCCACTGACAGTTTCCTCTTCCTCCTCACCCTGATAGATGCCACAATTACACATTTAGCGACAAGTCAGATCACATTTGAACAAGCTAGTCTTTGCTGTCAATTTTTTAGGCCCCGTCAGTCATCTGAATAATGTTAAGGGAGTTGGCGGTGATGTAGTGATAGGATGTGCTGCTCACTTTCACACTATTGATGCATATGAATTATTTCTAGGTTATAGAAATATGATTTTTTTTTTCTTGGAAGAAGACAGTTTGAATGAGGAACATAGTGTAATGTTTCCACTCCAGTTTCAATTTTACCTTTGGAGCTCAGTGAAGTTCATTGTGAACTAACATGTCGTACTATCATTTGTCAGCTTAGATTAATGATTTATACTCCTCTTTTCGTTCATATTTCTGCGCCTTACATGGTGAGAGAGCACGGTTCAACAAAAATATTAAGCGTGAGTGCAAATCAGATTAATTCAAATCAGTTTCCACAACACCATATTTGTTCAACATGCTGCCTCTCCCTCTCTCTCCTCCCCCAAAGACACTGGAGTAAAGATCTATCTATCTCTTTCTCTCACTCACTCAAACACACACAGAGGCGTACCAAATGTCAGCAGTAAATGTATTAATTACATTCCCACAATCAATAGAACGCATTAAATGAAGTTTGCCAAAGTTCAATAAAGTATTTTTGACCTATGTGACCCTCACAGAGATAATTCACTTCCTGGGAACAAACATAGAAATTACTCCAGCTCTTTCTCTCTTTGTCCCTCTTTATTTGTTTTATTAATTTTAAAGTTCACTACAACTCAACAGTTTGACCCGTCCAGCAGGGGTCACTGTGGTCTTTAGAGAAGTCCAGCAAATCACATTATTTAAGCTGCTGCACTTTCTCTGCTCTAACACACATCCTATGTGTGGCATCACAAGAAGCATCATATAAAATTATATAAAATACAGAGCCCATCTATTTTACATGTATTACATATGTACCTTGAAACATAATAGCTCCATGAATCAGTAAGAGGGACATTGGCAGCACCATACATTATCCTGTAAAGGGGTTAGGTGTGAGTATAGGTGGTAACAGGGTATTTAATGGAGTTGGAGTAATACTACTGATGGTAATGATTTGGAGTGCTGTGAATAGATTGTGTATGGTGTTGATGCTCAGTCATGTTTTATGTTGAAAGCAGATTTAATAATGAGCTTGCATGGACTTGACAACACTGTCTTTGCTAGTTAGGAATAGCACTACTGCACCTCACAAAGGAGAAAATACATTAATTAGCTCTATCACCAATGCCTTTTCAGTATTTTTCAGAATAGAATTATTACTTATATGTTTCGTGTAAGTCTTCAAAGAATGTTCACCTCTCTTGTATTATCTGGAGAAAATTTAATTTGAGGTAATTTTACTTGAACCTTCCAAGATGAAAAGAAACAGCAACCCTATGAAGGGAAGAGGGTCAAGGCGAGAAACCAGAAATAAACCCCATTCTCCTAATAGTGTTAGATGAATGGCAGAGTGCTACCTTTTCGTAGCTGAGGTTGTTACATTATTTGATTTGTATTGATTTGTGAACGTGATTATGTCTGAACGTGAGTAAGTTTTACACCGGCCTGAATAGACCATACATGGAAAGAGAGGGCTTTAGTGAAGCAGCAGAATATTTTATTGTGTGAGAGAGTGTTTGATTTAGTTTTTATGGCCAATCTGCTGCCATATGTGTACTGCAATACAAGGAGTTCCACAGAGAGTCCTCAGACAGCTGTATGCTCCACTGATAGCACTTATAAAAACCAAACAAGGACAAAAGCCTGGAAGAGGTAGCAGCTTGTGTGTGTGTGTGTGTGTGTGTGTGTGTGTGTGTGTGTGTGTGTGTGTGTGTGTGTGTGTATATGCCCATGCATGCATGTGTATAGGAACATGTGCATTTATTCAATGATTAATACATGTGTTTGCTGCACCAAATAAAAAGTTATTTGTCGCTGGACTTCAGCTACAGAAGTACTGGAACATCTAACACAGACATAATCTGTGCAATTAGCACCACCTGCCAGTATTGTACTGCTGCACATCAGACGCAAATGGGCTTTGGCTTTGTTTTGTTCTTTTCACTGCAGGATTTTTTTTTTGTCCAGCTGTCTGTGTCTTGGCGATCTGGAAAGGTTTACAGAGTTAGAGATTGGGACAACATACGTCAACACCTTCTAACTGATGACATACTGTACAGGAACCGTGCCTGAAAAAGCCCTTTACAGCCCTGTCAGCTGGTGCGATCAGGGAGCCCTGTCAAAGAGAGAAAGTGGTACAGGACATGTTAGAACGGCCAAGACAGAGATGGCTAAGGCCATTATGAGGCATAGGAAAAGAAGGATGGAAGCAGAGATTGAGAACATCAAACCAAAGGAAATCGATGTGGCCTGTTCCTGTCGTGTTTTTTCAGGCATGGGAATGATAACTTAATTGGCTAACGGCCCTCAAACTCAAGCTTGTGTCTTAATACAACCTTTGTCCTGATACCAAATCTTTAAAAACTCATGATATTGAACTGCATCACAGACAAGGAAACATTTAGCAGATTTCCTGCTCCGGAATGTAAACATATCCAAACAGATTCGATAATTGGTGCATCCCTTAACATACAATATTAAAATGAAATGCACCCAAAGTGCATCTTTCAAGTGTCAAACGCTTTGAAACCAATTAGGCCTCTGTAGGCTGAGGAACTTTGTAGTTACGTCACAAACAGAAAACACAGATACTGTGGTCATCATTCTATGAGTGACATTTTTGCTTTCCATCCATAGAAACTTTTCGCACCACTTCTGAAAAATTATCTTCTCTACTGTCAATTTGTGAAATGGTAATTGGACTTGTACTTGTATAGCGCCTTTATAGTCTTCCGACCACTCAAAGCGCTTTAACACAACAGGTCATTTACCCTTTCACACCCATTCATACACTGATGGCAGGAGCTACCATGCAAGGTGCCACCTGCACATCAGGACTAACTAAATACATTCACACACCGCAGGCACAGCCTGGGGGAACGTATTTTGGGCTAAGTGTCTTGCCCAAGGAAACACTGACATGGACTGGAGGAGCCAGGGATCAAACCAATGGTCCTCTGATTGAAGGACGACCCGCTCTACCTCTGTGTATGCTCACTGTGTTTCTAGCAATCATTGTTATGCCAAAACATGGCAAACATATCTCTCCAATACTCAGCCTTTCTGACTTGATGCAGTTACTCACAAGAAAAATACTACTGGATTAAAGTTAAATACTCTAAGTAACACTTCTACAGTTCTGCAGCACAAAATATGCAGATGCTTAAATATTTATGTAAATTGTACCATCCAAACATGTAGCTGCGCTAATAATATTGGTGCAAATTGCACCATTTCCCATCATCCTCCATTTATATTAGGACTGTTAAGACGGCGAGGTCTACTGACACCTTCTTTAAGCCTCAGGAACGGATAAGATTCTGTGAAGAGGTTGTATGAAGTGCAAGAGTGCAAAATATTTTTGAGCTTACAGCCTGCGAGATACTGTTGCTTCCAAAGTCATATTTACTATGGGATTTCAACCATCATGCCATGCAATCCTAAGGAAACATACCCTTTATTCACATTTAATTTGAAAGCTGTGTAGATTTCATGGGGCTTGGTATCAGGGCAAGCAGGGTGCAGTAGTGAGGGAGAGAGAGAAAATGGAGGAATAAACAGAGTTGCTGCTTGGAGGCTTCTGCTTTTATGCAAGTAAAGCTCTCCTTTCAAAGGTGGGTGAGGGGGTCATGAAATGAGTCAAAGGAGGTGGGAGAGGTCTTCCATAGACCCTTCCTCGACCATGCATGGGTTATGAAACCAACAGCCCCACAGCCCACTACATATACACCATTACCACCACCTTTGTACACTTTCTCTTTCTGTCGGACAAACACATTGAAATTTGGAAGTATTTAGTAAAGAAGTAAGAGTATTTATTTTCCAGATGGAGTGTTTTTGTCATATATGGAAGTAAAAAGTGTTCCAGAAGTCAAAATCAGCCCAATTACGGTCAATATATCATGAACACGATACCACAATAATGTGTTGGTATTTATGTGTTATATATAACAATATGATATCGTACGAGAAGTGTTCTTACTATGGCTGGTACATGTGTTAATACAATATTTCTTCATCCAATACACAGAGTCACAGTGGAAACTCATTTGATATTACACAGTCCCGTTTTTGTGTTTTTATTGCGTGACAACCTAATTCATTTCAAATCATATTATTAGTAAAACACATTCTACGCATTACATAGTTTGATTGAAGAGTTGTATTTGAATTCATATTTATAAATCAGCCTCCCACGGTGGTGTGCAGAATTGTAGCACCCACCCTCCAGTTTTTTTTCCACCCATGGGTACTAAAGTCAAACCAGTAATGTGTCAGTGCTATTTATAGTGATTTTTTTTATGTGACTGAAAACTGATCTGAAACTATTTGAATTCTTCTGATGCAACATCTCCATATTTATTTTACACATGCATTCACACACACACACAAACACACATACAGACACACATGCTCAAAGGTAGAAACAAAAGGATGAACACAACGGATTTATTCACAGAGGTTTCAGAAATGAGTGAGGATTGACAATGTGCATGAACTCAATATGTTATCTTTTTATTTTGGTAAGAGGGGAGCATGGAATGAGGAAGATTACCTACCAGGCTTGTTCTCCCTATCAACCAAAACCAGGATTCTGTTGACGTGGAGACGCACTCCCACACGGCATTAACCAATCACAGCACTTCAGGGCATATCTAAGCATGCATTTTTATCAGGTCTATAACAAGTCCTTTGAATTGAATAGCGTTTGTCATATAACCTTACTTCACTCGATTTATCCTCACACGGGTCATCCAGTGTTCTTCAAACCTAGTGAAATGGAACAACAAACAAATCACATTTAAAATCAAATTGACCCTTAGAGCCGATGAGACTTGAAATCTGTCGGTTCAAACTTGCCGAGCTCAATTCCCTTTAGAGCTCAGACTTATTTCTGTGTCTGCTTATTTTTAGCAATAAATAAAGCACAGATGAGGGATGGGGCATGCAATTCTCCCCAGCACCACTCGCAGCATAATAGCTCAACATGATGGATTTATCTGTGCAAACAGCTATGTATCTACTGTATGTGCTCACTGACTGCAGCGAGCATGTGCACTGTACAGTATGTGTGTTTGTGATTGTAAGCGAGCGTCAGTGTGTTCTCTGCAAAAACAAAACGCTATCATTTTTTTCCGCCCCTCAGGAGGCAGGTTTCACATTCCTTTGGTGCTTGCAAGCAAAGGGGAGCCTAAATACCTTACTCTCTCTCACTTAACTAGACAAGTCTGTCATCGTGTGACCAACAAAAGAGTCGAAATGTAAATAGAAGTAACCGTTGTGCTTTAAAGGTGCCCGTAAATTTAAAGTAAAGCTACGTTTAAAAGAAACTTTACTTTCAGTCGCCCTATTCAATATTTCTTAGTCATTTAATAAATGGTGTATATCACACTATGATGTAGTTATAAGCATATATAGGGACATTTTAATTGTTTATTAATGTACAGTATTTGTCAGAAATTATAACTTCTCCTATGAAAACATATTTTATATTAATGACATATGTGCAGCAGTTGCTCTCAATGCTGGAGTTGTAAATCCATATGACAATCATATCATATTGTCAGCTACATGCACAGTTATTGACAAAGCATGGTAAGTAAAAACATAATATTTACAGATCATTGTATTGTTGGACACAGCTGTGTGTGCATCATATTGCATGTAATAGATTTCCTATATACTGTAGGGTATTAGGAATAAATACATTTTGATTGTTCCTATAATTGCACATCAAGTTTTCGCTTCTGTTGCGATGCTACAGAACTTATTAGACTTACAAGCATGTCTCTCTTCAAAGTGTGTGTGAGGTGTGTCGGCATGCACCTAAACGGACACGTGCAGAGGTTGCAGTACAAGAACAAAGGCGCAAGGTGTGTTAATCATGGACTTTATCCACTTTCACAGTATACATTTACCCAGGGGACCAGTGTCTCTTACTACGTCCCCCTCTATAATAACCACAGTCTGCTTCAGATAAAGCACAGCATCTGTGAAACAGCAGGGTGACTGAGCACACAACACAGACTACCATTACAAACGGACCACTGCACAGTGGGCCTATCTTATACACCTGGGTGACCAGATAAGACTGAGAATACGATGGTGGGGGGTGAGGGGATTAACCCATCAACCAGTGGAAATACTAGGCAGGGTTCAGTGAATCAAGGTGGTGGTAAGGGAATGATACATAACAGACGGTAGATCTACAGTGTGGAGATAGAGGGTAAATTAAGAAGAAACATAAAGCGTGAATGGTTTTTTAATCCGTATATGTTTCTGATCTTTTTTCTTTGGCTATAATTGTTCCTGGCTGTTAACTCCTATGTTATTCAAGGGTCAATAAACCCATGCAGGCAGCGAAGGAAAGAAAAAGAGTCAAAAAGATGAGAGGAGAGAGGTGCAACGCACAGTAAATCCTCTATCCTTTTATCCTCTTACAAACTCCAGGTTTGCACTTCTGCTTGAAGCTTTATTCTGCAGCTCTCCTCTGTGTTTGTGGAAAACAACCGCTTTCATTCAGTGTTGATTGAGAAATGCATTCAAATGTCAATGACACTTCACAATAAAAAGTTAATGTAGGAGGTGGTACAGAAACATGACAGAAAATTACAGTACAATGGTGCGGTTACATTTCAGAAATGAATTTGATGTAGTTCTAGGGACTTGTAATGACTATATGTGGAAATGTGACTCCCATCCATCAACTTTAAAGAACATTTCTTAATTTCTTCATCTTCAAAAATGCATTTACAACACTTTTCTATATTCGTGATTAATCCACCATTGCACCGATCACGCAAATGTCATCTTAAATAAGCATTTCTGATATTGTGTGATAAGTTTTGTATGCGAGATGTCAATTTCAAATCCGATATTAAATGCCGATGGTACCATTCCTTTCCCTCTTTTCTTTGGAAACGATAAACTCACTGTGCCTATTTGCCATAATAGAGTTCCAATGTCCAGTAAATGTAGGCCAAAGAATCTTAGATCCTGAACTTGGTACAAAAATATAACAAAGCAGCGAGCAGTAGGCAGTACAAAACAAGGGGGGAATTGAAGGGGAATGAAAGAAAATCTGGTCTATACATAGAGGCATTCATTTGAATTTAAAAGGCTGCTGTTTGATATGATTGAGCTGCTTTCACTCTGCCCTACGGTAAGTCAAGTAATGTCAGTAGGGTTCTGAAGAGGTTGGTCGAGCTTCTTTAAAAAACACTTTCTCTTTTTTGGGGATCGCTCTTGCAGGTAAGGCCGTTGCCTCCCGGTGGTGTGAAAGCAGCTTAAATATTACATTATTTTTTATTTTGTTTTAATTACAGCATATTTAATTAAATTAAAAATATTTACCTATTTAGTGTACTTGCACTTGTGTTTATTTGTATTTGCATCCAAGCCTATTAATCTTTTTGTTGTTCTCCAGTTCATCACTACACTCTTTCCTCCTCTCCTGCCCTTCAGATTACAGTTATTTTCCATCAATTACATCCTGCCTCCAAAATGTTGGCATGTTACTTTTACGAGCTCGTTAGGTGGACAATATTGTTCTTACTGTCATCTCATTAGGGGGAAATTTAGAACGGTAAACACATTGTTTGGGCATGGAATCAGAGTCAATGGCAAGCACAAGATGATGAGCAGATTTTCTGGATAAATGAGCAGGCAGGAGAATTGGTCAGTAATGAATCCTTTTATGGTTATGTGAAAAGTAGTAGGAGGAGGCGAGGGCAAAAACAGAATAAGATGGGAAAACTAACCAAGCACACAGGAGAGGATTTCAGTAGTATGGAAGATACAGACAGGTGCAGACATAAACAATTAAAGGCATTTAAACGACTGTAGAGAAAGAGTTTTATCTCACTGAATGTGCAAGTGCTCTAGTGGGAAGACAATTTGGCTCATGCAGTGGCATAATCCATTTCTCAAGAAGGGTAAATTTAAGGCTGGTTCTCATGTTAAAATATCATAGTTTCTGGGATCTTTTCTAGAGATTCTATTTTGCCTTTGTCTGCACAAATGTTTTTATTGACTTTGGCAGAAATACATATCTGTACACATACATTCATGTGGACACACAGAGACGGAATGGCCTTTGGTCTTTTTCTACCCTTCACTTCTCAACCCTCTATTAATCTTTAAACCAAGTTTTATTCCACAGTAAACTTTATCACCATACTCACTTTTAGTTCTCACGGGGTCCATCACAATTTAAAGTTTGCTGCTGCGAAGTTCCTTTAGTCCTTAGGAGGAGGGAGCGAGTGAACCTCTTGAGTTATACATAATACAGTATGCAATACAAATACACTGTACACAAAAAAATCCTAATCTTTTTATTCATACCATCATTAAGGTTTAGCCAGGGTTTTTAGATTAATATGAAAGCTCACTCTTCATTATTGGAAGGTATAAAAATAGATTTCTAACTACTTAATAGAGAAAACTTGGCAGAGGCCATCCCTCTTAACTATTCTTACAAAATATCTGGTTTCCATAAAATGCATAGAAGAAAATACTAAATTAGGCACAGACAGTTTTATACATCAGCCATGCATTAGGACTATGATTTTTAAACATTGAAATATAATAAATTATGTACATGCTCACTAACATCTGCCATGCAGTATTCTGGCTGTTGTACCTCTACTTTAGAGGTGAGTCAGCCCTCAAATTGAATCAGTTGTCAATCAACACCAGAGACACAAGTTTCCATGGTAACAGTGGTCAGGCCAGTGATTGCTCTTTTGAAACAGTGAGATATTATTGTCATATGTTCGCTGTTGGCTTGAAATGGAGTCTGTTGGTATTATTATTTTCTGACATTTTTACCTCGTTGTAATGTGATGGTTCTTGTTTTTCATTAAGGGAAATATCGTGAAGAAAATAACTCAACAAATAATATACACAACGCTAGACCTAAAAGGACAAAGTAAACAAGATCATGATAATAAATAACATTAAACCATAATAATCATTAAA
Source organism: Ophiodon elongatus (assembly GCA_016806645.1). Classification (NCBI taxonomy): domain Eukaryota; kingdom Metazoa; phylum Chordata; class Actinopteri; order Perciformes; family Hexagrammidae; genus Ophiodon; species Ophiodon elongatus. The sequence goes on along the minus strand of JACSYO010000264.1, from coordinate 1,214,890 downwards.
ACCTTAGAATATCAAGTGAAGTTCACACTGCAAGGATGTTTTCAAGAGCAGCTGCCAAAAGGGCAGGATCAGTTTTAGCAAAACCCTTGAGAAATAAATGCCTGTCAATCGAAACACATCAGTTATACCTATTTGTGTCTTATTACAGCTATACCCTGTCAGGTTCAAGTTTTGCATCGATGATTTAGAATGACCTGATTCAATTGTTCTGCTCCTTCATCTTGGATGAGGCACAATGCGCAAGAGTGTGAGTGAATTAGGTACAGTGAGGTGGAGGTGGAGGTGGAGGTGGAGTGAACTACTGAAAGAGACAGAGTCTAAGAAGTAGTGAGTCAAGTGATTCCAACTGAATGCATGTACGTTTTTGTAAATTAGAAAAATAATGCTGTTTCTTTTTCTTTTTTTTCAAGATTCACACACTTGCCTTGGCTTTTCTTTCTCTCTTTGCCCCTCTCTTCTTCACTCTCACTGTCTCTCTCTCTCTATTCCTGCTGACAAAGAGAGAACTAAAAAGTGCCAACCCTGTTCTCTCTAAGCTTGAACTCTGTGTGCAGGCGGAATATAGAGTTTAGCTTTTATTTTCTGTGTGACTTTTTGTTCAATGAGATTTGGAGAAGGTGACTTTTATCCCTTAGGGAAGAAAAAAAGAGGATACTCGTATGCACTCACACAGAGCTCAGCAATTGGTTGACTGAGAAAAATAAAAAGGGGGGAAATAAAATGAAAAGCTATTGCATAGGGACCCATTTGCTTAGTAACTGCTATCTTTGTATTTGACTCCTGGACTGCTTACTGGGACAAAAGCGGGCACTGGATATAATGAAATACAAAGATGTATTATGGGATATAAGTAATGGAGCCATGCACCGAGATATTTCAAGGCTTACTCTCTATGTTTAATTTTCTCTTCAGAGAATGCAATGACCCACAGTATTAACCTCCAAAGGGAGAGGGAAGATGCTTTCACAGAATAATCATCACTAGTTTGCGCAGTGACCGGGGACAGAGCTTTGCGTTGAACTTTGGGGTTATTATTTCTGACTACAATGTCCAGAGACACCGTTGTGAGTTCTGTACATCAGGGTGCAAGCCCAGTGCGACATTTTCTGCTTTGGCAGAGCTGATCAAAACCCTCATGTCCAGCATGTCCGACAGAAACACCACAGCCATTTCTAATGAGTCCAGAGGGGACATCTTCCTGAGAGGTTGCCTCTGAGTCTGCCCTCAGGGTCATGGTGAGGGGGGGGCACGGGGATGCTTTAAAATTGTGATTAGCCCCTTGGGTCAAAGAGAGGTGGATCTGCAGTGCACCTTGAGGTCTGGCTCAATATACTTCTCCCAAGTGAGTATCCTGCTCTCCTTCATTTCCCCTTTTTTGCTGTCCACACAAGTTTATCCGCTCTAATTTCATCTCTCTCTTGCAGCACTGCTCTTTGAGCTGCCTGGGCTTTGGTGCTTGAGAGGAATTTGGCAAACAGAAGACATCCGTGATTCACATCATTCATTTCTACGTCTGTGGTTCTGAGAGAAAATGTAAGTTAGTAAAAGCTAATTGACTATGCTGACATTTTAACTTGAGTGAATTGTAGTGTAGTTCTCTTTGTTCGGACAGGATTTGAGTTGTGGTACTCAAATCTATAACTCCCAGGTTCTGTCACCTGTCAAACTAGATCACTACAGTTTGTTACAATTCTTATACTCTTTGAAGATTGTTGATTTTCTGCGGACAAGTGTATTCTTCTCTTATTTATTTTACCATAGGACTCTTGTCTTTGATTGACTTGCTAGTGTTGGTTGTGTCAGATGCTAGTCTGGTGTGTGAATGTAAAAATAACAAGAGGGGACCTCGGAAAGCGAAGAAGTGATTAATATTGCTTGTATCAGGCCTGTGATCCGGATCTGCTCCAACATTGAATGATTTCTTCCTCGGCTGGGCCAGTAGTTTTTCTGTAATCCTGCTGACAAACAGACAAAGAAACCAACAAACAATAAAAACATAACCACCTTGGTAAAGTTATTAATGGACAGTTGATTCCTGGGAAAATATAATGCCAGTGTATCCCGATGAGTTGATGCAATGATACATAACAAGTGACCCCAGTGCAGGCTTTCATAGAAAACAATGGGTGCATGTGTTATACACATACACTGATGGTGTGTGATACCCTTAAATCAAGGTATATTAAAGGCAATCAAACTTAGCCATTTAGCAGAGACAGTAGTAGTTTATTCGTTAAATCAATTGGTTATCTTCCAAAGTCGTTCGAGTATGAAATATATAATATTTTCTTTGAAAAATGCTTCCTTGCTGAGCCGCATCAGACTGAAACTTTGGATAATACCCACTTGATTAAGCTAACTTCATATTTACTTCAGCTGAACTTATAAATGGATTTTTGCACAGCACAAGGAATGTGGATTTTGCCCCTACTTCTTTTGGTTTTGTCACACTATGCAATATCTTCACAGCCAGCATGGGAAAGTGCAAATACTACTGTGACCAAGTCTTTCAATGTACACATTGGCATGCGAGTATTGTAATAAGAAAAAAATATATAGCCTTTTAACTGTAGGTAACTATAGCAACAGTATGTCTGCCTAATTTGATGCTGCTGATGGTAGTTTAAATTTATATTGTTAAATCCTTGAGTGATAATATGTCCATTATTTCTTACTGTTTTTTTTTTTTTACTTTTACTTCCAAAAGTCCCTCATATTGATTCTCTCAAGGCCTTTAGGGATCATTGTTCTCTCTTCTCTAGATTAATAATTTAGCTACCCCCACACATGTGTCGGCATTCTCTCGTAATTGATTTAATAGTGCTTCGAGATGTGTATTTAGTATTTACAAAAGTTATAATTCTTCAGGGTAGTTCAATGTATTTCTTATATACCAAGCTTTCAAGTTGAATTGAACCAGGGAAGCAAAATGGTACCAGTAAGTGTAACCCATTAGAAGTTCAAAAACTGTCCTGCAGAGAGTGAAACTATTTCAACTGAACTGAAGAGTGCAGCCGGTACAAGATACCTCCTTGTATCTGCTGTGAGGAGGCTGCTCAGCACACTGCGCTAACAACAACAGTCACATTAAATTACAAAGCAGCACGCTCCATGTTAACAGATGCCTCTGATAGGTTCTTGTCAAGATTATCCGTGCTGCTCTGAGGCTGACTGTGTTTTTTGGTGGGGTGAGGAGTGAAGTTAACAAATGACAAAACAGGCAAAGCCAATCATGGTTCGGGCCCCCCGATACGGCACTGCACAGGCACGTCCTCCAGCTAGAGCTCTATGATGCATCTCCCTGGCTGTTTTCTGTTAACTCTGCGCTTTCAAGGCCATCCATTCTACCGAGCTGCCTGATGTCGCAGCAAAGTCTTCCAAGTCAGCCCCCTTCCCCCACCTACCTTTACAATCCGTCTACTGTGTACTGCAGGTACACAGTTTATTTATTTTTATCTCTGAAGGAAGGGGGAAATAGCTGTTTGCTTTACAAAGCAAAAACTCCACCTTTCAGTCGTTGCTGCCATATCACCGGAGACGTCGTCTAGGAAAGAGAGATGAGCCATCCCATTGTCCTGTGTGTTCACACTTTTGTCATGATTGCATGTGAGAAGATGCCCCGCACATGGTTGAGCACATCTCGAATGCTGACCGGCCACTTTCCTTTTCAAAGTGATTCCTTTTTTATTGCTCATTCACCAACCTCCGGCAATGAAGATTGCACTAAGGCAAGATGCTGTGTATCCTAGCCTATTCAATGGCTGTCAGGCCACTTTATCATTCTGATGGTTTGTTCAAGAGCAGACTGGTGGACTCTAAACACTTTCTGTCTGACCAGCAAGCCAGACTCCCAGTGAGAGATAAAAAGACAATGGTTTCATAGACAACGATACTGTATTTTGCCGAGAAGAAAACCATACAGTGAAGACAGTTTGAGGTAAAGATGTTTTGCCCATATCAACATCATCCATCATCGACTTGCTTTCTTTCCCCCTGCAATGTTCAGCTGGAGTCTCAGCATTCAGCAGCTGTAGCTTCCGGTCTAGGAACTTCAGTTTAAAGCTTTTTATATCCATTCAGTCATTCAGGATCGACGCACAAAGATTAGTTGGTCACCACAGGCCAACGGAACTCCCTTATGGCTGAAACATAGTATTTTTGCTAAGAGAAACATAATATATCAAGAGACAATACCCCTGCAGACCTAAGATTACAACACAGGATAGGTCATCCATAACCTTTTATTTCTTTTATGTCTCACTCAGGTCCCACTGTGCCATAATCTCACAGAACTAACAAGAAGTAAACAGCTCTCTTGAGATGCAGAGAAAGTACTAAAATATAGTTTAAATCCCTTTATTATACTAAATTTATAATGTATTTTCTTTTTCTAAACCATCCTTTATTTTCTTTGTGTGTGTTTGTGTTACCAAGTAAAGTAGCTAAGTAGTAAAATTATACAACATTTAAATCTATAAATTTGCACAAACACCCAAACAAAACAGGACTACATTGTACATGCAAATCAATAACCAGACAGCATCAGATGCTCACAGTCCTGTGGCATCGATCCAACTGGGCAGAGTCAGCTGTTGATGTAGTTAAACTTAGTATTACTGGAATTTTTTGGGTAACAACATTATTCATGGATATAGGTCCAATAGATCAATTATACTATGTTGCTACATGATGTCAACTCATGCAGAAATATGTCAATACCGACCTTGAAGTCAGAAAAGTAATTTTATTGTATTGTATATAAAAAAATATTAATAACATTTTATTACACTGCGGTTAAAGGCACACCCTGAAACACTCTGACTTTGGGCAAGCAAGCATCACGCGATAATAGAACTGCGGGTTCCATGCCAAAAACAAACCTATAACTAAATACATATAACATTTCAATAAGTTTCTCTGAGAAACAACTCACTAGTTACCAAGTTTATTTTAGCTCCATTCAGTTTTAACTCTGACACTTTCACGTTCACTGTATAGATATTTGTTTTCCCTCATGTCATGTTTACAGCACTAGAATAAAACATTAGTTATGGACATGTAATGAGTCAAATATGTCACTAATAAATTTAAATTTATTTTTTATTATAGGAGTAATGAACAGATGGTAAATTGATCATTACAAAATTTTGCAATTGCTTTGACCTACAAAAAGCCTATTACTTACTGTGTGGTAGGTCATATCAAATTACCTTTTTTACAAAAAAGTGCTTAATTTGCATTCTTTAAACGTAATCAAAAGCTGTACCATGTTTTGCTAAACTGTTTAGCAATACTGGCAGAATAATGAGGCTAGAATAATGGGAACATGAACCTTTAGTATACAAAAATTATCCATCTCAGTCTCTTGGCTCTTATTGCAGCAGTGTCTCAGCAGTTTGCAAATACAGTTCTAACATTCTTGAAAAGGTTAGATTTCAGTCATATTCCCTGAATGAACATTGAGAGAATTTGTGTTATCATATGAGGTCAAAGAACAGCAGGAAAATAAGAACTATAGTGCAATTTAAATGATTTAGCAAAACAAATATTTCACAAATTCAAGTGAAGATCACAGGCTTGTAAAGATATTTAAATTGTTACAAATTCGAGGAAGTCTCTATATTTGTTTGATGTTTTATTTCACTATCATTTGAAAGTATAAGTTTGCCAGGTTTTTTTAAGATCAAGGGACTTCAGCTTTACAATCGAGTACTTTGTACCTTTCAACTGACAATTGAAAAATAAAGACCAACATACCAGAAACTGGGGATGAAGGTTACTAATTTTTTTTTCTTTCTGTGACCCTGTACACCTATTACATTTACCTACTATACATTGAGACATCTTTCCTGAATCATGTCCTACAGCAACATCTGATTTCAACAGCAAACTCTTAACTTCAAATTATGGAGGGAGGATACTCTCAAAATGCAGTTTCATTGTTACCTTAAAGTGAATCATCCCCACAATGAACTGCAGACAACAGTAGATGTTACAGAAGCAATTATGCCAGTCATTATGCGGGGCGAAATTTCTCTGGTCCATTCATCAAAGCTGTTGAAAGTCGAACAAAAATCATTATGCTAAAACAAAGCAATGCAGACAATACATAGAGTACTGGTTGTACTAAAAGGTGCAAATCAATACACTGTGATAAAAAATAAAGAAGAAACAGCAGGTGCAGCTGTTTCCACTTGTGTGGCTGACTCATTGAGACTTTGATGCAAATGAAGTCAGCACTGTCTTTTCATCTCATCCACCAGATGGGAGCATCAGGTTGAAAGGAAATAAACTTTTGCAGGTGTATTAAAACAAGGCGTGCTTAATAAAATGCAAAATGTGAAAGTAAATCAAAAGCTTTCTCTCTCCACCTGTTTTATATTTAAAAAGGTTCTAAGTTACAAGAGTGCCTTGTTTTTATTATCCAAATATATCAAGTTTTATATTTGATGGATTTATGACCTTTAGTGACAATGTAGAAAAATGTGGCGCGCAAATAACTCTTTACACAGTTTGTTTATTTAGTGCAGCAACAATGGATTTATTTCATAACTGATTAATCTGCATATTTCATTGATAAATTAATTAATCACTTAGACTGTAAAATGCCACAAAGGTGACAAGTTTTTTTAGGGGATATTACGTCTAAAAGAATTGGCTTATCTGCCTACTGCTTTGCATGTTAAAATTTCCTGTACAGTCGTTTCAGGGACTGAGTTTAATTATTTAGCCAGGGTCGAGGGTATTACATTACCAAATAAAATGAGACGGTGCCTGAACCCCTAAAATTGGAAATGTTTAAAATCAGGAATAATTTTTCTTCAATAAGAACAATTACAAAGTGAACTTGCATTCAGAGGGCACATTTGTTTTGCTGTTGTATTCAGATATTCACATTTGAAAGCAGATGGGGCAGCTACCTGAATTAGCTCCTCCTCGAGGCCTCTGAGGCAGTAGGGCCTGCTGGCACAGATGACTGTAGAAAGAGGAGATGACCAACAGGGAGAGCACTGGGCAATTATATGTGGTGGGGATGGAAGAACGGAGCTGTCCATGTTGCAATATGAACGAGTGGTATTTATGGTGCTGGAGAAGTTCGTAAGTCCAAAGTATTTGGTTATTGTAAATTATTTGGTATATGTAAATAGCAATGCCGGAAATGGGAGAATTTATATGGTTGCTAGATGGTCCTGGCATGAATAATGGAAGAGAGGCATAAGAATTCAATCAGACTGTTGCTAGGACCCCAGGGACGTCAGTGGTAGTGGGACTGGTCAGATGGAGTGGACGTCGGGGAAATCTTTTGGCTGCCTGATAGAGGAACATCCTTGTTGGCGACACACTACGAAATGTTTGAGGATAGTAGGTTGCCTCTAACCAATTTGGAAGTATGCCATGATTTCTAAATAGCTGCCTGTGTGCCCAGAAGAGGTTAAAATTGTCAATGTAGGAAATACTATGAGCAGCACAGGCCGATGAGAGCCAGATGTGCAGCGACAGAAGCCTGCTGTGAACTGCCCGATGCCAGTAACACAGGAGGGAAGAGGCCTGGATACGTAGATGTGACTTACAGATCTTTTTGTTGGGCAGGACGGGTGTAAAAAGTCAGTTGTCAGTTTTTCAGAGTGATCTTAAGGATATCGTTTGTGCTAGCATGGACAATGGCCATACTAATATCAGGTTCATTTGCAAGGATTTTAAGGGTTTGCTATATCGCAGATAGTGGCACCTGAGAAACAACAACTTTTTTTGACATTTCTGATGATAGAGTCATCAAAAACCAGGGTTGTGAGCTGACGTAGGCATTGACTTGTAGACTAGGAACTAGCTTCCCTCTGGCGGAGTGCAGGTTGCCGTTCACAGGGACCAGAAGCTGCTGGCCTAGAGACTCCACTTGTTCTTGTAGGTGACTGCTCCGCACTGGCTAACAGAGTTAAACAGGTTAGTCCATGGTGGCCGATGCATAGCTCCCTGAGCAACATCCAAATATAGGATAATAGCGACACACTTAAGAATCAAATAAAAATAACCTATTCAAAACCAAACATCCAGGGACATACAGTTTTAAAAAGGTATTCAAAAAGAAAGAAAGAAAGAAAAAAGTTGTAGTGTTCAAGCTACAACCAGCCTCACAGCGCTACACGGCCATGAGGCCAGTTGTCACTTCCTGGGGGATTAATGTGAGTCAGAGTTATAGGTCCCACTTCCACTTGTAACTTCTGAACCGTCGCGAATCAGCAAAGGACAACACACTGAACACATTTGCTGCTTTTCATATGCATTAGGCAAGTGTGGCACATAAACTGTACTTTGTGGGATAGCTTGCAGCAGGCCTGTGTACTGCATCCAATCAGGGCATCTCTCTGTGCAAGCTCCATCTGTCACTAAGGCATGCCACTGTGTACGTGACCCAGGCCATGTGGGTGAGCTTTGGTGTGTTTTGAGTTCTTAGGCCCAGAGCCTAGGAGATAGGAGGAGTTGAGTTTCTTGGCACAAGAACCTTCATGGGTGACAGAGAGGAAAGAGAAACAGATGCCAAGGAAATCTCAAGGAAAATATTTTTCATTCCTCAGACTTCCCTTAAAGTAAAGGGAGAAATGAAGAGAAGTATACTATGTTTACATGCATTATTAGATACTGGTTTGGTTGTCATTTAGGGATTCATATATTCTGCTGGAATTATGTTTATTGGTTTATCAGATCTAGCAAAATCCCAGATTATGTTCAATGACAACTATAGTGACTGATTTCCGTGACGAGCCACTCGGCTGGGTGCGGGAGAAGATCCTGTTCTTTACTCGCTGTTACAAAAGAGATTCCAGGCCGTTCGTATTTTTGGGTGAGGTTCCCGTTTAATTATAGTTCACAACTGACCATTTGCTTGATATCTATTGGTTTCCCTCTGGTGTGTTTTGTTTTGTGCGATCTCCCCGTCACCCATGCATCATTACCCCTGTCAGTTGCACCTGTGCCCCATATATAAAATACCTCCCACACTAATACACACTGCCACCCGTGGTCAACCTGAGATAGGCTCCACACACACATATAATACACAGACCTAACCAATGGCTCCTACAACAACGTTTTCTGCGTCTAACAAAGCATTGCACATGGCAATAATCTACCAATACTTAGTATTGGTAGAAAAGATACGATTATGGTTGATTTATGGCAAGAGTTAAGCAACTAAAACAGGTTAGGGAAAGATCATGATTACAGTTAATAAAAAGGTAGATGTTTACAACATGCTCTCCCGTATCACATTTTTTCCCCATTGGCATTGGAGGTAGTTTGTGAGGTGTTAAATTGTCCAATATGGATATCACTTCCATTTGTTACTGCTGTAAGTTAACACGATAAACCACTTGCGATGGCATTACTCGAGTATGTCTGTTACTGGAACAAGGCAAAAATAACCTGTAAAGCAAATCCCTCTCTCCACAGTGTTGAAGCAGCCTCAAACTGCCATCAGGTTGTGGCGAAGCAATAACCACAGCCATAGGAGTGTTTAATCATATTTGACCATGCTTTGCAGAGTGAATAGAGGATTTAAGCTCAACATACACATTTCAGGCATTTTGTTGCTCTGAAAACCAGAGTATGTATCAAAGTGTGAAATTTGTGTACCAGCACAACCCCCTCATGTTCATCTATCGGCATTTCATCTGCAGTCAGAACAACCCCCTGGTTTTGCTTGTCAGGTTTGGCTGCTCATAGGCAGAATTTGATAAGCTGCTCCTCACAGTAATGCTGAATCAACAGCAGCTGAAGTGTAACTTCAGGCCTGGTAATTACGAAATTGTAACAAGTCCTCAGTTTGATCTTTCAGCACCTTATTGGAGAACAGACTGACCCCTTGTGTGTTCAGTTCAATTTAACTGCAGCTTTAGATTTTAAGTTTGGCCTGGAGTCAACAAGAAATCCCAGCAGGTGTTTGGACCACCATCTACATCTCCAGTGATCTCCATTTTCCTATTTAAGGATTTCTGCACTTTGTGTGTAAAACTATACTAAAAACTGTGTGTGTGTCTTTGAAAAATAATGACACCAGAAGGGTACAATGAGGAGAGGCTAAAAAACAATCAAAGCTTTTTTACTTTGATTAGCCCAGTGGGGGAAAAAATATTTTATTTTATTTCTTATCAACTAATACTGTCTTCTACATCTCTCCAGACAGAATAATAGAAGTTCCCGCTCTCTTTTAAAACTTGAATATAATGCATGCGTAATCAAGCGAAAACCACACAGTTTTTAGAATTTGTTCCAAATGAATTGCAGTCCCATAGTCCCACAACACAACTGCTTTGTTTGTTGCAACTATTCACTGAACCCATCCTATCATGCATGTGGTTAGTAACATAAAACTTCAAAAATAGTTATATCTATGAACAGTAGATTGTGCACTATACATATACATTTGTCTTTTTGCAATTAAAATACATTATCATAATTGTACTTTACTGCCTGATTATAGAATACATTATTTGTAATTTAGATATTTAGTTCAGCATTTTTTTTATTAAAAGCTTTACATTTATTTATCCTAGATTCCATTTGTTCATAGTTTTATTTTAAGTAAACTAATAGAATTAAGGCCTTGAGCTTGCGATCTTACAGATTTGGCAATTGATTTGGTTGTCAGCATATTTTCTTTTACCATATCTCACAGGTCACTGACCTCACTTTTTACTTTAAGCAAACATTCTCTGTGAAAATGTATGAGCAAAGGTCCTGTTTGTGCTCTAAGGGGAACATTTCTAACCACAAAGTGTTTTTGTACAAGGCTATTTTGACATCACTTTGCTCTTTTAGATGTACAGTTGCTTGCTGCTTTAATGTGTGTGGGATATTTACTCCTGAGCTTTGTCTTGTGTGTGTGAACAATCAATGAGAGCATAACCTGTTTAAAGCAGATTGTCGGGGTTATATTGGAGGGCTGCTGACATTGAGTGCAATGTTTTCCTTTACAGATGAAAGAGACAAATAAAAGACAATTTAAAATGTAAATTACTCACATTTGACACTCAGGGTTGTGAGAGAAATAATATATCATTAATCAATAAGCATGTTAAGTTAATATTCCTCGTGCCGTAATCCAGGGTGAGTACAAGTGGACTAATCAAGTCCAGAGTTCATCTGAATTTATTGCAGACATGCAAATAAGTACAATAATAAAGAGAAAGATATGCCATCATAACCACTTTTTTTCCTTTTACTTATTCCTGTGTGAACTGAACGCACATGATTAACTATAATAATACATCATAATAAACTTGGAAATATAAAAGGCCATACATTTGTTAAATTAGTTTTTAGCCATTATTGCCATGCTATGCATTTAACTGAAGTGTTTCTAATATTAAGTTTATGCACAAAGATATAAATCAAGTGTAACTCCCCAGTCAATTATCACTGTGATTCAAATTGAGTCTGGCCTCGATGCAGGTCTAATGGTAGGGAAAGCATTGGATTTATAAAGACAATTGTCTTTGAGAAGAGTGGTAACTTTAGGCTAACGTGATTGGATGAAGTGAACCAGGAAGGAGCTGTCTCTTTCATTTTGAATAATAGGATAATAACAGAACGTGGGAAAAAATAGAATGTGAAAAAAGATTCCGGGTTGTGTGCATAAACTCACCTTGGTGTGCAGGGTCAGCACTTGAAATAAAAATGTGCCTACTCCAATGTGAAGGCAGATACTGGTGTTGATGAGTAAAAATACAATAATTGGTGAGGACATAACTGCTCCCTAAAGCATGTCTTCCCCAAGAGCATGCATGTGATGAGAGTTCAATTATTCTGTGTGTGATATTTTGCAGTAAATGCTTTTCTATCATTGTTCCAATCAATTTTGTGGTTAGACCAAACACACAGCTGTAAAATAAACTAGCTAATGGTCATTCCTGATCAATATAATGTATTACATAATTACTTACATTATTTCCAACCTATATGAAGAGATAGAGCCAGGAGGTGTACCTTAAAGGGTCCTAGTGTAGATAATAGTCTTCCCGAATTGACAAAACGTTTGCCCACCAACTTTCCCTCAAAGCGATGAAGAACTATGCTCAAGTGTCTCTCCAGTTTATCTTAGTGTAATTTTACCCAGCAGCCTTTACACAAAATTGCTGTAGTTTTATTAGTCATCTCATCTTCATATGACCCCCTTATTACCAACTATGTAAAGGTGCTGATAATTACGCGCAGTGTCAAATTTGGTGCAATTTGGACATGTGACACATTCAGTCTTAATACATTTTGAATGAAAAAGCGATGAGCTGTAGAGGGGCGGGGCTTCAGGGCTCTGCGGACTGGATCGAGCATATTGTCCACAGCGGGCTCAATAACTGCATTTCTTTTTTGCTGCTGGATGATGGATGTAGTGACGTTACAATGAAACTCTTTAATTCCCTTCTAATCAACGAGCGATCAGTAGCGCGGTCCAAAAATACCATGTGTTGCTGACTGAGGTGTTAATGTGAACTTCCTGGCCCCTTAGATAACTGCATGCATTTATGTGTATCCTGCTTTGTCAACATGGATGTCAAACTGCAGGCAGTTTTTAAGTTATTCTGACGTGAAAGCATCATAACAAATAATACAACTTTTTTCCATCTTGATAAATATTTTGAGATGTTATGCCTCCGGGTTTCTTTCAAATGATACATCCACTAAGAGAAAAATGGTGTCACCTGATTCTGAGTAAGCATCCACCGAGGCTCACAGTTTGATCACTGTGCTTGAAAAAAAATGCTAAAAGCTCTCATGGTGGAAAGAATCACACCAGCAGAGTTTAGAGCATCCTAAAAGTGCATTATATCCACAGGAAGAGGCCCTGCTTAGACATGAAATTGACTCATGCTGTTTGCAACTTCTTCCACTCAGCTGGAGTCCTTCAATCTAAAGAGCCCCGGGTTTCCAAAGCCCTCTCTCCTTCTACTGTTGGAACTGCATCCTAAACAAACAAACAGCAGCACTGCCCTGAGAACAGTGATACCAGCAAAAATGCAAAACGTATTAAAAAAAGAAGCGATTCGCATCAGCATCAAATGCAACATGATGACATACAATATCATTTTTTATTTAATAAATGAACAACGTATAACATTTTATATGTTTTTTACATTTTACATTTACATCAAAAGCTGACATTTGTTTGTTTCTCAGTACTTAGAAAACACAAGTACTCACTATTAGCATGCAACTACTAAATGCCCAGCCTGTTGATGAAAACTCTAAATCAAAGAGCTAAATGATTACTTTGACATTAATTCATTTCAACATGACTTTAGTATTAATTCATATTGCAGCTTTGCTTTTGATTTAAATTAGCATCAACAAACTGACATTTTGCCAGAACATCTTTTAGTAGCAAATCCCATAGATTCAGCTGATCTTTTTGTGAGGAATAAGCTTCAATGTGGTGTAAAGTTAAACACATTACTGTCATAGTACACAGACATATTCCATAAAGAAACATTTGTCACTGGAAATAACTAGCATCAAAACCTGTCAAGAGAGGATATACTTTGAAGGTAGTTCACTTCAACAAGCTTTTAGCCTGTATTACATGAGCTGTTGAGAGAAATCTGCGAAATGGAGTCATTGAAGCATTGAAAACATGCCAGAATAGAATCTATTATCCAATGCCCATTTTAACAACGGTCAGAGTTGAGTGTTTTTTTTTTTTTTTTTTTTTTTTTTTTATCAAATCCCATATTTTGTCCTCTTTTTGAATTTTTTTTTGAGGTTATGTACGTTACATAATCGATTGTGTCATAAACACAGAACTCATTTCTGCTAAAGTAGCAAGAGAGTGCTGCATTAATCTAACAGCTACAAATCTAACAAAGAGCTAAAGAAGACACACAATTACATTAATATCACAGCATAATTTCTTAAAATGCTAAACCACACATATCATTTTTGAAAACATATATTTTTTTTGTCATTGCTTTAGTTTAACATTTCCTTGGGAATCTCTGACTAATCCATTTGTATCCATTATTAGATACATATTAGTGGTGTAACGGACCACTGTCAAACCGTGATCCCTACGAATCCCCTCTCACGGTTCAACATGCATGATTAATTACACATTTTAGCGTTAACCATCACAGTGTGAAATAAAGTTTTGCTGACTATCGTTATCCGCCAATATTCAGTAAAATATGTGATCGTGACATCGGCATTCATGCTTTTCTAGTCGCCGATCTCTTACATTGTAAACAACCAATTTGTTTTTAAATTGACACGAGGAAGGCTAGTAACGTTGGCTGTATATATATTTTCGTAAAATTCAGTGTTGGTGAGAAACTTGAAAAAAATCCAGTTGGTTGAAGGAGATGTGTTCACAACAACATAAATAAATATTAGACAGAACATGATGACCTGTTTACACTAGCTCTGAGCAGCATATAATACATCATTAAGTGAGTGGTAAAGCACCAGTGCCATTCTCTCTAATCTAAACATGCCGTCAACTTAACACCAGGAAATCTATTTATTATTAATATTATCTATTTATACTTCATAATTAGTGACCAAAGACCAGGATGTACTTATAACCATCACCAAACAATTAGACCTCATTTGCTATCACCATTTACTGTGCTTCCATCAACATGTGATTAGCAAACAGAAACAGGAACAGACCGGACCATAAACAATCAACTATCGCCACACGCAAATGGGCTACGGATTTCATTTTTTTCTTTCATTTTTGTTGGCTCTGCTGCTGTTTAAGACGCACAATAAGTGCACAGACAAGCAGGGCTTGACAGTAACAGAGAAATTGGTAACCAATTGGTTACCCAATTGGTAACTAATTCTTGGTCTTTGGTTGTCTCTGATGGCAACCACTTTTTAACATATAAAAAACAGAATACATTTTTTTTTTATAATTTTTTTGCATTAGCGATATTTAAATTTAGCTTTTATGGACAGAACCGTAAACAGACAATGCTGCACACGACAATGCTGGACATGCTGTTACTCATGTGCGCAAAAACATCTGTTTTAGAGACTATGGTGAAGCATTTTACGTCACATTTTCATTATTTCATTGTTAACGTATAACTGTATAGTATCTTAATTACTCAAAATACAAGGTGACTAAAAATGGCAACCGTATTGCTGATGCCTGGTTGCAAGCCTGGCAACCACTTTTAAAAGAAGTGTTGAGCCCTGCAAACACATTTTTAATAACTGTCAAAACATTTCACCAAGGTTGAAGTGAAAAATGGACTTTAATAATGAAAAGTTCATGGTTGGACATTAACTATCACTAACTCTTTATTCAGAAAGAAAGCTGGCAACAACTAAATATTTCAGTCTACCAGACACTTCAACTACAGTAATTAAGATGTTTGAATAGACAGATATTGTCAAGAGTGAAAAGATTTCGCAGTAAGAACATCTCCAATACATATTTGTTGTTTGTGTCTGGCCATTAGGGTCCTTTAGTTGAAGGAACAGACAGTTTGAAAAGCGTGCGACTGAACAGATGCAGTTGCCTGGCTGTTTATTTTAGTTCCTCAATAGCGGATGTTTTTCCAACTCTGGTCTGCAGAGCTTTATGCCATTGATCTAAAATCCAGCATACATAAACATATCTAAGGCAAACCTTGGATTTGGAGTGTTGTGCATATGAGAAAATAAATATAATACATGCTATGTTGGGGGCTTGAAATATGACAATATTGCTATCGTGGGATTTCATTATTCACAAAAACAAAGTCCAAAATATAGTTATTCAAGATTTATGATTAGAGATGATAATTCATTACTTCAGTATTCTTTTCATAAGAAAATATATAGTTACCCTGTTTTCTTTTTCCCAGTTAGCAAGTCCTTAATATTTGTCATTCCAAAAAATAAAGAATAAAATAAATAAATGATGTAAGAGTATATGTAATTATGTAATTGAACATTAGAAGGACCTTTATGTTTGGCTTTTGCTTAAATCATCATATAGAAAGCATGACTTGAATTTTCATCAACATGTGTATAACTCATAGCATCAGATTTACAAGAGACATTGACCGGGCTTGCCGTGAGGCAGAGGCAGCTGTGTTTTATAATGCAGTTTGCATTCTCTATTCCCCATTAAATCCATTCCTCGGGACAGACTTCAACTTGTGACCCCTCTATTAGCCCTCATGCACCCGGCCTGGTGATTAGAGGAACATTAGGAAATTAAAGGCAAATTGTATTACCAGAGAAACAGATGGAGGTGCTGCTGAGGACCCAACATACAGGACAGGGAACCTGCTGATGCTCAGACTTTCCACCCTTACATCGGCCAATGTAAGATGCTTAATGTCACCCCCAGGTAGCAATTTCTCAGGTGGCACATTTTGATAAAGGATAAGCCCTTTTAGTTGTGCCAGAGTGTTTTAATCTTGAAGTTTGGTTAGATGTATGGAAAGACTTTAATGTTATTTTCGCCTTCAAACTACTGTAGCATATCAAATGTTTACACCCAATTTGGGGTTTTGAAGAAAAATGTGAAGATGCAGCTGGAGAATGTAATATAAGTGGATGAGACAAAATATCAAGACACAGGTTTCAGTGAGGAAAATGCTTGACCAGTCTTTCAAATGATGATCTTACTCTCATTTCCTCCCCACCTTGACCTGGTGTCCACGCTTCATGTAGGAGGCAAACTATGAATTGCTATATCTAATATACATAAACATGTCATGGTACATCTACTGCTCTTGAATATCTTTAGAAACACATCACATTGTGTCCTTAACCCTCATCCTACCAACTGGGGTTCCATGCAGACCACAAAGGTATACTTTTTGTCATATCTCACAGGTACTTTATTCTATCATTGTAATTTTGTCATGACTTTGTCAATCAGTTTGTTCCCAATGACTTCATAACGTTGTTCTCTGTTTCGGGTTTTAATTTTATTTTTTTTTCTAATATTAATTTGAAATACCAATATATTGCCCTATCCAATTTTGGCCTATTCAGTTTTCATAGATATAATAATATAATATAATATGTAAACATCTTTGCCATGGGTCCTAATTTAAAGTATCACACACAAACAGGGGGTAAGGTCATTCCGTCGGTCACCACATATTTCCTCATGTGCTGTGCCTGCTTTCTTTTTGCGCATTATAAAAATTAACAATATATTTTTTTCTTCAGATGACATTAATTACATAACTAATGATTATCTGGGAAGAAATAACTAAACATTCTGCTATGATGGTTGTTTCTTACAGTAAGTGTCCCCAGGGACTCCAATCGGTAGTCCTTGTATTTCAAATATGTTGGAAGTGGTTGTTTTTAGTTCCCAAGAAAAATAAGTGCAATTGGATTCATGAAGGTAATTTAAGACATAGTATGTATTCTCCTATTTATTTGACCTCAAATCTTAAGAGATAGAGAATATTTTAACCACTCATGAATTAGGAAATACAAGCACCTACAAGCTTAGCCTACATAATTTATACACGGTTTTCTCCCCTGATTGTCCATTCCCCTTCTGGGATAGCTTATGAGACATATTCATATTTTAGATGTTGCCCCAGTAGAGATAACGCTCATTGCTCAACCTCGGATGACACAGCCATGGTAATAAAAGGTGGCCTTTGAGCTTTGGAAGTTAGAGCCTGAATCATGTGCACCCATACTGAATGAGAAGATGCTTTTTATAACTGATTTAACATAGGCGTACCCATGGTAAGGTTTAATTCATTCAAACAAAAAACATATATCTATTCTACTGCATGTATTTCTCTGCTTTACTGTGCTCTTAAAAAAAGGTACTACTTAGTTTCCACCTCAGACTCACAGGGAACAGAATATCATAAGTTGTATAGTTCTGTGCTTTCATACTTCACAGAAACTAATAAATATGTATTTTTTTATACTCTCACTCTTGGCCGCTGCTCAGTGCCTGGAGATATGGAAGTTGTGCTGGTGCTTTGACAGTGTGACAGGTTTAGTGCTGGAGGATTGTCAGATGTCTTTTTTGCCAAATATTGTCCTCAGTATCTACTCACAGATTTTCCCTGAGCCCATGTCTTCACAAATACAAGGCTCACGCAGGAGCACCACCAAGGTGAGATTTGTAAATAAATGGCAGGGATTAATGTAATCATAGCTTCCATTATTTTATATCTATGTATATCCTTCTATAACTATTTTTTTTACGAGAAGCTAGCAACATTTAAGTAGCTTGAATGATGGAGGTGAAAGCATGACAAGCACCATACAGTATTTACATTAAGCCGTTTACTGAAGATCTATTCAGATTTCCATTTTCATGCAACAAACCATATAGTTCAAATATTAAGTGAAGACGCCACCTCAACATTAGATTACAACAGCATACTTTCCCCCGCAGCAGCATAATCCCCTTCTTTCTATCAACTTTTTATCATAGCATTTGAGTTTGACTGCATGAAAATTTAGGAAAAAAAGGATTTATTTTACATGTGAATAGATTGACACCATAGAGAGAACAGTCTCCTTGCTGCAAAGAAAAGACATAAAACTGAGATTAGGTCGACATATGTCTTAAAGGCTCATCCACAATGAAAATTCCATTGCTTCATGTGTCAAGTTTATGCCTACTCTTGCTAAGACTTTGATAAATCAAAATGATCAATACATATTTAGAGTTATTAGTTTACATATTTGTAGTCCTGTCCAATATTTATCCACTTTTAAGCTGCATTTTATTCCCCGCTAACTCCTGAGAAAAATTCTGTGTCTACTTCTGAAGCTTGCTAGATGTTCCAGTTTTTTTTAACGAACTTTGTCTGACTACCGTTTGATGTTAGTCAGCTAATTTACAGTCAGTTTGGAGCTTGTTTGCTGAAATCACAGCAGTGGAAGGTACGGAAAGATACTTACATGTTGGTAGTCACCTCTCTGTCCTTTTGTCACACACTTTATGTTACTAAATAATCGCTCTGCTTTGATGCAACACAGGAAGTGAACTGAAGCAAGGCATATTTTGAAAGCAGCAATTTATATCTATCTTTTTAACATTGAAAGGCACACTGAGACTTTATATATTTTTTCTTTTGTTTTTCTCTGTGCCGCCCCATTCCTGTTCATCAACCCTTCTTTATATAATCTCTGGTGAGCCCAGAAGGACAGGCTTTGATAATAATGCTTGACCCAGTATGTGGGTTTCAAGCAGCCAAGCTCTCATAGATAATTCTTCCTCTCTTTCTCTGTTTGTGATTAGGTAGTTGGCACGTCGCAACTCCAATAGTGCCCAGAAATTTGATTGTGTTAACGCGATTGGGGTGAGGTCGGGGACTGCAAAGACCCATGGAAATCACCCCACAGGGATAAGTGATGGCTTCAAAGTAAATCAAACTGAAAAGAGTCCTTCTCTTCTTAACATGTCCCTGCTGTGATTTCAAGCCATTTTATGGAGTCTAAAGACACATCACAGGAGGCTGTTTACTGCTCTCTCCTTCTCCCTTCCTCTTCCCCTCACTTTGTTCCCCGTGTGTGTGTGTGTGTGTGTGTGTGTGTCCTCACTTAGGTTGATCACTGTCAGGAATTTTGATATTTAGTTATTCATATTTCAGCATTTTTCCGGCACATATTCTCAGTGTATAGGGCCATTGTATTAAAGTATTAAGTCTCTATCTGTCTCAGAGAACCATCTAATAGCCAATTTCATGCAAGAATGATGAAGACAAAAGTGGAGGGTTATTAGTGGAAAGGAGAATAGTTTGGTGTCACACCTCAGGGATCTTTGATAAGTAGTGAACAGGGATAACTATGGGCAGTGGCAGAGCTGTAAGACAGTGGCAGGGCCTCCTTGTATCTTGGTGGTAAAGTAAACAAACCCATGACAAGGCAGTGACATGTCTCCCAGATTAATACACACAAACACACAAAGAAAATGGATTGACATTCTTTTTTGTGTTGGATCTTACCCGCACAGAGCTACGGACTGGGTTGACATTTCAAATGTTTACATCAAAGCATAAAGCACCGTGCCTGCCTGGATGACTGGTACACCCATTAGCCTCTTTACATATGTCAACATTCCCAGGAAGAGCACACAGATCAAAGAAAAACACAGTTGAGGGTACTTAAAAAGGAGGTTCTTCTCAAAGTAGACAAATGAAAGAAAGGGGAGAATTAGCATTTAACAAGTAACAGCCACTTAATAAAAGCTTTCACATTTTCTAGCTGAGAAAAATGCTTTGCTCCTCCACCCTTACCCCAAACTATTTGATGTGTTTCTGATACTGACAAAGCTGTCTTTTGGGCCAAATTGCTACTTGGCACACTGCATATTAGCTGATCTGATCGCAAGTGAAGCGTTCTTAATTCATTTGTGATTGTATTGAGCATGCATTAAATATAAACTGTGTAGTTGCATTGGGGCCTGTGACTTGGGTGTTGTATCCCACACAATACATTATTTAAAAGGTAAAATGGATAAAATCAGACATTAGTCTAATGCTTATATTCCGTCAGTTTTGTGTACATTTTAAAGTGTTACCCCTACTAACTAATTTTCAGTTCAGGTACTATCAGGAGGCAAGAGAGGCTCTTTCTGTGTGTGTGTGTGTGTGTGTGTGTGTGTGTGTGTGTGTGTGTGTGTGTGTGTGTGTGTGTGTGTGTGTGTGTGTGTGTGTGTGTGTGTGTGTGTGTGTGTGTGTGTTTGATGTACACAGTGATGTGGAAGAAGAGCACTTACATCTAAAACTCCAATTGACATACAGGCCAATTTTTTGCTGCCACTCCTTTGTTTGCATGTCGGAAATCAGATAAAAAAAATATGTGTAGTCAGGTTCCAGATGTCGGAAATTACGACTTATATCTTTTTTTCAGTGATTCAACAACGTCTGGTGTTATACTCAGTGGCAATTGTTTCCATAGTTGGACAAAATATCTTTGAGCCAATCAAAACTTTGTGGGATCAAGAAGGGGGAAGACATACATTTAAATACTTGGCTGGCTACCTATAGCTACATCCATGAAAAATAGCTGAAGAGAGATCAATGCAAAATTGCAACAAGTGTTGTTGATATTGACGCAGCTCAATAAAAACAACTGTTAAATCGGCATACTTCTTCAACAGACATGGCAAACTGTGCTCCGAGCAACTGGTAGCTGCTGGCCGCTTATGGGCAAAGCAGCAGTGTTTCTCTGGCATGTAGCATGAATGCCACAAAGTGCACCAGAGGGCAGGAGAGGGTCAGCACAGCACTAGCGGCCTAATTTCAAGTATTTGAGCAAATCAAATGTGAGCCAACAACCTATACTGCTTCCAGTCTTTTTGTGTGTCGGTGGGGTGACGGCGCAGTGAGAGGACAGACTCGGTCAGGGCACAGCTTCTTCTCACAGCGTGTTTCTTATAGATCAGTTTTTGGGTAGACTTACACTATGAATTACACTATGCCGATGGATTGAAGGAGTGGGAATGGATTGAAAAGCATAGCCAAAGTGAAAGTGGAAACTTTATTAAGATATCTACATCACTCGGTGAGAAAGTTGGGTTTCTACATAGTTTGTTACTTTGTAAAAAATAACAACTCTATTCTGAAGAAATCTCACAAGTTGTCATATTGGTACTCGGTATTGGCAAGCACCCAAATTGTGTAATTGGTCTGAAAAAAGAGGTAGCATCCAAGCAATTGTATTACTATTGAGATAAAACTAGAGGTGGGTATGGTTTGGACCAAAAGTGTATGTTTTTGACATTCCTGTTAGGCCTTGTTCTACAATGGTCTATCATAAATTATGAAATATACCCGAAGAGGCACAATTCATGTTGACTTGTGCAACAAACAGCTATTAAAATGACAAATAAAAAAACCAAAACTGTCAATATAAATTTCAAATATCTGAACCATTGTACTGTAGGCTTGATTGAATTTCATGAAGTCCACCATCACTTACAACACCATTACCTAAAGTATATTTTCATTATACTTAAGGTATGTAACTCATTAGGTGAGTAATGCTGGCAACATTAACAGTTCTTTTCACATATCAAAAAACATGCAGCTTAAACTAAGAGAGACAAAGCATCTTGTCTTGGTGGTGTTCGAATATTCTTGACCATAAAGCAATTATATTCAGTGAAATTATGAGTTTTTAGAGGTCAATAAGTAAGATAATTCTTGAATTTTCATACGTGCATTTTAGCAGAAGATTATCTCTTCAATTCTACATAGCCAAGGAAAGTCATTCTACAATTGTGGTACCAGGAGGTTTGAAAAGTCAAGTGGAAGCGGGAGCAATGAGCAGGCCAGTGCAGTATGGGTAGGAGTGGAGCATGAAGATTATGGGGATCCCTTTTCAGCCCTGTACACAAACAACTTAAAATGCCATATTAGTATAGTCCAAAATACCAAAACCAAAATCTGTATCTTGGCAAAAGTCTTTCAATAGAGGGTTTCCATAATGCAAATATTATTTCGTCTTTCATTTTGCAGAGATCTTGTGCACATCTAGAATGACAAGAATTTTGCTGAAAGAAGATTGGAGATCTTTTAGATTATAATCACAGTCAAACAAGTAAAAAAAAAAACAGTTAACCGCAGCATACAAACACTCTATTTTGTATAAAGTGAGTGGGCATCTCTCAGTTGTACAAAGAATAGCGTGAAATGCAGCTGCTGTCTGTCGGAGAGACGGTTGACAGGATTTCAGAGCGTGGAGAATGGAAATAAGAAGTGCCATTGGAAGTAGCTGGTTCCTTCCTGGAGGAGTTATTGGTGTCTTCTGCCTGTCTCTGATTACCTTGCCAGCCCAATTTCCGCAATTCTATGTCTATTTACCCCCCCTCCCCACATATATATTTACATGGATCTTTTAGGCCATTTCTCTTCAATTTCTTATAACAATTCATGATTAAACAAATATCCTGATTCATGTGGCAGCTTAATGAAGATAAGCCAGATTTTCTATCAGTCATGCTGCTATTCCACATTTGTTTTGTTTATTTCCTTTCTTTCATTATTCTTGTTTTGTATATACACTAAATGGACATTGTCCACGATTGTTGAATTCCACTACAACATATTTTATACAGATTAAGCGTTGACTGAATGGTGATCATTTTTTTGTGTGTCTCTGTTTGGATGAAATAGATAAGTCTGCTGTGCAGGTGTTGTGAAAAATAGCTTTACTGTTTCACATGAACATTTGCATGAGCCAGGGCTCTTACTCTGAATTATTTTCATGAATTTTTCATTGCTTACAGAAGCAGCCCACCTCAAACAGCTAAAAAGCTCCACTAGAAGAACTATACAGCCCACAGGCAACGTCTCCGTAGATCTGTCTTAAAGCAGGTAATGTACATCATCACAAGGGGATGAGGGTGACAGGGTTACTTCAAGGAGGAAGACCATTATGTGGAAAATAAAGATATGTAACACAACTTTTTTTCTTGGGACCCACTTTTTAAAAACGACAAACCATCACGACACAATTCACATTAGGCTTTATGTATAAATCGAGAAAAAGAAAAAGAACGAATGAACGTTCCTTTCCGTTTTTTTCTTCCATTTCCGCATCACCTTATATTATCTTGAGAAGGTCCACGAGCCATTTTAAAGAGATGTATATTTGATAAATTACAACTTTATTTGATGCATGTGTCATTGAAAACATACACAGATGTTAAATACTTAATAAATTAAGCTAAATTTAAATATTTAGGTGAGGTAAACGGGCTCTCGTCTTTGTACAAAATAATGTTCTCTCACCTTTTGTATCATTCACGCTCCTTCAGCTTGCCCAAAAGATGTACAACTGATATGAATGTTGAATAAAAGAAATTCTGCAAATTTATTTGGGGACCCAAATAAAATCTTCAGCAGCTCAATTGTGGGTCCCTACCCAGTCTTTGGGAATTACTTCCATTAACTCCAAAACTTGTTTCTTATAATTAATGAAATTATGATAGAAAGCAATTGATTGCCACTCCAAACAGTTTATAATTTGAACAAATTAAAGAAAAACAAGATACACTTAGATCATTAGCTTTGGCGTGGGTGTTGCAGATGATGTAATCTCATCTTTTACTGATAGCTGCTGAACGGTCCGTTAATCATTTATGTCGTTCTTCCAAGCATTTCATATCCCTTGTCTTGAACTGATGTTCAATTTCCCTAAGCTTGAAGGCATCAGGGACGCACAGTGACTTTAGGTAAGAAAACAATTTCTGTGTAATTTGTGGTTGAAGCTGCTGGAGAGGGTCAAACTAGCCTCCCAGGGATTCATCTTATCCGGCTTTAACAGATGAAGGCTGCCATATGTTTTTTTCTCTCTGTCAGCACTTGACAGCAACCCCAACGAGATTGTTGTGAACAACAGGTGAAGGCAAGCTTGGAAGAATAGCCTGATTGGCACAACAGAATGATCAATTTGACCGCATCATCAGCATGTGGATTTTGCGCTCTTTGGTGAGGAAATAGTGTTTGTAACCCTGACATTCAGTGTAGTGTAATTTGTCATTAATGCTGCTGCTTCTGCAATCCCATTTTCTTGACATGAACAAAACAGCATCAAAGAACATTGCAGACACATATTGGCCTCGGTGTTAATCTGTTGATTAAAATATCTGTAAATGAGGCTGACATACATTTAATTCAGTTTCTTGGAAGGTATTCGAGCCCTGCTCAAGATAAGTTTACATCATGCGCCTTGTACAAAAATGTTTTTAGTTGTATTCCATTCCTGGTTGATCGAGAGACACTTGTAGTTACTAGTGGCAACATCAAGTGTGTTTTAATAGCACAGGTCCCAAGGATCCATTTGAAATTACATGTCTACTCACAATGGGGGGCAGCAAACCCAAACCCAGAGGATTCCTCCTGTCAGGTTGTTAATTACCCAGGTCTCCCCGAAAGCCCCCTGAGCAGGGTGCTTCGGGATACACTGGGGTGAACTTGGGGGTACCCCGCGGGAGACAAGGCATTAATCAAGAACAAATATAATGATGTTGCCTATCAGATTAAACAGCAAAGTCCAGGCTACAAGATCATGCAAGCCATTTTTACATGCTCCAAACACAACTAAACAAGACCAACCAAATGCATAACCAAATATTCATATTCATATCTCACCAGCAACTGGACACGCTCGCCATATATCGCCCTTGCGCGAGTTAGATTTATGCTACATAGGCTTGCGACCACGCAAATGAAAGCAAATAACCCAGGGATTCTGCACATACCGCTCAAATCCTTATAAACCACAGCCTCAGCGATCTCTGAGCCAACGAACACCAGCCTCAGACAATTTTGAAACAGCGACATAAGATTAATAGCTCCATACCTTGCCAATGAAACGCTGTAGAAAGCTATGTATTCTGCTTGTCCTGCACTGAAATAAGTCCGTACAAGTCATCTGCTGAAAAACAAAGGTTCCAGGGGGCTCCGTGACTGATGATTTACATATGAGGGATGGTAAACAGCTGGCCAATGGCAGCGATCAAATTACCATAAGCTTCGCCTGACTGACTCTTATTGGCTAACAGTGGTGTCAATCTCATTTCTGCTGGTGTGCCTGCATTCTATAGGCTGTCCCACTCAGCTATGTCGCTCATTCAATGGCAGATATTTTGAGTCTGGAACTTACAGCTCTCTGGTTTTGAGAAAAGAAAAAGGTTTTATGGGGATTTCAGAGCAAAAAACATTTTGGTTTGGCATTGTGTATGTTACTGCTGTATATGGATGTATTGAACATCATTAGTGAAAAAAGAAGTGAAATATATATAGTTTGGTACATGAGGAAATTGAAATGTCACTTATCATGCCAATCAGACCTCGTCTGAACTGTCTGTACTAAAAACTCTCAGATTTTTTTCTGCTTCACTTTATCAAAGTCAAACTGTGCAGAGAGAGTGTTCACATATTTTGCTATGTTTTGGAAGAGGTTTAAATCTGCAACTCAATTATTCCAAAGGGATGATCATCCTGAAAGTGCTTTTTTTTTTAGGCAAACCTGAAATCCTTTCATTTTTTTGTGTTCCATCTTCATTTACTTTTAACCAGTAACATATATACTTTTTTTTAATATATATTTACACATCTAGACAAATCTCACAGTTATTATATTTACAATAACACCAACATTATTCAAATAGATCTTGTGGCTGCAGAGATATACTCTTTTTAGTATGGGCATGCTTTTTTCGTGCGGAGGCCTCAAAAATAGGTTTGTTTTAAAGAAAAGAAAAGAAAAGTCAACAATGTTGTCCAAAATGGCAATACTCCATGTACACTATTGTAAAAGGGGATATTCTCAGTTACAACAAAAACTGCAACAGTATATAAAAATGACATAATTGATAATATGAATCGAAAATAGGGTTTTATTAATGAACATCTTATAGGCATAGTAGGTTTATTCACTTTCTTGGCAAGAGTTAGATGAGAAGATCCTTAACACCCTCATGTTTTGTTTGGTACATGTTGGCTCTAGTGAGTCCCTGTTTTGTAATTATAACGGCACTGAGAAGTAATATATCATTATCATCTCATCAACATGTTCAAAAATGTCTGGATGTCACTTGTGCTGCAACGTGAACTGGCTAGGAGAGAGCATCTCTCCCTCTCTCTCTCTATCTCTCTCTCTCTCTATATATAAATATATCCAAACTATGTTTTCTAAAAGCATCTCAGCCCTGAGAGCCTGAGACCAAAGGCTCCAGTTCAATTACATCACTTTCACAACCTCTGCAACTGTACTGTGTGACAGTGTGTCACCAACTGCTGTTAGCTTGGGCAAGGAATGATAGCATGACTATGACTGATAGAGGTATTGGAGGAATAGGGGAGTAATATATTGTAATCTGCACATCTACATTTTTGTAGAGGTGTTCCATGGGGTTAAATGACAAATCTGAAAACGCTGTCCTCGTAAAGTATACACATACCTTACAAAGTATTAGTGTGATTGCTTGATATTTCCCTTAGCTGAAATACGTAACGTCTTCTTGACATGTATAAGCACAGAGATCGATCATTTATTGAATCCAATATCCTTTTGTCAATATGAATTAATGTTGAGCACCACAGTTTAATGAGTGATGTCAGTGAGTTATGAGTGATGTCATGTTGTGTCGTCTAACTTCGTTTGACTCAACCTGTTGATGTTTGGTAAGGTCCTTTGAGACATTTGATGTAGTGTTGTAGTAATAAAAGGGCCTTACTAAAAAACAAGAATCTCTCAGTTATGTATTTAATCATGTGTGTATTCCTTTGTGTTACGGCATTGTAAAGATGCTTAAATACAGTAAATAGTTCTGCACATGAATACACTGTTCATATTGTATCAACAAACTGGTTAAGAACCCACCTGGGACTCTCTGTGGTCATTCTGAATGAGAAACAGGCATCAGTTTGACTGTGTAGCGTTCATGGTCAGATGTGCAGATAGTAGGCCCTCGAGAGACCCATAGCTAATTGCCCTGGTGGTTAGCTCTGAGGTCAATTGTGGGCCAGGTCTCTAGAAGGACAGGTCATCAGGGAACCCAGCGCTGAACGCAGAGATGTGGTTGTGCTCCCTGAGGAACCCTGGTTGCCATTTCACTCCTCCAGACATCAGTGAAGTATTGATCTAATGGGAGGAATGCAGCATTTATTTTGTATCTGGGTTTTAAAAAAGTACAGTTTTTGGGGGGGCTAAAAAACCTTATTAAAATATCCCTTTAGTGTAGCATATTTTTACCTTCTTGTAAGACATTGCTTCTATTAGGAAACAGGGATAACTACCTTTTGGGAAGTGGGATAATCCTCGTTGATCATGTCAAGTCCTCATCCTCCAGACTCTCTCCTTTTAAACACATACCAATTTAATTCTGCAATTCAAACACATTGTGATCAGACCTAGAGCAATCAAAATAGATAATGATCTCTTAATTACAGTAGACTATTCTTCAACAATCTTTTTGACAGTTGTTATATTTGTATAGTGTGTATCTCTAGGACAACATACATTAAAATGGTACGGCAAACAACATCATTCTAAATTTGATTTCTTTAGTGCTTTAGGTGTGAATATCCTGAATAAAATCCCATCTCTGCTTACCTTTTGGGACTGAGGGACCAACACGGCCAAGCCTCTTTTATTACATCCCCAAATCTGTGGAAGGAAAGGGGCCCCTGAGAGTTCAACAAATCAATGAGGATAAATGCTGGCCAAATGGCTGACCCACCCAATAAATTATAAAACAGAGGCCAGCCCCTCTGTCATAAAAAGGTGCATGTGCATTATGCCAGCAATCAGTTCTTTGAAGACAAGATGAGAGTATATTAGTTAATCAGATTTTCTATTCATCATTAGTGTAAATTTGGTTACAGTTTTAACAGGTTCATTACAAAATCAGAAACCATAGTTCAACCTAACTGTAACTGGAAATAATGCAAAACCTCCAGATATGAGTGGAACAGTGTACCAATCAGCCATGCACATTATAGTGTAAATATTTGCTCAATTCTGAAGTTTAGTAATGAAATTGAATTGCCATATTGTTTCATTCAGAGATTGTGTTCATGGTCAACCTGTGTTAGAAGTTGTCAAAAGCAATTAATGTAAGGCTTTTAAAGACGATGGAAGAAATATGTTGATTTAACAGTTGTAATTTTCTTAATTTGATAAATATCTTAAGATTATTTGCAAGCACTGCTTACAAACAGATCACAAATTGTGGCAGTGTCACGTTTCACAAATGATTGCACATTTTATGTAAATGTGGGTGTTTGTACAATAACAAAAAGAAAGAAAATTATTCCACCAGGGCTCTGATTAGCTAGGTAGTGTTTCCAACCAGCAAAGCAGCAGCAAATGAGCACAACACCTGATCTGTTTTAATCGCTGAAAAGAAATCAAGACTTTGGGCAGCGATTCAGAATAGCTTAGCTTTATCATCTTAGAAATAGTGGCTAGTTTGTTCAGGCATTGGGCTTTCAGTGAATATTTAAACTGTGCTTCAAACTTAAAACACTTGGCTCAATCAATGTTAGAGGTCCATAAAGACAGTTTGATGTCTTCTCATTCGCCCTTTGGTTCTCCAAGCCCGCACCATGACCATCATATCACCTACCATTTTAGACTGTGACCCGTTTCCTGTAAAAAAAAGTCAATATTATGAATCAGCTTCCTAGTAAACTTGTTAGTAAATTTGGTTTTTGGGCATTTCAAAATGGACTGAACTACTTATCTATACAACAGTCAGCTGTTCTGTCATACATAACTAGTGCAGCCCTTTGTATTTGTGTCCCAACTGGAAACATGATATGGTCACTACTATCCATTTTGACTTGACAAGAGTTGACAATGACATGTCTTTGACTGCATTGGAAAAGCCGATGACGTCAAACTCTTAATGTGGTGTAAGAGTTTGGGTGTGTCATGTTCAGACCAATATGTTGTTGACTGGCTAAAAACAATGTTCTCTGTTTTGTGACACAGTATCAGTCTTACAAAGATACATTTTTGTGTTCTGAAAGTCCAGATTTTTGTCTCTGGCAAACACATGCAGTTCAGTTGGATAGCAGACAGTAAATGACCCACAGTTACAGATGAGGAAATGATTCTCTGTCTGTTTGTATTGTCCCTGAGATGAACTCACGACCAGTCCATCTTTCCCTCCATTGTGTGCAGCCAGGGAGAGACTTGATTCACACAATGATACTGCATGGAAGTAAGCAGGTCAAAGCTTGAATGAATGACCTAACACAGAGTTTACTTGCATTTTCATTCTCAGATAGATATTTGTCATACAGCATTATTGTGGTAATATTTATATATGAGAGGAATACGCATAAATGAGAGTTACATGTTTATGCTGGTCAGACAATAGATTTTGCTTTCAATGGTCATGGAGAAGCTTATTTTACGTTCTGCGGTCTTTGTATTCCTTATGGAGGCAAGATTGTTAAAACTATAATTTCATGTAGTTATTATTGAGCATGAACCAGTAAATTCAGATAACTGTTAATATGTTAACTAGTGCTACTAGGATCTACACTTAGATAATTTAGTTTCCAACAGATTTTTAATGGACCTAGATAAATCAAATCTGTTAAAAAGAAAAGACATATTTTATAATATCTGATACTGAGGATTTATGAATTATACTTACAATTTTGTCTTTGCCACAGAAGTGATGTTGCAGCAGACTGTGTGCATGATCCTTATAACACCAACCTCGCAATTTCACCTCTCAGACCCTTTTGTTTTTTTCTATTGAAATTATAATTTCCTTGAATTTATTGAAAATAATCTAGTTGGCTGAAATTGAAACGTATATTTTAGAAAATGTAATTCAATTGAAATGTTCCGTAAATATATTTAGTGGTTGTTAATCAGTATATACATATATTCTTGTAATCACACTTCTGCATATGTAAAAATAAAAAAAGAATAACATAATTGCCAAATCAATTATTTCCTCGAACCTTATGGTAAAATAATTGAAGTGGTTACCCTTTCTTTTGACACAAACTGGGCTCCTGGGGTCATTCAGACTCGAGTGAGGTCAGACCTCTTTTGAACAATATAAAACTTGGTTCAAACTATGTTTTACACCTGGTGTCTCTAAAATCCCAGGCAAATCAATAAACAAATAGATACATTACTTTTACTTTTTATTTTAAATTTAAAGTTCCTTTTACTTTCTAATTCAAGATACATGAACCTTAACCATGTCATGTTTCTCTTTCAACACAGCACATTCTCATGAAGGATCGAAAATAATTTCTGTAATGCCGCTTTCATATACAATAAATGCAATGCTCCGGAGCAGGTCATGTTTAAGATAACAGATCAACTTGTGTAACAGCACCTACTGACCATTTAAAGCTCGCTGATCGTGACATAGTCCACTATTACACAACTACGAAGAAGTTAAAGTCATAATGCAGGCTAAAAAGCAACACAGTTTAATCTGCCAAATGCATAAAGGACAGCTGGCAAAAAACGTTGGCCGTGTGAATGTGTAAATTATCAGGCTTATAATGCCCATTTAGATCTGACTATAATTACATTTGTGTATTCCATGAAATGACTGCGTTGCTTAGGTGTATTCTCATGATGTATATGACAACATTTCAGCCTTATTCTTTCAGCTACAACCCCTGCAGTGTGAAACGGACTTGTGGCGCAGATTAAAAATAAATAGGCTATAATAATTAAAAGTGGCAAGTTGACTTTCACATCTTTTAAATAGGGTTGTACCAAATAGTTTGAAGCTACCCTCATAAACTTGACATTCAAATTTGATAAAGATTTGGTGGGGTTAGGTCCCAAAAAGTTGCTCTGTGGTTGGGTGGATGGTCTTCATTTACACTACGAGTGCTTGATGAATGCTAAAACCAAAGTCCAATGAGCATATGAAAAAACAAGTTCTAGAGAGGGAAATAATTAACATCAACAAAAAAAAAAGAATTTTGTTTTGATTTGAACTAGGTAGCATCTATTTTTAAATGCTTCGCACACACCAGTGATGGTGTTACAAGAAAAAAAAACAATACAAGTGCTAGTGGGCAGGAGCATTACATCAAACCTGAACAAAAAAATAAATAAATTACAATAATATTTGAGTTAATTTGTACTTTCAATCACATGTACATTGTGATAGTATTCACTTTAACCTTGCACACAGTTATACAAACACAACGGTGCTCATCATGAAAAGAAGGCATCAATACAAGTCCTGTCTGCTGTTTCCGACAATGTATACTTGGATTTATTAAAGGCCATAAAGTGAAACAACTGCTACACTAACACATAGGCCCTATTTTTTTTTTTTTTTGCTGTAATATACCAAAAGGGGGATGTCAGGAAAAAGGATA
Organism: Ophiodon elongatus; assembly: GCA_016806645.1. Lineage (NCBI taxonomy): Eukaryota > Metazoa > Chordata > Actinopteri > Perciformes > Hexagrammidae > Ophiodon > Ophiodon elongatus. The sequence continues at coordinate 1,183,070 of JACSYO010000264.1, read as the reverse complement.
TTTCAGGAGCCTGTTTGCTTTCGTTTGAAGTTTGCTTGAGCACTCATCTCTCCCCTAAAAACATTTAGTCATCTTTTCAGGTTTGAAAGCAGAGCTTACTTAAATAGGTGGCAGTTAAACCTGATAACCCACTGAGCTTTTTAGTCAAAGAGAATCCAATCTTTCAGCAACATGTTTGCAAGAAGACATGAATAAGTGGCATGATTATATAAATAAATAAATGAGACATATTCCATGGTGAATTAAACTTCTATCAGAAGCCTCAGTCCACAGCTTTTTTCATTGCAGCACACATTATGGCCGTCACACATCTCTGGGATTACTGCTTTTATTTATTTATTTACCTTTATAGAAAGCAGTCATCAATCCTCTGTGACAAACATACAGTGTAGTCAGCTCCCCTAAAGCTCCATGTCTAATAAAATATACCATATACCTGTCCTTAACTGCTTTTTCCTCTGCTCTGAAAGCCAGTGACCATTTGCAAGTGCTTAGGGTAGCGAAATCACTCTAAAATATACTTCTAGCTATTTAGTAATGTTTCCATGGCCCAAGTCTTTCTCCTCTCTGTGTGCATGACTCAACTGCTAGCATATTTACTGTCGGGTTTGAGATTAATCAGCTTGAATGGTTCGAATGATAACTTACCTTGTAATACAATACTCCGTCAGCGAATCAATTCAATTCAATTTATTTTGGATAGCCCAAAATCACAAATTTGCCTCAGAGGGCTTTAGTAGAAGGCTTACCGTTGAATCATTTTTTAGGTCAAAAGGAACAAATCCTCCTGTTTAATGGAAACACTTAAAATCCTGCTGAGACAATGTTGCCTCTGTGAAGTGTGTTGTAGATTGCTGAAGCTACAGCTAGAGTGGCTCACTTCCTTGCATGCAACAGCGCTTGACTATCACATTCTCCTTTGCAGCTCGCAAAGCCAAACAGAGCTGGAGATCCAGATGGCCAGTTAATTCAGTGTCTTCCAACATTTTAGAATGTGTTACCTTCCAATATCATGTGAGCAAAAGCTAATTTGAACAAGACTATTTGCCTTGAAAGGTTTCTTCCTTGATATCTGTTGGCTGTTTTCAAAAGGTTATAACAAAAAAAAAAAAACATTGTTTTCTCCCATCTTTTAAATATACTACTCCACAAACCAATTTTGACTGCAACAGCAGAATTTTAACCAAATCTGCAACTGACTACTACTAACAGCCTGCACTTATACCACTTTTACACAGTATATATATTACACTTGTGATATATTTGCAATGTTAGCAGTGTTTTGATTTATTTCTTAATACTATTGGCTATTATTCTTTTTCAGTTCCAGAGTTAGGAAGAGAACAAGATAAATATATAATGCATACTGTATATCAATAAATTTGGGACAATAATTTCAAAACAACAACAAACAATAACGAAAAGAATACATTGGTGCTCTTGAAATAAAATAGTAGGCAGCCACTGCAGTGTTTTCTTTCAAACACATTCCTCAGAGGCATTTTACAATGACTTTTACAATACTCTGCAAGTGGTTTCAAAGTATTGAGCTGGGCACATAGTTATGCCTAGTACATGACTGAAACCTATAAACTGACCCACCACATCTAACCCAGAGATGCCTTTAGGTGAAGTTGGACAGGTTGGAGAGTGGAAGACTGTGAATGAGAACGAGAGTGTTTTGAGGGTCTGAATGTCATGAGCGAGGGATGGTCTTCAAACATCAACAAAAACACAGCCTGGGACTGCTTCTGTGTTCCTGAATGCAAAAGTCTCTGGAGGAGGTGCACTGTGAGCTGTTTACTTTGTTTTACTCACTAACATTCAGCAGCCCTGCTGATATTTTTTAGACATACAGTGCTGCAGGAAATCAAGAAAATATACAGAACATCCTGTAAAACCAAAAAAGGTACACTCCCTTTGGAAAGTAGGCTCAGCATTTTCTGTGTTTTTTTTCTTCTCCCCATCACAAAGTTAGAACTGCACAGTGCAAAAACGGGTTCTGATTATTCAGCTGACAGCTGGTCAGGATACATGCTGAGTCAATGCACCCTTTATAAAAAAACAACGTAGACTTAAAGTAAAATATAAGTATGCCATTACTACAAGTTTTACTACAGTGGAGAATTAGTGTCAACAGGCGCATGAGCTTAGCCTAATGTCAGAAACTTTCAACATCTTTAGATGTATTTTTGTCACAATTTGTTTTTCATAATAGTACAACTTAAAAAATAATGACTTTATGACTTAATTTCAAGACACACATCTCAACAACCAATTTAGTAAAACCAAAACCAAATATTCATATTGTTTATACATGTTATATTTGATATTGTGTTCTTTCAGAATATGTTCTTTTAAAAATGTATTTAACCAATTCATGCACTGTGTTAACATCATTGATCTTAAAATATTTGCTTGTTATAATAATGACAAGGCCATGGATTTACTAAGAACAAGCTGATTAACCAGTCAACAAAATCCAATAAAAAATAATATACATGCCTTTTCAAATTATAGATCTATATTTCAGTGGTCAAATTTGGTATATTTTGGTGACTCTACATACTGTTCATATTTAATGCCTTCACAGTATGGTCCGGGTCAATTTTGACACAGACCAAGAATTCCCTCATAGTAAGTGTCTATGCCAAATTTTAAACTACAGATCTATTTAGAATGTCTAAATAGCCGATGTCTCCTCAATACATGTATGACTAATTGTTAATAAATGTTTCAGAGAGCAGGGAGAGTGTATTTTTTAAGTTTTACAACATTCGTTTTTGGAGAAAAACATCTACTATTACACATTATCATGTCCTGTTTTACATAAGACATAAAAGCTATAATGATATAATATATATATAATATATTTTATTGAATTTGAAATGGCATGAACATTCTGAAACTGTTGGAATTTATAATATAACCATGTTTAATCATTGCAACCATTAAACACTTTCCTCACTGCTATATCATAAGAAATCATAATTATCATGACTTTTAGGAAAAGTAAACTTTCAGGCTAAAAGAATGACATTTAGGGTGTTTTTACTGCTGTCAAATGTCAAAACGGGTCAAATTTGACCCGAACAGTATGTAAGGGTTAAGTTAAAAAATGATGACATATTGCATGGGTTTATTAAGTCCAGATATTTGTAGGATTTTAAAGGTACAGGGTGGTTTCATCTTTTAAACGTCCATTCTTACCATTCCTACCTAGCTCTCTACAGGCAACAGTTAAAGGTTTTTGGCCCATCTACCCGTGCTCAAAAATGACAAATCCGTCATATGTTGAATTCATCTGTAGGTTTCAGTGAGCCCAGCACAGTAATTGAGTATGAGGAATGGGCGCTATAACCATTCCCCATGTTCCCCTGTCCACCTCATCACCTGCCATCTATGTAACTGTCTATCTACTGTCCCCATGGGAATCCATTCCATCATTGCTGGTAATGGCTTTCAGGTTGTCCAGATAATGGCTTAACTGAGGTTGGGTTGTAACTCCCCCACATGTCTGGATGAGTGGCAGTTCTTAAATTATGCATACAACCCTTTGTTTTTCAAGTTATGTAATTGGTGAGCCGAAAAGGCCTTTATCTGTTCATAATTATATTAAACAATTATGAAATTTAACACATTTTTAAGTCATTAAACTTAATGGACCTCCCATATATTAAGACAAGCATAGAGACTATAGATTAGTCTTCAATAATTAAACTGTTGGCAAAAACCACTGAGACTGCTGTCTTGGTCAAACTTGAGCTAAAAATCAACATAGCAACCACGTAATGGAATAGGACAGTTCATAAACAGACCATTATGGAAGTAAAAATGTAGTGCTTTTGAACCTTTTCTCTCTTTTTTTGTTTGTTTGTTTTGGAAGTAACTTTCTCCTTTTGAAATCTCACTACAACTGATACACATTTGAAGTCATGTCACAGAAAAGGCTATAAGGGCTCAAAGTGTTATGATTTTACCCTTTAATAACAATACCGTTTTTTCGAAAATAGTTTTGGTTGAGTCTTCCTACTTGGTGCACATATAGCAAACATGGCTGAAATAAACCCACTATGCCACCATAAAACACTTTTTCCTGGCAACAGATCCATTGCATTAGATCAGGTATGCAGCCTGTATGCTGAGTACCAATGGTCATCCGTTTAGAAAACCATTTGTATGTCTGGGATACAAAACCTTTGCCCTTTGATTTCAAGGACACTATATGCACTCAGAATCGCTTAAATTGACATAAAACCAAATTAGTTTTTCCTGCATGTTCATGATTACATTTCTTGAGGGGACCAGGCAAGGTCTATACTCTAGCTCTTCCATCTGGTATGAATATGGCAACAGCACAACAGGGTACGGGTCTTATCTTACTCTCCTCTCCATGTGACCAATATGTGGTCAATATCAATTTCTATGTCCGAACTGCTGTCTTAACTGTGTTGACTTTACCTTATGCATCCAAAACCAATAGGCAGTTATGTTTCATTCTCTGTTTGACAGCTAGTGGCATTTTGTTTCTCTATAAGGGCTGTCATTCTGTCAAGTTCCAGGATGAACAGCAAAACAGAAAAACGGTATTGGGTGCATGCTGCAAATGCTGGACACAGGCAGAAAGATGGTGGCAAAATTGTCTGTCCAAGGGACCAAATTGGCACTTATTCATATGAAAACTGTGAGATATGTAATTGTAAGAGTGAATACTGCATGTTTTAAGTAGATAGAGAAATAATGCCACTGCCTTAGAGTGTATGTGTATGCATTGCTCTGAACCTAGAGGATACAGTCCATGTGAGTGTGCATGCAATGTATCTAGTTACGCATATTAATTTATGTTTTGAATTTATTTGCCTTAAGAACTTGAAAATGACACGTGACCAAAGGGTGGAATGTTGAAATTCAGGGGTGGCATGACAGAAGCATTCTTTAGCTGGGTAATAAGTGAAATCATTATAATGTTTTCAATGATGGTTGCTAAAGTCAAGGCACTGAAAAAGGCTCATTAGGCAATGCAATGTTGCAGAGTCTCTTTTTATAATGCAAAGTCCTATAATTCCAGTCCAGAGCAGCAGAGAAGGTCCATTAAAATAGGTATACTGCTCCGAAATATGCTTAGGATGGGTAAAATGCAAAGGTCAAATTTCATGTATGTATGATTGTAATAAAGTTAAAAAATGTTTTCAAGTTTAAGTTTAAGTATATGCAAGCTTAAATCACTGTACAATACATTATGCTGTATATGATGAAATAATCAGTGAATTAAGCTTATTAGGAATAAGATGGGTCTTACAAATACACAGATACACACTAATGTAAATACAGTGAGCTAGTTTCCGCTAACTTACCAATCAGAGCAGACTGGGCTTTTTCGGAAGGGGGGTTTAAAGTGACAGGCGTTAAAACAAAGCATTTTAGACAGGGTAAATCCAGGTATATTTAGACAGACATGAGCTTAATATGTTTCCTTAAATGTAGTAGTAGAAGAAGTAGTAGAATGATTTATACAATTTGTATGATTGAGACTCACCAATTCCTGACATTCACCATGGAATAAGTATGATACGTATATGTACAGTTAACAGAGTTCAGGAAATCTGCCTGACGTTAGAATAATAATAATTCCAGCATCAGTTCAGCAGCATCTTTCAGAAAATCGATACTAATGACATGCTAAATAACAACTGGATGAATATTTAAACTGCCAGTATCTTAGATGAAAATTAATAAACCAAACAACCTGCAGTTTCTGTGAGCAGCCAGAATAAATGTTTCTAACTTTTCTGGTGGTAATAAATGTACACACAAATGACATACTGTCACGGTTTCGCGTGTTAAGTGTGGGTATCCTGTTTTATTTTGAAGGTTCCCTGTCTCGTGTTTCCTCGTGTCACTTCACTTCCTGTCTTCGTGATTGTCTAATTGAATCCTCCTGTGTCTGATCACCTGCACCTCCCCTGTGTATTTAAGCCCTGTTTGCCAGTTCCCCGCCGGCGCTCTGACCAACTCCAGACGCCGCTTCCCCGCCCCGCCCCGCCCCGCCTGGCTCTGGGCGGGCGCTCAGACCAACTCCAGCTCCGTGAGACCTGTCGGCGTTCTGACCAACTCCGGACGCCGGTTCCCAGCCGGCGCAGCAGCTGACCCCGGACTCCTGTTCCCTGCCTGACTCCTGTTCCCTGCCACCAACTCCAGATGCCGCTTCCCCGCCGCGGCCGACTTCAGACGCCGGTTCCCAGCTGGGGCAACGGCCTACACCGGAGTCCAGTTTCCCGCCGGCGTCCTGGTCGATACCGGAGTCCAGTTTCCCGTTGCCGTCCCGGCCGACTCTTGAATTTCGCTCTAAGGAGCACCTGCCTCGCTCCCGGTCACCTGAGCCCCGCCCCCTGGAGTGTGTTTGCCCATCTGGTGGTCGCCCTCCGGCCCAGCCCCCGGAGCGTGTTCCGCCCTGCCCTCGGTCCCTCCTCCGGCTCCCCTCCGCCCACCCTAGGACCGCGGACTGAATGGACGTCTGAGATCCGTCCCTTGAGGGGCGGGTACTGTCACGGTTTTGGGTGTTAAGTGTGGGTTTCCTGTTTTATTTTGAAGGTTCCCTGTCTTGTGTTTCCTCGTTTCACTTCCTGTCTTCGTGATTGTCTAATTGAATCCTCCTGTGTCTGTTCACCTGTGGGTTCGTCTGATTTCTTGATCCTGGTTCCCGTGCTTGTTTCGCCTGTTCGTTTTATTAAATACCTTGTTTTTTTGCACTCAACCACTGTTTTTTTTTTTTTTTTTTTTGCACTCAACCACCCGGTCTCTTGAGTCTGCATTTGGGTCCTGCCTTCTCTGCTCCGACAACCCTGACACATACAGTATTACATGTTCACAAATAGTAACTAGAAATGCTGTCATGTGTTTGACATCCAAGTAGCATTCTATCAGTATTGTCTTAGTATGACATCAACAATAGGCATCACATCATAGGTAAAGCATCTGAAGGAGTATCTTGATTTGTTTTCAGATAAGATTGGTCATTTTTTTTCTGTGGATGGGGGCCTCAAATGTGGATTAGCTTTTGAAGCTAAAATAAATATAGTGACATTTTATATTCTTTCAGGTGTAAGGAGATATAATTTACGTAGCAGCTGGACACAATATTGCTGCATTATTTGTCAGTGTTTTGCCAGGCCAACTCGGTAATAAAATATCACAAGTTTGACCAGACAACTATCAATCCATCCATTGTCTTCCGCTTATCTGGGGTCAGGTCACGGTGGCAGCAGGCCAAGCTGCCACCCAACCGACCTGTTTGCCTTGGGAGACCCTACCAGGGGCCACTCAAACTCCTCCACCACATTAAGGTGGCGATTCACGGAGGAGCAGACAACTAACACACATGCTAATATCAATTCTGTGTGCAAGGTATATCTGCACCACAAATGGGTACTAGCAACCATATTCTGAAACTTTTTTCTTGTCCGGGACAACCAGCCCATGTGTGAATGCTCAAATTAAAATCAAGCAGAGCCTTGTAATCCTTTCAGTTTTTCACTGGCATTTTTCATGTGACTTAGCTCAATTAACACATCATTAAAACTGAGATTTAATATGTAGATTTTATCATATTTAACGAGGAACATTTCATTTTCAGATTTAAGGATTAAAAACTGGGAAGCCAACCATGATTCAATAGTTTTTACTTGCGAGATGCTATCTTGTACGGAGACAGCTGAACAAGTACTGATTCTCATGAACATTACATCTCATTGGCAGAGCGGACTAAAGGTTTGACACTGTTTTGTCACTTCTAATCACTAAAACTGACTGTAAAATACCACAAATGTCGCAGGAACAAGCTTAGAATAACTGCAAGAGCACAGTTTTAATTACCCAATAACTTTCGAGTTTATACTACTGGAGTTTACGCTGTTAGGCAAACGTTTCTACACCAAATGTCTATCTGAAAGTGCTGTAGCTAAATTTAAAGAAGCGATTCCATCTGCCTTTAATTCAATACCATGTCTCAATATAACAGAGGACTCCTGTGCTAACTTTATACCGTCCCAGATTGATCATCTTGTCAATAGTGCTACAGGCTCACTGAGAATGACACTGGACTCTGTAACCGCTCTAAAAAAGAAGATAATAAAACAAAGGATGTTCGCTCCATGGTATAACCCTCAAACACACAAATTAAAACAAAGGAAGTTTCCTCCGTGGTATAACCCTCAAACACGCGAATTAAAGCAAACATCGCGAAAGCTTGAAAGGATATGGCGTTCCACCAATTTAGAAGAATCTCAGTTAGTTTGGCGAAAGTCTTAAAACATATAAGAAGGCCCTCCGTAATGCTAGAGCAGCCTATTACTCATCAATAATAGAGAAAAATAAGAAGAACCCCAGGTTTCTCCTCAGCACTGTAGCCAGGCTGACAGAGAGTCACAGCTCTGTTGCGCCGTGTATTCCTATAGACCTCAGTAGTAATGACTTCATGAACTTCTTCAATGATAATATTCTAATTATTAGAGACAAGATTAATAATCTCTTGCCCTCAACCAGTACCAATCTATCCTCAAATAGAGTAACCTTAGAAACAGCTGTAAACCCTGATATATATTTGGATGGCTTTTCTCCCATCGACCTTGACCAATTGTCTTCAACAATTTCTACTTCTAAACCTTCTACCTGTCTCTTAGACCCCATACCGACGAGGCTGCTTAAAGAAGTTTTACCTTTAATTAGCACCTCTCTACTAGATATTATCAATCTGTCTTTACTAACTACTAACTTTCAAAGTAGCTGTAATCAAACCTCTCCTCAAGAAGTCCACTCTTGATCCAGAGGTGTTGGCTAAATATAGACCGATCTCTAACCTTCCCTTCCTCTCTAAGATCCTTGAGAAAGCAGCCTCAAATCAGTTGTGTGACTTTCTACAGAACAATAGTCAGTCAGGATTTAGAAAACACCATAGCACAGAGGCAGCACTGGTGAAAATTACTAATGACCTTCTAATTGCATCAGATAAAGGACTTGTCTCTGTAGTTTTCTTGTTAGACCTTAGTGCTGCGTTTGACACCATTGACCACCTATTACAGAGACTAGAACATTTGATTGGCATTAAAGGTACCGCACTAAGCTGGTTTAAATCCTATTTATCAGATCAATCTCAATTTGTATAAATGTAGCAGAGTTAATGATTCCACTTGCCATCACTGGCCATTACTTGCAATTATTACTAATCCATACCATTTATATATTATTTGCTGTTATTTTTGTCTATCATTTACAATGTATTATCATTAGTTTTCCACTGGGACTAGCGTGTTGGGTGGCATTAGCGCCCTCTGCTGGGCCCCTGCAGACTTGAGCAGTGCGCCCCATATATTGTTACCAGTCTGCTGTACGCTCTCTCTGTGGTAGGTTGATCTGTAATAAGCTCTGTAACATTGTGCTAGCTTAAAAATAAATCTATGTGGAGTAACTTTCTAACAAACCAGTAGCTAGCTAAAATAATTGTTTCTATTACTTTGGCAGTTCCCGGAGCTTGTTGCCACGAGGTGGACTGTGAGAACCCTAATGTGTTTGTTATATTACCAGGTACATTAAGCTGAAATGTCATTTTGTTTATATTGTTACCAGTCTGCTGTACGCTATCTCCGTGTTCCCGGAGCTTGTTGCCACGAGGTGGGCTGTGAGAACTCTAATGTGTTCGTTATATTACCAGCTTGTTGTCACAAGTCTGCTGGATGCTGTCTCTGTGGATAAACGGCTAGTTGGAGCCAAACCGTGATCAAGTGTGCCTAGATTATTACACAACGCAAGAGATAGTATACAACTGCTACATATGTGAACAATGAAACCTCAATGAACACCAACGTTAGTCACGGAGTTCCACAAGGTTCAGTGCTTGGACCAATTTTATTCACCTTATATATGCTTCCTTTAGGCAATATTATCAGAAAACAATCCATAAACTTTCATTGCTATGCAGATGATACTCAATAATATCCATCGATCAAGCCAGACGAAACCAACCAGTTTGCTAAACTTCAAGAATGTCTTAAAGACATAAAAACCTGGATGACATGCAACTTCCTAATGTTAAACTCAGACAAAACTGAAGTTATTTTACTTGGCCCAGAACACCTCTGAAATCAATTATCGAATGATATAGTTTCTCTTGATGGCATTGCCCTGGCATCCAACATCATCGTAAAGAATCTCGGAGTTATCTTTGATCAGGACTTGTTCTTTAACTCCCACGTAAAACAAATCTCAAAGACTGCATTTTTTCACCTATATAACATTTAAAAAAATAGGCACATCTTGTCTCAAAGCGATGCAGAAAACTTTGTTGACGCATTTGTTACTTCTAGACTAGACTACTGCAATTCCTGACTATCAGGCTGCTCTATTAAGTCTCTTAAATCTCTCCAGTTGATCCAGAATGCTGCAGCTTGTGTACTAACAAAAACTAAGAAAAGAGATCATATTACTCCTGTATTAGTTTCTCTGCACTGGCTCCCTGTAAAATCCAGAATCAAATTTAAAATCTGTCTCCTTACCTACAAAGCCTTAATTGGTGAGGCACCATCATATCCTATGAAGCTTATAGTACCATATTACCCCACTAGAGAGCTGCGCTCACTGAATGCGGGGCTACTTGTGGTTCCTAGAGTCTTACAAAGTAGGATGGGAGCCAGAGCCTTCAGTTATCAAGCTCCTCTTCTATGGAACCAGCTTCCACTTTCAGTCCGGGGGGCAGACACAGTCAACACATTTAAGAGAAGACTTAAGACTTTCCTTTTGGATAGCGCTTATAGTTAGGGCTGGCTCAGGTTTGCCCTGGTCCAGCCCCTAGATATGCTGCTAGAGGCCTAGACTGCTGGGGGACATCCTAGGATCCACATCTCCTTTTGTATGAATTCATGTCCCATCAATGCTCATTACTAACTCTACTTCTTCCCCGGAGTCTTTGTGCTTTCTCGTCTTACAGGTTACCATGGATCGTGGTTATATCTGTACCCTGGTCTTACCTCCTGCTATGGCCCTGCTGACGCCCACCCTTCTCTATTTTCTTCTGTATGAATTCATGCACCATTAATGCACATTACTAACTTTGCTCCTTTTCCGGAGTCTTTGTGTTTTCTCACCTCACAGGTTTCCATGGATCGTGGCTATATCTGGACCCTGGTCCTGCCCGACACCTATTGCTATTATCATTGTTATTGTTAGTTGCATTGCAATTAGTATTGCCAATACCATTACTGCTTTTATTATCATTATTATTCTACTATATCCACTTTTGCTGCTATTTTTGGTAGTTGTAACTTTTTCATCATCCCCACCTCTCTCATTATATGAATAATTTCTGTCATATGCATTGAATGTGTTGTAACTCTGTTATGTTGTTCATTCTGTACACATGACATCTATTGTACTTCTGTCCATCCGGGGAGAGGGATCCTCCGCTGTGAATCTCCCGGAGGTTTCTTCCCTTTTTCTCCCGTGAAAGGTTTTTTGGGGGGAGTTTTTCCTGTGCCGATGTGAGGTCCCGGGACAGAGGATGTCGTATGTGTACAGATTATAAAGCCCTCTGAGGTTAATTTTTAATTTGTGATTTTGGGCTATACAAAATAAATTGAATTGAATTGATTTCATAATACATTTTCAGATCAAATAATAGAGACTCCATCTGCTTCTTTTGTGTAGCAATGGTATTTGTGTGTATGTGTTTTTGAGGAAGAAGAGAAACACAAACCAGAAAAAGCGATAAACAGCGGCTTAAACTAAGAGATAGGGCAACTGTAGTGGGCCAAGAAAAAGGGTTTGTACTGCAAGGGAATTGGTGTGGAGCAAAACGATTGTTTGATAAGAAAGATGTCAGAATCACTACAGAGAAACGGAAACCTGATACACTGCCACAACATGGAGCACTTGAGAGGTTATTGCCTTGATGACTTCCCCAGCGCTGTTCAGTATGAATGTATATTTGTGCCGATTGGAAACCTGATTGGGTGGGGAAAAGTGGCATGCAAAAAAGACTTCAGGGTTATTCCCACACTTAAGCCTGCATGGTGCCCCCCCCCCCCTCCCCCCTCCATGTGTGGCCTAAAAGGCCTTGTATTTATAAAAATATTTGATGTAGAATCACAGTAGGTGTCACATTATTATGTCTTGGCTGTGTGTCCCTTAACAACTGTTTACCCTTGGAGCAGGGACTTGATCCGATTAGTATATAATATAATACTGATATACAATATATTTTACTGTAAAGCTAAATGACGTATAGTGCTATGTTCTTCTCCTCCATATGAGGGCAATGTACACTGTTTACTCTCTGAAGTTGGGTCACCAAAGAGGTTAGATACTGTAAGGAAGAGTTTAACTGCTACTGCATATGCCCTGTTTGATCAATTATAGCAAAACTTCTTTTATTTAATACAGTCAAACTCTAGCATGATTTCTGCAAGTGTATCAAATGTGTAAATAAATACACACTGCTTTCTCTAAACACACCTACAATGTTTTCTAAGGATATATATATGTGGTATTTACAATAAATAACAATTTGGTGATCTCTCTTAACCCAACAATACTGTTAATTAACTAGAACTGCAGAATTATGATGCGTATCTCTTGCATGTTTTCTGCAATCCAACCTTGCATCCAAACATAATTCGGCAGGATTAGCAGAAGCCCTTTCTCATTATCTCTTTAGAGTGTCTTGGGCTCAGTGGTTTTAATTGTGATTGACTGCCAGGACCTTGGTGCCCCCTCACAAGCATTTGATCTTTGAAGAGCCCTGTCCACGTCACAGCACAAAGAGCCCTCCATTATCTCCACTCAATTCTCCATTTCCTAGGTACTGTCTTTGTAAGGGACTGGCTCTTTGATATCCATCCATGTAGCGAGCTGTGTGTAGCAAGGTTACACAAGTAGATCATTATGCTCAACAAGTTGACTGTACACAACACCTGTGAGTTTGTAATACAGAAACAGAACACAGCTATTGAGAACACAGAGTGGAAACACGATGACTTGTACTGAGTTGTGTGGGTGTTAGGACATACTCAGTATCAGTTCAAATACAACATACAGAAGGGCATCATTCTCTAGACCAAACACCCTCAGACCACAGAAAAACAAAAAAATTAAAATGTTCAAGTCTTAGATGTCCTCCGATAGAAGATCAGACGAGGCAGCCTCGGACAACATGGCCTCAGACAAACTGCATCAGACTAAAAGGCCTCAGACAAAACAATAAATGGCAAAATGGTATCAGACAAACGGGCTGGAGATCAACGGTATCGGGACAGATGGCCTCAGAATAAACAGCCTCAGGCTGAATCCAGTGAAATTCCCTACTCCGGCCCATCAAGTGAAGACTCTCACCTGCATGAATAACATTCCTGATTTGGATGTCTGCCTTTCAAAATAAAATTGCAGGTTGTTAAGAGTGTTACAACAATCTCAACAAATTAGTTTCCATTTGATTCAATGCACTTACTATGTTGGAGTTAAAAATTATTATTAGAGCCGGAAAAAACATAGTATAAATACAAAATACCATAATACACACTGTCACTCCCAACTCCTCAAATGCCGACGCTTGGTCAGTATGCTTCAAACTATGGTGCTTTAGACCCCTCTAGCGTCAGTTTTGGACGTGTCAGGGAAGCCGTATCAGATTGGTCAGTTTCCGCTTGTTACATCATTGTGTCATTTGAAAATAAACTTCCTACGTAGCTTTACTTAGTTTTTAGATTTACTTACGTAAAATATTTACTTGATTAGGTTAAGGCAACAAAAGTATTTGGTTAGTATAATGACCAAATTGTGGTTTGACTTAAAACAACTATGTTTGTTACGCAACAAAACTACGGTAAAATAAGTCAATGTTGTTTTGTCTCCTGACTGAAAGCCCTGTGTTTGTCTGACTCGTCCAACCACATCCTCCACCCTGCCCTAAGCAGACTTCCTAGCTCTTTATGCAACGTCGGTTGCTCTGACTGTCAAATTATAACGTGTGTGGGTTAAAATGCGACGTATTCAGACGCTAAAGGGTAGCCCGGAGTGATGGTATCAGACACTGAGGTGCATTGACAGAGCAAATTAAATTACTGAATTGCATATCGTAGTCGCTTACACAACTTGTTACTGAAACAAATAATGGCATTACTACTGCTGCCCAACATATAACATTGGTTCTTTGTTCTAATTAAAGGAAGCATATGTTGCTGCTAGCACAACACTGTAACATGGGAGTGGGGACATTGTTGCCTCACCTGAGGCTGTTTTGTCTGATAGTGTTTTGTCAGAGGCCGCCTAGCCCGATGTTCAGTTGTACAGCACTTCACAATTGACAGTGTTTTTCCTGTGACCTGAAGCCTTTTGTCCTTTGGAATGATGCTGTCTGGAAACTGATGCTGAGTACTGAGAATGGTCTAAAATTCGTTCACTTGTGTTTTATGCTTTTCTAGGTTATTGATTGCTGTCAGAAGAAGCGATGATTTTTTTTAAACTTACCTCTTCTGTTTGATTTGTTGCTGCCTCTCATCCACCTCAGTGTTCTGGCATCTTACTCACTGTTTTCCCCCCATCGGGCATTCTCTGTGACATGACACGAGCATGAGTGACAGCTTGAGTGCGTCTTTGTGAGCAATATTGCAACTTGTGAGCAAAACCCCATATTTATACACGCAACATGACGGTAGTGAGCAAAGTTCATTCATTGCACCCAATTACTCAGAGCACTCCAAGCCATTTTCTGCACTCAAATTAATTCATTTTTGATTGTCAGTGCCCAGGCTTAGTACAATGCCCTTCAAAAATCAATTTTTTTCTGATGTAGTTTTGAGTTGGAAGGAAAACCTGCTTAGCTGGTCCATGGCATATGTAATTTGGTTGCCTACTCCTGGTCTTACAAATTATAAAAAGGAAATTAAGAATACATTCACTTCCAGAGCCCTACTACCTTCATATATTTTGACAAAAAGTGTGGAGAAGAGTAACATTTTCTGAGAAACCTACTCAGATTTCAGGTTACTATTCTTTTGATATTCAAACATAAAAATCCTACTTTAAGGTCACAATGTTATTACTCTGTTTTCCCCTTTTATTTATCTGCTTTACTGCATTGTGTGGTGGCTGAATTTCTTCCGTTTATTGCGTATTCTCCTCGATGATGGCTAACTTCCTTGAAACCTAATTCTGTATAAACTTCACAACTATTTCCTATCTGACTGCTAGTGAGGCGCCACAGGAACTCACTTACGGGACCTCAGTAATTGACCACCCACAGAATACCAGAGAAATTGGATCAAAGTTCAATTCACGTAGATTTATTTGCAATGCACAGATTACAAATAACTCGAGTTGCTGTCCGGAAGTACAACCCACGAACATTCAGATTGACATAGTTTTTATAATGACACATTCTGATTGAGGTTCAGCCCCTGGTCCCACCCCTTAACCCCGCCCCCTGCGGCCATTTTGATCTCGTATCAGGTGATCTCATACCTCACGCATGCCATTTTACCCAGTTGACGCCGTCTCACTACCGGAACTGATTATTTCACTGTCTGCCTCGTGTTTATTTTCCTGCGCCATAATATTCCCCTGCTACTAGTCATAATATTCCCAACAGCTGAGCCTAAGGCGCCAACTTATCGTGACCTTGTCGTCTTCTGCCTTCACTGGGCTCTCTTCTCTGTACCTTATCTCCTGAGTCTGTCTACCCCCCCGATTTGTATGGGCCTGCTTACAGATCTGGTTCATGTATGTAACTTATAATACTATGTCAGTGATTAACAGATACATAAAACTATGAATATTGGGCTCTTAATAACCCTAATATATGTGTTCATGCGGCTTCATAGTTTTCCTAAGCGTAAGACATTTATTAAGCATAAATATAAAATATTTTCCTTCCACATTCCTCCCTTGAGTGACTGAAGTCACTCAGAAAAATGTTTTATCCTCCGAATCTTCTGGTTCATGTACTTTACGCCCAGCAGGGAACCACTCATGCATAAGGTTACTAGCACCTTTTTGATGATGCATGAGCTGCTGTGGTTCGGTCTTCTTGGGGATGCGGACAGGGGGTTGCTACTACTTATATCTAGTTACCAACTAACATTTCATCATACACGTATATAAGAAAAGAATGCCCTGTTATAAGGGTTATCTTCTACTTTGTCACTAGACACAACTGACTAGTATATGCTGTTTTTCTTCAGGCTGTTAGACCTGATAATCAATGCAAGCGAGATTATATAAGGTTACATGGTATACATTGCGAACGGGGGTTCTTTGATACAACCCTGATTTTGGTCAATGTTATCTTTAGCTCCTCCCTTTCGGTCTAATATGGCTATTACATCCTGTTAGCATCTCATGCAAGGCAAGGCAAGGCAAGGCAAGGCAAGGCAAGGCAAGGCAAGGCAAGTTTATTTGCATAGCACATCTTCAACAACAAGGCATTTCAAAGTACTTCTCATAAAACCATTAAGCATCAGAACATAATGCAACAGAAAAGAAGATTTAAAAACAATTAAGAACATTCATTTAAACATTAAAAACAAGTAGTGCGGTTAGTTTGCATTATCATGCTCATTTGTGCAAGCGGCAAAGCAGTCAGCCAGTCCATTTTAGTTTCCCTGCAGATTTGGGCTAGTTTTGCTTTTAGCGTACCATTAGCTCTTTCTACCAATCCCTGGGATTGGGGATGATACACACAACCTAATCTCTGTTTTAGCTAATTTAGTGAACCTACATATTAAATTAAAGTATTTTATATTATTATTATTGTTCCCCTTTTGTCAAGTTATCTCTGCTTGATCCTTAATGACTGACATATCTTTTTCACTATCGCGTTGTCAAAGTGCGTGCCATTGTCAGAGCTTATCTCGTCTGGGATCCCGAACCTTGAATGACTTCTCCGGTTAGAAACTTAGCTACAGTCCTAGCATCAGCTTTGGCTGCTGGGCAGGCTTCAAACCACCTGCTGAATCTGTCAATCACCACCAACACATATCGTTTCCTGTTCACTGGTCTGATCATATCAATGAAATCAATAACAATATGCCTAAATTGGCCATCTGGAGCTGGAATATGGCCTATCGGAGCAATGTGCAACTCTGATGTTATGTTCTGCGCAGATTGCACATGACTGCAAAAAAATTGTTCACTGTGGGCAACATGTATGGGGACCCCCAGGTGGCCTGTAGTACCTTCATCACCTCCCCCCTGGCTACAAGGAAACCACCAAATACAACTGATGAAGGAGTGAAACCGGTGCGACCAACAAACCAGCATGAGACCTAAACACCCTAGACGCAGGATCCTTAGAGGCACCCCTGTTAAGCCATAACTGCTGAAAAGGTTTCGCGTAGTCAGGATTCGTCAAGGCAGGTGCACTGATGAGATCAGTTTTCAAGTCTACACACGCGTCCTCCGCAATGTCTGACCATTGCAGGTGAGTAGTTTTGTTCTGAACGGCCGATTTAATCAAATTTCAAAAAAGGTTGCGACTTGAGAGCATAATCTGAAATCTACGGACGGCTGTAGCCCGCCATTCCTAAAAAGGACTGTCTCTGTTTGATCGTTGTGGGTCGTGGAGATTCTGTAATCACCTTGAGATGTTCTGCTGTGATGGATCGAGTAGGACCCTGTAGTTCCCGTCCAAGATATTTAACCCTTGTTTAACAGACCTGAAGTTTACTTTTACTGACTTTGTGTCCCCCTTTGGCCAGATGCTCCAGGACTGCCATGGAGGTTCACCCTGGATAAAGAGGTGTATTACACGGACTACTAGTCGGTTCTAACACTCCTGCTTTGAGCAGACCGGAAATGGTTTCTCTTATGTCTGACGTCTGTTCTTAAGACAGAGGCTATTGTTGTTTTTCGGAGGGTTGGCATTTGGTTTGAGTTGGCTGAGCACTTGTCCTGTTGAGGCCCTACATATTATTCAGTGACCATGGGTGTCCTTCGGGAATAGCAGCAGGAATAGTCATTATTTTGAATGTCATCGGCCCGGTGGGCAGTGGTTGCACATAAACTGTGTTCCATGTTGCTGGTGGTATTGCTGTCATATCACTCTCGCCAGCAGGTGCAGTTGCAGCTGGTGGGGCTTGAGCAGGTTGTGGGTGTAGTACCTCTGATTGCCCACCAGGTGGAGACATAGGTGGCTGGGAGGTGCTTTCCTTTGGGGGCGGGCTCGATGGAGGCCGGAAGTACTCCCCCTTGGAGGACTGAATGACGGGATACCTGTTTCCGCCTTTGGTCTCGTGTTTGTAGGGAGGGGTGTGACACCCCCCTACGGGATCTCAGGCTCTGACCTTTGTGACCTACTGATAGGGTTCGTTAGGGAGTTTTCTTTTGTCTCATGGCCGTGTTTCTCCAAGAGTTCAAAACATGCCTCTGACCTTTGGTCTTCTTACCCAGCCGGCATTCTGCGTTTTTGTCCGACCTGGAACAACGGAGTTAGCCCCTCCATTCCTCTTATTTTAACTGTAGTGGATGCGCACTTATCCAACTCAAAATGTATTTATGCTAACTACCCACCTGACGTAGGCTTTATTTTATGATAAGTGACACGTATGTCTTTACAAGGATAAACACTAAGTTCACTTTATTTAATATATATATATATGGAGTAGACAACCTGACAACTTAAATCAATAGAATATAGTTATCACCCCTTCCTGATATGTCAATAACAAATCCGTCAGAGTCTGTCCCTTAATCCACCGGATTCACCGCAGCAGAATGAACTGTTA
This sequence comes from Ophiodon elongatus, assembly GCA_016806645.1. Taxonomy (NCBI): domain Eukaryota; kingdom Metazoa; phylum Chordata; class Actinopteri; order Perciformes; family Hexagrammidae; genus Ophiodon; species Ophiodon elongatus. The sequence goes on along the minus strand of JACSYO010000264.1, from coordinate 1,164,306 downwards.
CACCCAAAAGTGCATGTAGTTCTGTCTCACACACACACAACAATCTTATATTAATTTTACCGATTTTCAGTGAGTGGCCAACGCCCAATAATCCCCATATATAATTAGTTTTGGTATCACCTTTTATTTCTTCTCTTTTTATGTAAATATAATTTTCACGTTAATTACAATTATTTTAAACCAAGGAAAGAGGAGAGAGAGAGCGCTGTAGCTCTGACTATACTCCTCTCCTTTTTTTTCCCCCTCTCTCCGTGTCTCTTATCAGAAGAAGAGCGCGCGTGCCCGCTTGAACTTTCTCCCAAATTGGCGCCACTCCACCAGCCACTCGAACCCACGGGAGTTTGTTGACCGCGATCGCGTTTGTCCGACACAGGACAGCTTTGAACCATATATCGTTTCTAATGTTTTTATTTTCCCCCCTCTATGAGGAAAATACACAACTCATTTTTGCCAAAATTAAATATCAGAGTCCTTTCTCCGTCTCACACCAGCGTTTGACCGCACACAGCCTTGAACGACACACCCCAGCCTGACCTCACACAACGTCACCTCAGAGTCAACAATCTCAAGTGCTTTCGCTCAGTTATTTAATGTAATCACTTCTCTTTATTACGTTAGTTATTTTATTATTTATTTATTTATTAGCAAATCGATGCACACAATACTCGTTGTATTTTATATATATATATGTTTATACCTTAATACATAAATGTTCCCAGCGGCACTTTTATTTTCCTCTTTTAATCTACCTCGTTATCTCCAGATATATCTCTTATTTATTTTATTAATATAGTTGGTTTAGTACCTAACTTTTAAAGATCTTTCCTGGATTTTCCTGTTTCTCTGGCTAAACCTAGTTTCTTATCTAGCAGGTTAGAATCACGTTACAGCAACATACACAGGTCAGGGTGCACGTAAGTTAATGGCCATAACTCATGGAAAGCTTCATTTCAACAAGCAGGCAGTTTATCATGCATATGCGGGGGTTAAAGTCAAACACAGTTCTTACAGTATTATACGTTTCAACATTAAGATAGCAGCAGAAGCAGCAGCAGCTGCGTAACACACCGCAGCTAACAATCACTCACAGCTTCGCTCTCACTTCTCAATCACTCAGTCAGTTCCTTATCCGTGATTTAATTATTGCAGAATATCTATGTTTCTAAACAAAGCGGACTACGCCCGGTAATGCACACAAGCCTTTTTAAACTTTTAAACACGACAATGCCCGGTAATACACGCGAGCCTTCTTTAACACTGCCCTACGTATTTACCTTTAAACTCAGCACATACTGCTCATGGCCACAAGTCTTACTAACACACAAACACTCTTCTGCTCCCCGCCGTGAGTCTGAAACTGCTCATCCGAATGTTTGAGTCTTTAAACACCCCAGGAATTTCACCCACACCTATGCCCTGAAATACCTCAAGGGCTCTTTAAACGTTTTAAACACGACTACGCCCTGTAATATCACATGGGCTTCTTTAAACTTTCTAAACACCTGAAGGACTTTCCATTCACAACACAGTTGAGGAACTTCCACGCACACACATTCATACACAGATATATACACACAGCACGCGCAAGTGCCCGGAATTACGTTTCATGAACTTCAACCAATCTCCATGCAGTTCAATGTTATTATTACTATGATCTGTTATGTAGTACCAGAAACACTATTCCTGAATGGAAATAGAAACAGAATGTTAGAATATTTTATCAACAATTATGCCACAGCTCAATCAGAATTAAAGCATGTTACACTAGTGGGGTTCTACAAAGTATTACTGAGTGGTATTTCAGGGCGTCCTTGGGGGTGGCACACCGTCACAGCCGTCCCTTCCTCCGATGCAGAAACTTTAGACAGTGGCTTTCTGCTTACCTTTACTTAGACCGGTCTGGATCGGTCAGTCTGTGAGAAGCAAAGGTCGCCTCACTTGCCCTGGTCCCCCGCAGTGCCCTCTCACAATGGCTCGCCAAATGTGGTGGCTGAATTTCTTCCATTTATTGCGTATTCTGCTCGATGATGGCTAACTTCCTTAAAACCTAACTCTGTATAAACTTCACAACTATTTCCTGTCTGACTGCTAGTGAGGCGCCACAGGAACTCAGTAATTGACCACCCACAGAATACCAGAGAGATTGGATCAAAGTTCAATTCACGTAGATTTATTTGCAATGCACAGATTACAAATAACTCGAGTTGCTGTCCGGAAGTACAACCCACGAACATTCAGATTGACATAGTTTTTATAATGACACATTCTGATTGAGGTTCAGCCCCCGGTCCCACCCTTTAACCCTGCGGCCATTTTGACCTTGTATCAGGTGACCCCATACCTTACGCACGCCATTTTACCCAGTTGACACCGTCTCACTACCGGAACTGCCTCATGTTTATTTTCCTGCGCCATAATATTCCCCTGCTACTAGTCATAATATTCCCAAGAGCTGAGCCTAAGGCGCCAACTTATCGTGACCTTGTCGTCTTCTGCCTTCACTGGGCTCTCTCCTCTGGACCTTATCTCCTGAGTCTGTCTACCCCCCCGATTTCTATGGGCCTGCTTACAGATCTGGTTCATGTATGTAACTTATAATACTATGTCAGTGATTAACAGATACATAAAACTATGAATATTGTGCTCTTAATAACCCTAATATATGTGTTCATGCGGTTTCATAGTTTTCCTAAGCGTAAGACATTTATTAAGCATAAACATAAAATATTTTCCTTTCACAATTGTATACCATTGCAGGTAGCTATAACCTTGGGTGGTGAAATCTACAACATTTTCCTCTGCTCTCTCTTTCATCACCATCCATTGCCATGGGTTCAACAAGGATTGTGTCAAACTGAATTAATCATTGCACATATGTATCCTCAGTGAGCTGTACAGTGTTGACTTACATAAAAAAAATGCCTGGAATATTACAGAGCTCTCTCATGTGGAGCACCAAGAAAATTGTCTTAGATGGAGATGAAATCCTTCTCTTTTTGAGATGCAAACAGTTTGCTTGGACAGGTTGGCTCTCCAGAATTCACGATTTTGGGGTAGGATCATGCAAAATGTTAAAGTATATTTTTGACAACAAAGGATTCCATATTCTACACACACTCATATACATTGAAGGCAGAATGTAGTATGTGTATACTGACTCAGAATGGTAGTATAACACAATGCTACAGTGTATTGAAGAGACAAAACATACAAGAAGTGAACTGATAAACTGTGGTGTAGGTGCCAATATGCTACTGCAAACCAAACATTTTCATGAGCAGAATTGTTTTGGGTATGTCAGCACAAATTGAAATGTCTGAAATTACTTAATCTAATAAAGGAGAAAGGGATCAATCACGTTCAACTTTGGAACTGACAGCATTGGCGTTTATTTTAATAGTGACTGCTTCATCCATGCTTACACCTGGAAGAACAGTCTATTCATGCAATCCGTTGGATCTCAGGCCAGACTCCCTTGGCCAAGTGGCTCGCTTTCTGCTTGAAAGGGATCCAGAATATCTCTTTTGGAAACACTGTAAGCCATACACCAGTACAGAGGAAATTAGGTTCCAGGGCAGGAACAGAGGAGGAATTTTCTTGAGTAAGATTGCTGTCATGTCTCAAGCTCCTCAACCCTGGACCAGAGGAACACATATGTGAAAATTCCGTTTATAGGCTATAGTTCATCATTCAACACTATTGTGCCCTCTATGCTTGTCATCAAGCTCAGAGACTTAAGACTCAACACCGCCCTCTGTGATTGGACCCTGAGCTTCCTGAAGGGAAGGCCCCAGGCTGTGTGGATAGGCACCACAACATATCCCATCCTAAATCTCAACATCGGATCCCCTCACAGCTGCAGGCTCAGCCCTCTCTCTATGGTGGAGAGAGTTAGCATCTTCAGCATCTTAGTGGTTCACATCACCGAGGGCCTGACCTGGACTCACCACACAGACACAGTCATGAAGACTGTAAGACAGCGGCTCTAAATTATCTGAAGGCTGAGGAGGTTCAAAATGGACTGGAAGTCCATGAATGGAATGGAAGTTATCAGGGTGAGCTTTATCCTTCAAGCAGAAATCTTTGAGCTCATCATTTTACACTAACATTATTATTATTATTTTTTATACATAGCATTATTGGTGGAAGCCTGAGACCTTCTTTGACAATGGCTGCTTTTCTGTAATTGCTGTGCATATGATAAATATAGTATTTGAACTAAAACAAAAAATAAAAAAATTAAGTAATAAATAAAAACTAAAAGGATATAACATATTTAACTGCCACTGATGGTTTTTACTGTGGAACACAATGAACTTACAGTGCTCATTGAGTTACGGAATGACACTGTGTTGACATTAAAATATTGCTCTCTGATAATATCACAGATATAGACATACAACCAGTAGCTTCAGGCTATAATTCAAATGAAAACTTGGATGGCCCTTATTGAAATAGTTCCAGGAACTAAGCAGCCTCAGGAAGAAAAACCTTAGGACTTCTTAGTGCACTCCTGTTTGTGTTCCCAGGAAGATTTATGGAGTTAACACAAATTAGACATATAAAGGGCTAAAAGTTATTACACAACTGTGCGCTATTTGAATGGATTTTGCATAGACAACTTGCAGAGGGTTAAGGACAGATGGAAAATGCTTGAAAGACTTGAGGATTACCAGTGAGGATTACTTGCTGTTTCCTTATGTTTAACGGAGCAATTTTAGACATTCAGAGCATTTCAATAGCAGCAAACAACTATTTGCTCTGTAAAGATGTAGAAGAGTAATGTCTACCTGAGCGTGCTTTTAGTGCATGTGAGAATGCCCCATTGGCTAGCTCACGGCTGCTGCTCTGCACTGCTTTCATATGGTGGGTTACTGATAATGCTGTCCCGACCGGCAGTGTCGTTGCAAAAGCATAGTTTCACTCACCCTCCACTTCCCCCTCAGGTAAACAGTTCTAGCTCTGTTTACCGTAGTTTGTACTGTTAGCGCTGTAAGCACCGTTAGCTAAGAGCCCCTGGCTCAGGCATTGACATATTGAGAGCCAATCGAAGTGCTCCCAATCCCATATTATGCACCATCAACTTGTACAGGCTTGCTGTCTGAATTACCACTTTAGGGGTCAGAAAATACAAAGCCTCACAATCACCATATAACTAAGTTCCTGTCTTCCATTTAAATTCACTTAGATTCTTGTGATTTTAGTCACAAGAGCAGTCAATGTAGAACAGAACATTGTTGACAGCCACAACTGAGCTGTCAGTAGTGTGTTTCTTTTTGGGAACTTTAACATGTGTGACATCAACACACTGGTCAGTGTATTGAATGTCATACCAGACTAGACAGAGCTCTGTACTTGAACTAGTCCTAGTGCCAATATTTTTCCATGGACAAGCCATTCAATCTAGCTCAACAGATGAGGAAAAATATGTTTTTCTCACAGAGAGGGGTGCATGGAATGGTTGTTTTGGTTGTCTCTACCCCAAAATAACCATTGTTGGTTACCACTTCTGTCACAAAATGCCCTGTTTCTCTTCAGTGATACCTTGGTTGAAACTTAGGAACTAAAGTGACTTCCATTTTCATTGAAAAATTCATTGCACACTTGAATATATTTATTGATCACTACATATTAGTTCATCATCTATCAGAGCACTGTCATTAATCACATCTTAGTTTCATGATATATACTTTAGTTTGTATGATCTATCTCTTTGAAATAGGAAACATCTGACCACAGAGCCCATAGTTTATCTGAGTTACTATTTGCTTATCCAGTATCTAATTAAAACAGGAAGTACTTCCCTTGCGGCCTGTGCGATTGAAAAACAACCCTAGAGAAGCCGGTCGCTCGGAGCCACAATAATGTATCACCAAATGTTTGTAAGCCAATACATCCATTAATTCTCTCAGCAGCATTAGCATCTCCCTTGCTGACTTAAGCAGAAATGCATTAGTCCCTGGCACGATGAATTCTCAGTGACTCTATGTATCTTTCCTCCCTCGTTCACTGTGATCGGCTATGTGCACATTTACATAGTAAGCGTTTGTGATTATGTGAGTAATGTGAACTTTAGTGTTGGTGCCCCAGAGAGAACTCCTGACCATAACAGAAAGCAATGGAGAACAAAAAAGGGTAGCTAGAGGTGGAACTGGCCTTGGTTTACAATAAGTGAAATGACAATATTTCAGTGGTACCTTGGGTGCTCGGGTTACAAACATGGAGAGGGTTTTATGCAAAGGCAATAGAGCATAGCCCTGTATTACAGGTAGGACTAGATAAGTGTGGCGCTTCAGTTGACTGGCAGATTCAATTTTCTCGGCCATATTGCAGGCCTGTCTCGAGAATAAGGGTGTGGAGCGGGTGAGTAGTGACTACATTTGGCACAACATCGAGGAGATACCTATTATACACCACAGCTGGTGAAAAAAGGATGAAGGCCATAAAACCATAGTCAAAAAACAACTTCATCTCATTCTTAGAAATGAACATACAATCAGTATGCAGTGTCTTAGAACAATATTAGAGCTTATTAACCTAATGCTTTTAATGCATTATGTGTTGCTCAATAGTCACTGGCATGTGGCCAGTTTTTAATTCCAGTGGACATTCTACCATGTGAGGAACTGGATTAAAGCTATTGCTCAGGAGGGAAATGTTAATTTTGGAATATCAAATATGTCATCTGCTTCTGGACACTGTTACTGTGTTGTGTGTGCTCGGTGAATCTGCAGTCCTCTAGTGAAATGAGTTGGAACAGCTGCGGTGTTTACATACACATGCTTGTGCATGCCTAACCTAAAAGATGAAGAGGTAATCAAATGATTACACAGTCTGTCTCACCCTCCTGAGTGTTATCAAGAGGAGTCTTGAGAGCATCCTTCCAGGAGATTTTCAGGGAAGGAAAACATTAACTCCCTGGCCATTACCTGTTAGTTGATACATGAATATGAGGCAGCAAAGCACAACAACAGTGAGTGAGTGTCAAATCTGCACTCTTTTATGATTGTGTTGTTACTTCTTCCAAAATATTTGAGCCCTCAATTAATCAGCCAAACAACCCAAGCAAACAATCCACACGTGCTATTTCTGACAGAGTTTCTGAGCTATGAGGAGGGGATAGCATGACAGGTGAGTGTATATAACTATGCTGTAGAGAAAGTAGGTGTGTTTGGTACAAACTTATCATATTGATCAATAATATATCAATATTTGTCCTTCTACAAACAAAGCTATGTAAATTTGGAATATAGGTATGACTTCAGTGTTTTAGTTCTGTTGATGTAACACATTTATAGATTTCTTGTTATACTGTTTAAAGTGTAATTTCATCCTCAGGTTTAAGCCAAAGAACATCAGATGCATAATTTAGAAAGATACAAAAAAGTGAGCAAAGGGCTGAGAGATGAAACCATATCCACTTCCGTGTAACAAAAGCCTAAGACAGCTACAGTAACCTGGAAACTTTAGCAATCCAGCCTCCGTTACCCCTAACCCCTTCGTCTCCGGGGCAGCTGTCTGCTCTCCTACCAGCAGTGGTCTACTAGCGGTGGGAAGCAGGGACCCAGTGGTGCCGCTGGCCACCAACCCACTGTACTTGTAATTTATTGTAACCAGTTTAACTTTAGCATAAAAGAATGGTGGAAATAGCAGGCTATCTTTAGCTCGCTAACTAGCCGGACGCTATATGAGAAAAATTAAACAATTTCATAGGAAAGCACAGTAGAACCGTTAAATAAATAAATAAATAGTCATTAACAGTGATTTACCAGATTTTGTAACGTGTTGATGGCTTAATTTCCAGGAGACAGAAAGGTGCGAGCTTATGCTTGAATTGGCTTTGCAAGATTAGGGCATATTTAAAACAGCAGATGGCGATTTGAGCCATATTCAACCAATATTAATTTGGTAAGAAATAGCAACATTTCTTACCAAATTTATAATTAACACCAGCATTGACAGTACAGTCATATTATTTAGTTATATCTAAAAATGTTTAAGTTTGCAGTTACTCTTTAATCACCACGACTAACGCTCAAATAATTATGGTTAGCTCATTAATTTCATCGCTCGACAAATAGTTAGCTACGTTAGCTGCTTTTGATCTAGGGATGTCGGCCTGTTCGTTGGTCGGATGGTCGGCCCACCATATTGGTCCAGACTGAAATATCTCAACAATCGGATCAATTGCTATGTATGGCATTAGACTTTCATGGTCCCTGAAGGATGAAGCCTACTGACTTTAGTGATTTTTCCACTAATGTCACAATGAGGTTGACAGCTTTGGTTTCTTGTAAAATGTCTTGACTGTTGGATTGATTACCATGTAATTTTGTGCAGGCATTTATGTCCCCTTCAGAATGAAGTGCGATAACCATTTGAGAGCCATTTTAAGTGTGTTCTATTTGTCCAGTCCTTTGGTTTATGACCAAATACATTGCAAGACATCCCCATAAGCCTCAGCTGTCTTGTATTAGTATGCTAACATGCTTAACTAAGAAAGAGAGAATGGTAGTGTCAAACAGCAGCATGTCAACATTATCATATTAACTTTAACCTTGGTCGGTACCGATATTTGGCCCAGATTATCTCGTAATGTGAGGAATTTACAGATCCAGTTTTAAAAGTCTCAAACAGACTCATTGGGGCCTCCCCAATTAATTTGAAACATGTTTGATTCATTTAACTATTTAAAATCTAATTGATTATGTAACTACTCTCAGAGCGGAACCACAATAACCAAAGAGAAAGACAAGTCGGAGCAGCCCTTGAAGCTAACAATAACTAACATACTACTGTTGACAGATATTATAACTGGCAGTGAAAATCTCACCTCCAGTTCTCACTGAAGTCTCATCCGTGTTGACCGCTTCTCTGCAACAATTTTCACATCCAGACTCGTTTAGACTTCTGCTTTGTTTTTTCGCACTGCAAAGCCTTACCACAGCAAGTTCTTGCACCACGTGAGATGGTGCGTTGCTCTCCTTGGCAATATATTCTTGATAATATCCTGTAGTGTAGCATGCACCATTATTTTAAACTATTCTAGTATGTGCATATTGAGATTGAGGGAAGTTTCTCCTTGTGTGGGATGCAACCCGATTTCAAAATTGGTTAGGATTTTAAAACTCCGAAAGTCTAAGCTTGGCTTTATTCATGTTTTTATAAGCTCCTACTGAAGGAAGTCCAAAGTGTCTTACAATGTGATCAGCTAATGATACTTGTCTCTGTAAGGACAGGAATCCTCAGATCTTCCAGGTCCAAAATGTTGTAAAGAAGTGGATCAACATATTGTGAGAAAACTAAGCTTAAATAGTGCTCATAGTGATAGGTATTATGTATTACAATGTGTTAAATGCTGTAAGGTTAAGATAAATAATAACACTGAATGTATTATGCAATTATATAAAATGAATAACTCTGAATGTATTAGGCAATTATAGCGAATATAATGATTTGAATGTATTAAGAAGACAGACAGTGAAGGTTCAGAGGAATAAGAGGGCATGAAGCAGGTATGTGAAATCCCCACACACAGAAGATGCCGATTGAAACAGGACACCACACATGTGTGAAAGCCCACTGAGAAGGACTTGACCAATTGGAAAGCTGGAGCCTTTGGTCAAGAGGGGGTTGGAAGACCAGAGAGCAATAAAACGGGACAATTTCGAAGAGATAGAAAAGGAAGGAGTTTTTTTCGACTGACTGTCCGGCAGGCCAGACCTGGCCTGTCGGATTGGATGAATTAAGGACGCTATTTGATGGAATATATTTGCATATTTTATAGTGTGATTCAACCTGTAATTATGTTTGCTTTACCTTTTTATATAAAACCTTTTTGTTATAACTGGAACCATCGATTCGGTTTCAAATCTGTCCTCAGAGCACAGAGAGAGGAGCCATGCAGGAGGCCTCTCTCCTCCACAGAGAGGGCCAGCATGCAGAAGGCCTCTCTCCCCCACAGAGAGGGCCAGCATGCAGAAGGCCTCTCTCCTCCACAGAGAGGGCCAGCATGCAGAAGGCCTCTCTCCTCCACAGAGAGGGCCAGCATGCAGGAGGCCTCTCTCCTCCACAGAGAGGGCCAGCATGCAGGAGGCCTCTCTCCTCCACAACAGGGGGAGCCATGCAGAAGCTCTCTTTACTTAACAATATTTAGTGTATGACATCCTCTACAAACTTTTCTACATTGTCTAACAAAGATGTATCCTTAAAGTGATATGTTCTATAAAATGTATTACGGCCCAAACCTTAAATTATGACATACTCCACAGAAGTTATTTCCTATTTCAGAGCATTATAGTAGAAATGTAAACACATCCACACACTGCACTGCAACTCATTTCTTCCGGCATAGCCTCAGGTGGTGTCCAGTCATTTAAAATATTTCAGAAAAAACACCGGTTACCAAACAGATCATTATGGATAGATACAGGGTAAAAGGTCTGTTGCTGCTCAGGGCATGCCCTGTGGCAAAGACTGGATATAATTGTCTCTTCCATGAATTGAGATGTCTGAACTTTGACAGACTTGTGTATAGGAGACGAACACAGGAGAGTGGGGTGAAAGAAAACAGCAGGAGAGAGGAGAGGGAACCTATCAAGTTCTCAGACAAAACTTAGTACAGGGAACTCAAAAAAGACAACTAATGGCCAATTATGACACGCAAAATTGGGCATACATTCATTGAATAGAGTCCGTAAAGAAGAAATTAAACATAATATTGGCACCACGCAACACATTATGACAGGAATGAAACAATACAGATGTGAAATTTATTGATGAAAGTCATTCATAATCACTCAATTATACTGCGATGTTTGAGATTCGGAGTGACATGGCTAAGGCCAATCATTAGCCGAAGAAAATGTGGGCCAGAGGAAACAAGTCAAGTCAAGACATGAGCAGGCAGAATCCCTATAGGCATGCATTATACAGCCATCTGTATCTGTACATCAATCTAATGGAATGACATACAGGACGTCTGCGAAGGAGACATTTAATGCCTTGTCAAAACATTACCCCTGTGACTGTTCTCCCTAACTTTGACAGACTACCTTGTCAAGGCATGGAGCGCTTTATGCCTCCCATCTGCCTCGTCCTGCTGACAGGCGGCTGAGTCAGACGGTCTGGCCTGAGAATGGATGCATAGCGCTACACTAAAACACACACACTCACTGACCCATTTACCTTTTATTTGTTCAAGTACACAATGCACAGCTCATGTGATACATCACTTTGGGCATCATCAATTTCTTCACGTCCAAATTCTGTCATGAAACAATGATTGTAGGAATACGGTCACAGTCTTAATCAATTCAAAGCTTCATGAGGCATGACAAATTAGTCTGACTTCAAATAAAAAGACAACTATGAGACACCTTGTTTTCTATTGCTGCTGAGCTATAAACACAGCACTCGTATGATGTGACTGCAGTGTAAACCTGCTATAACTGGAACAGGCTGTGAACACAACATATTGTCATTTTTAGGGCTGTCCTGAATACCATTTTTGGGGCTTCGAAGCTTTAGTGAGTAATATTGGACGATATTGGAAGCTGTCACCCCTCACTCACTCAGTAAGAGAAACAGATCTTAAACAGTTTATCAGATGCTACAGAATGTATTTTTTTTTTTTTGTGACAAGTTGGGACGTAGTCAAAACATCTGCTGCCGTTGCGTACTTAGATGCGAGCATCTAGCTGTGCATCCAGTAATAAAGAGCCCTCCGTCCCGTTCCTGTCCACTCAAATAAGACTTTCTCCCTGTGAATTTTATTGATTATTATTTTATTTTTATTGATCACGTTACGGGGTGTGGTGGCGGACCCAGACGCAGACACAGACCAGAGAGTATGAACTCAAGTGTTTTTATTTCTGGGAGGACACAAAGGAAAACTGTCATGGAACAGAGGGGAATCCGAGGACAGGAGGGCGAGGGTGGAAACCGGGCAGGACAAGGCAGGGCAGGCAGACCGGGGATCCGGGAGGATGATCCAAACTGGAGGCACAGGAAGAACAAAGTAAAGACAAGGGAAAACACTTGGGTAAACTCTGAATAAGAATCATAAAGTGAGCAGCCGAGAACGAGCAAAATAACGTAACAACGATCCGGCGAAGAGTGGATGAAGAACCGGGGTAGATATACTGTTGAGTGATGAGTTGATGGAAGGCAGCAGGGTTGACTGGGCTGGTGAGGTGAATCGTAATCAGGAGGAAGCCGGGAGGAGACCAGGTCGGAGCAACGCCCATACCACACACACACACACAGACACACACACACACACACACACACACGACAAGCAGGGAAGAACAGGCGGCACGGCCTGGCCGTGACAGATCACATCAAACAAATTACAGCTGTCCCCATAAAAACGACTATACTCATACGTAGGCCTATAAACAAATAAATAAATAGACTGTATCCTACGTTAACATATGAAATAAAAGATCTGGCTATGTTGAAATGGTCTTCAATCTCCTCTGCTGTGTTTCAGTACCCAGGACAGCACTGTGTGTATAGGCCTACACACACAACAAACAGTGCTATCCACCTGAGAACAACTCATACTAATTCATTTTGATGCATACTTAATAATGTGAGATTATTATTCCTTATTGCATGGGCTATATGGGATTTTCGGGCTTAAGCATTGCCTGTATAAAAAAATGTTGCATCTGAATACTGATATGAACGTTTATTACATGGAAATGGTCAAAGCTTCAACGCCTTCAGTTCAGCCTTTCAAGCTGATATGGCCAACTTTTAGCAAACACCTTCTTATTGACAAATCCAGCAGTTACAGAACAACATTTAATTTCTGTCATGTTTAAGTCTACCTGATGAATGTAAGTCCAACGTTCACTCTCCTTTTAGTTTTTAGCTTTTACTCTTTTTTTTTTTTTTTGCTCTTTAGCAGCTAAATGCTCCACTGTGTTCACCAGTTACAACTGTGCCTATCTGCCATTTTGTGCTGAGTGGGTAGTGTACTACTGTTGTTTTTTTTTTACTTTTTCTCTGAAACAAATGCATACTTCAGCCAAAAACAACGCCGTGAGAGTGAACCAAAACAGCAAAGTTGTGGGTCAGACGGCTAAACAATGATCTGAGATTTGCTCTAAAGCTCCCCAATGCTATAAGTAGCTATGAATTCTGGTGATGATTATCTTTACTTTAATCGCTATGCATGCTTATTTGCCACAGACAGCATATGTACTGACTGTATAGACAATGTGAGGTAACAATGTGTGGCTGATCTCAGAACTCACCAGGAACTCTCTTTTCATTCCATCAATATTCATTTTCCCTCTTATCTCAAATCTTTTAGAAAGTAATGCTAGATCCACGGTCCTGGGATAAGCACACATGTGGAAGTGGAAACATTTTCAACTTGCCTTAGTTTGTGCCACCTGGGTGAATTTCTCTCTATTCACTTTGCACACCTGTGTCTTTCTATTGACTTATATGCCGTTGCACTGTGTCTAAAATAGGTCTTTTGATATCCATGAACACGCCTTAAGAAATAAGGGTCAACATTCACAGTCCTTGTCTATTTAAAAATGCATTATAAATTTCAGCCAAAGGCTCTTCAGCAGTGGGAGTTCGCCAAAGCAAAGGTCTATTGACCAATACCTATTTCAACTAATGACATTTGAGTATTGCATCAAAAGAAATGGTAAACTCTTCTTCAATAAAGGACATTCATGTCAATCTTTCATGTAAAGTAGAGGCAGTCTTAGCAAAAGCATGAACAATCTGTCCGTGCAATCCCATTTTCCCTTTTCATGGTGGACATTCATCTCAGACCATGCAAGTAACAGAAAGCAGAAGGTGACACAGTCCCCTGGGAAATCTGCCTCCTTCCCACCCCCACTCTCCTGTTTTTGTATGGAGGCACTGACAGACTAAATTATTGTCAGTAGACAGACATCAGGAATGTTCTGTGGGTTAGAAAATGTGCATGTAGCAGACATCTATCTTAATTAATCCACTGTAATTACACCACCAACGCAGAGCAGCACTCTGCATATTCAAGTTACCACACATCTTCCTATTTTTAGCAATGCCTGTCAATTCTTTTTAGGGCTTTATACTGGGAGTGTAAACGTAGGCCTCTGACTCCATTCTCTGAGCTAACAAACAAACATGGTTCAAGCAATTAACCCTGCTCTGTTTTGATTTTGTTCCAGGGTAAATCCCCCCCGCCCTGCAATTTTTTTTGACATTTGTAGGTTTCACCTTTTGGATTAAATAATGAAACATGGCAGGTCCCACCTGAAGGGTGACGATATCAAATGGAGCTCAGACCTGAAGGTAAAGAGAAAAAAATATTTAAATAAACACAATACACATTTTGATCATCTGAATAATTTATGTCTTTTTCAGAGAAATAATATTTGTAAGTTGAATTCACTTTGTTCCTGTAAACAACCACAAAATGTTCTACTCGCACTGTAGTAGGAAGATAAAGCTATATTAAAGCTAACCATTGATTAAGCTAATGTATTGAGCCATCATGAAAACGGAGAGAAAATAGACAGTCCATTATGTTTTGGTTTTTTTAAATTAACCTGTAATCGTGCGTTTGTCCGTCAAACCAAATCTGCTGGAGAGGGCAGATTTAAGTTATCTAATTATCTGTAATTAGGTCAGAGAGACACTGGAATATAGTGTAACATTGGGGAGTTTTTGGTATATTTCATGCCGTTAGTCAGAGACAGAATATTTGAATCCATTATTTTTCACATCAAATATGTTATCATTTACATTTCCGTTTCATTCTCTCTGCATGGCTGCATCCCCAATGTCCATTTCATTAATTTATTTTTTTGTTGTTGTCGTAAAATCACATTGTAAAAGAAGACGAGGATTAAGTATTATTTTTTGATAAAACACTGGAAATAATACAATTTAGCCTTTTTATTTAGGAGACTGACTGAAAACATGTGGCATTATCCTAATTTTTAAACAATATCGGGTCTCCTCCTCTGTGATGTCCAGCTTGTCACTCGTTCTTTCAGTGTGGCTCTTCAGAATAACTATAAACACGTTTTATTTCTAATGTGGTCAGTCAAAACGTCTTCTCCTCAAGTATTACCCAGCCCTTAACCTCACCAATAAGCTTTAGTCAACACAAATTACGATAATGATTAAATTACTGATCAACGAAAGGAAAGCTGTTTTTTCGGCAGAACATATTTCACAACAATATAATGGCCCAATGCCAATTTCCCCCCTCAGGCCTTAAACCCTGAGCTTTCAACTTAACTGTCAAATGGTTGGTAAATTGGCAAATGGTAAATGGTTGATTGTGAGAGGCTCGAGGGCTTGAAAATGGTATGAAAATGAATGGGACAGCACTGCAACATATTGTGTAACCTTTACAACGTCATAATATGTAACGTACAATTGTAGTTAATTATTTTCTATTTTTTACTACCTTTTTTGCCCGTTTCCAGGCTCTTGCAAGATAAAAAAGGCTCTTGCAAGATAAAAAAAAAAAATTAAAAACAGCTTCAGTAACAAAATGAAAAGAAATAGTTGATGAATAAACCAGGTGTTTAATGTAGTCTGTGATTATAATCATCTGATTTCATGTGTTTTCCTGTACCATCTTAAATCCTTAATGTTTCTGTATACATTTAATATGCCAGGCTGAACGCCCAACTGCTGTCCACTTTGTTTACCTTTTGTTTTTCATGCCTTTTCCCCTGGTTAGCCTGTGTTTAATGTCACAACGCTATGAATTATGGGTAATTTCCTTAGGCAAAGTCTGCAGAAATGCAAGCTTATGGAAAGTGTTCATAAAGGGCCCAAAATGTCTGCGAGAGAGCCTTCAATCACTTGCTGATTTGACAGTGGGACATCCCTATGCTCTCACAGACTTTGCAGGAGTGCACCTCAAAAAAGTCTGTGAGTCTCTTAGTGTGGAGATTGAGCCAATCCCACTTTACCCAACTCCAGTATTGTGTGCTAATGGTATAGTTGATCCAAATGGCTTAACACTCACACAGGAGGTCATAAACTAATTTGTACAGTTTTGTACAATCAATAAACGTGATTATTATCTCTATGTGACAGAATCATTCCTGAATGTCAGTATGGAGAAACACCACACACTGTACAAATGGTATGTGATTTTAACCACGAGACAAATTACTGGCATCCTATCTTTTAACTAGAGCCACAGGCTGCTTTAGATAGTTCCTTTGTGTCATGCATGTGTTGAGCACAGACTCCTACGTCTGTAACAGCCCATGTAGTTTTTCCAAGTGTTTTTCATGGGCTAAATACAATTTGAAGGGAAACGTAACTCCAACCTAGGAATATTCCTCAATATATTAGAAGGAACTGTAGTACAGTATGTATGTCCAGTAAAAAAGAGAGGGACTTTTAAAGGTGTGATTATTGCAAAATCTGACTTTAACACCTATTCAAACTGATGGACCCCTTTAAAGGGGTTTGGAAGAAAATTTACATTGCATGTTGCATACACAGTGGGAAAAAAAGGTACTAATCAAGAACGAATATAATGATGTTGCACATCAGATTAAACAGCAAAGTCTGGGCTACAAGAATATATAAGCCAGTGTTACAGGAACCGCGTGGTACCAAATAGACAGATGATAGTTTCTGTGGACAGGACAAACAAACTTCACTCCCGCT
Source organism: Ophiodon elongatus (assembly GCA_016806645.1). Lineage (NCBI taxonomy): Eukaryota > Metazoa > Chordata > Actinopteri > Perciformes > Hexagrammidae > Ophiodon > Ophiodon elongatus. The sequence goes on along the minus strand of JACSYO010000264.1, from coordinate 1,147,644 downwards.
CGTTTAGCCCCGCTCAGCAGAATCCAATTTATTCACCATATTCAAAACAAATCTACTTGACATCAGTGATGCATTGTTTCAACACTTAGTCTACTTACTGAGTTATAAGTTCTGTTGGCTCAGTTAGCCAAAATGAACTGCTACACGTCTAGGTTGCCTCATATAGACAAAAATAAAACCTAGCTTACTGCTAATATTAGTATATGGCCAATCCAGTGCATGAGCTAACAGTTTTAACTCTACATTTTTCTTTTGTTCAAAGTGTTTTAACGTTTAACGTTCATCTACCTAAACATTTTAACAATTGCTCACAATAATAATATATTACGACCGAAATGTTCATGGAACCAAACAAAACTCTTGATGAACGTGGCATTGAGATCAAGAACAAAGCTCACCGTGGCGCCATCCCTATGAACATGGTGCACCGGCAAATCAAGCTACCCACCCATATACCCATACATCCTTACAGGAATCTATTTCCTGGTTACTAAGCTACCCAAAACATGTTCATTTAGCAAGACTCATTCAACTTGGATCAAAGGACAGGACAAACAAATGAAACAGGACAACTTCACTCCCACTCGTTTAGCCCCGCTCAGCAGAATGAGGACAACAACGGGATCGCAGGGTCAAGTCCGCAAATCACTCTGCTGTCGTAAAACCTGCCCAAAAACAAAATAAAGCGCACCCCCTGCTGGATACAAGCCAGGATGTACACCACACACATAGTAAGGGGACGTCAGTCAGTTATCAAACTTTTCTAGAATATACCAGTGTCATATTACACTGTAAAAACATGTTGGCTGCACATAAAACAAAACAAAAGCACACATGTGGTAACACATTGGTGGGCGTCACACCAGTTTTACATAATCCAAACACAACTCAAAATACCAACTAAATGCATGACCAAAAATGTATTTCCAAATCTCGCCAGCGACTGAACTTGCTCGCCAATATGTAGCTGTCAAGCGAGGTAGCTTTATGCTACATACGCAAACGAGATCCTAAACAAAAGCAGACAGTCCAGGGATTCCTCATGTATCCCTCAAATCCCTATAAACTAAACCCTCAGCGAGATATGAGCCAACGAACACCAGCATCAGACATTTTTTTATCCAGCGATATTTTTAAAATGCCACTTACTTTTGATGAAAAGCTATGAAAGCTACTTTTTTCCGCTAAATACACACTGAAATATGTCCTACTACTTCCTGTATTGCACTGAAATCATTCCGGGCTCATATAGTCCCAGAAGTTCCACGTGGGCAGGGTTAGACTTTCAACGTATAGGAGCAAGCATTTCACACAGGACTGCATCTTATTGATTCTGATTGGCTAACAGTGCTATCAATCTCATTTTGGTGGGTATAGCTCAATTCTATAGGCTCTAACGATTCAAAGGAGGTCTCATTCACTCATATCGACCAATCCGTTGCGGAGATATTGCCTCTCATAATCACATGCCCCTGGCTTTGCGAACAAATGTTGCATGTGGATTTCAGAGCACAAAACATTATTTTGGTTTGGCATTGTGTATGTTAGTGCTGTATTTGGATGTATTGAACACCATTAGTGATATATAAGTGAAATATATAGTTTAGTACATGAGAAAATTCAAATGGTACACATTGTGCCAAATGGCCATTTAAACTGTCTATACTAAAAACTCTCATTTTTCTGCTTCACTTTATCAAAGTCAAACTTTGCAAAGAGAATGTTCACATATTGTGCTATGATTTGGTAGAGGTTTAAACCTGCAGCTGGATCATTCCTAAGGGTTAATCGTCCTGAAAGTGCTTTATTGCTTTTTAGGCGAACCTGACATTTCTTTTTTATTTCTGCTGTGTTCCATCTTCAATTAATCTTAACCAGTTCCATATATACTGATATTTACACGTCTGAATGAATCTCACAAGTGTTCCCTTTATAATAACACCAAGAGTATTCGAATATACCTTGTGGTTGCAGAGATATCATCTTTTTAGTATGGGTATGCAATTTTCGAGCAGAGGCCTACTTAATTTGCTTAGATTGCCTGTAGGTCAGTCACACTGTAACTGAAAAGGCTACTATTGGTTTAATGTTTTATTTTGGTGAGGAACTTAGATGAGAGCAGATACCTTGATGAGATGTTGAGAGTGTTGTGGTGTTTCTTATTCTTAACATAGCATAGTAGCATGAATTAACTTTTTTCCATTTAGTGAGTCTATTATACCACAATAAGAAGTTTCTGACAAAAGTAAGAAAGGGCCTTCACAGCATTTTGTGGTTCTACTCATGTACTCTGAGGATATTTAGCCACTGTAGGGGCATGACTCTCGGGAAGGCAATGTCAGCCTCGTGGGCGGTCCAACAGTCCACATTGAAATCCATCCATCCATCCATTATCCGAACCGCTTATCCTTCTTAGGGTCGCGGGGCGCTGGAGCCGATCTCAGCTTACATCGGGCGAAGGCAGGGTACACCCTGGACAGGTCGCCAGTTCATCGCAGGGCAGACATATAGAGACAGACACCCACATTCACACCTAAGGGGAATTTAGAGTCCAATTAACCTGCATGTCTTTGGACTGTGGGAGGAAGCCGGAGAACCCGGAGGGAACCCACGCTGCCACGGGGAGAACATGCAAACTCCACACAGAAGGACCGCCCAGACCGGGAGACGAACCCAGACCCCTCTTGCTGTGAGGTGACAGTGCTAGCCACTACACCACCGTGCAGCCCTCCACATTGAAATATTAAAAGAAAAATACTGCATGAATTGCCACAAAATCTTGCAGACTTTCATGGTCCCCAGAGGATGAATCCCAATTAAATCAGTGATCCACTGACTTACATTTTACATTGGCCTTCTTCTTTTTTCAGTGAAATCTCTCAACAACTATTGGATAATCATCAAATTTGGTACCGATAGTCATGGTGTTTAGAGGATAACTTATTCTGACTTTGTTGATTCTCTGACTTTTAACATATCCAGAAAAATATCAAGGATAAGAATAACATTGTATACAATATATAACCATTCATGGTTGCCAGACAATGTGTATTTCTCTTTGTCAAGGAAGGATCCTTCAACGGCCGGATTTCAAGGATGCTACTTCAATCCCGCAGAAGAAATGTTCCAATGTCGAGGATCCTTTGAACCAAGGACTGAATCCTTCATTGAGAGGTTTTTATGGATGCATGTGTGTATCCGCTAGGCTTCTACAACACCTACAATTCTATGCGTACAAGGCTTTTCCTGTCCCCCGATTTAGAGAGAGGAAATATGCTCGTAAATTTTCAGTCACGTCACCTCAGCAGTCCGACAAAATCTCTCAATGAACAAATTTGAGGTGAAAAATTGTCAATCCAGTTGCTGAATCTCTCTACAAGGCTTAATTTAAAAGTTTGTTACAACCTTCGTTGCGCAGCGACAGACTCGTTCAGCAATGGTCTCATTCAGGGAGCTATTAATAGTACTTAGTACGGCAACAGCAGAGACAGACAGCAGGGTAGAGCCAGTGTAATTTCACATCTAATTCTGAGAATTAAGGCATTATTTTGAACAAACCAGAGTGGGCAATTGCTGGAAGTGGAAAGACTAGACTAACCAAGACAGTTTAAAATGAGTTTCATTTTGTTTCTGTTGAGTTGGAATGAAGTTACTGTCGGATACGTAAAATTACTGTGTTTTACAATGGAGTCTGGTAGGTGTGAGAAGAGCATAACAGCTGTTTGTTTTCACATTCTAACTCGATGACTTGTGGCTTCATTTTGATCAAACCAGCATTAGTAATTTCTGAATAATGGAAAGAGCTAACCAATACAATTATGATTAGTTTTCTTTTGTTTCTGTCGCATTTGACTGAAGTGTGTTTTATAATCGTAGAGGTAAAATTGCAGTATTTTTAAATGAAGTCTGGTGGCTTTTAGGAAAATATGTTAATTATTTCTCCGTTTTTATCAGTGGTCCAACCCCAATCACAAAACAAAACACTCCGTTCAACACCCGGTCATTAAGCAACAAAGGCCTAATCATAAATTAATTAATTACTGACAACAACCTTGATATCCTCGGTCTCACTGAAACTTGGCAAAAACACCAGGACTACTATGCACTAAACCAGGGGTGCCCACACTTTTTTGGCTTGCGAGCTACTTTTAAAATGACCAAGTGAAAAAGATCTACCTACATTAATAATGCTAAATATCTATTTATATATATATATAGCATTATTAATGTATAAATATGCATAGTATACTTTATATTTACAATATTGGCGTACCTTGCATAACTGCATGAACCCTTATGACACAGTACAATTCTGTACATTTTTGGTCATTACATTTTACTCTGATGACTTGCACTGAATGGAATCAGCAAGGGTTGCATAGTCCGGACAGTAGCTGCTGGTAGCCAGCCTCAGGCAGACTTCCAAATGGTCATCAGTCATGGTGGAACGGTGTTTGGACTTTATATTTTTCATGTGGGAAAAGGCTGACTCACATAAATAAGTAGAGCCAAATAATGCAGTCAAGAAGGTAGCACATTTCCTCATGTTTGGGTACTTTTCCTCTGTGAGTAAGTTCCAAAACTGTCCATGAGCTCTGGACTTCAGCTGAATGTCAGCCTGTAGTGTCAACATCTCATCCTCCACTCCAGACCAGCTCAGGTGAAACAGCGTTGCAATTTTTGATGCGAGTGAATCAACCTCAATGTCTTCCCGAAATGGGTAGCACATGAATGTAACGACTGTAAAGCAAAGTCTTGAAAGCATTTGTCAAACTCTGACAGACACTTGTCAAGCTGCTCTGTGTAGACGCACTGTGAAGTTGCGCACACGCCTTCCGTTGCGTCTTCAGCTCTGACACGAGGTTCTTTAATAGACATACATTGGAAGGTTAACTAATTAGCTCGCCGGAGTTTTGCAGTAGCTCTTGCGGTTGACCTCGCATGTGTGGTGACCCGTGTGTTAGAAAACACGTGATCTCGGACTGGCTGCTCTGTATGTCAATCAAGTGGCAAATGCCGTAGGGAGGATGGATGGTAGGCTAACGTCTAATTTTTTTTGAATGGCATGCGATCTACCCGCACTACCTTTGCGATCGACCGGTCGATCGCGATCGACGTATTGGGCACCCCTGCACTAAACCAAACCACCCCGACATTACTTCGACAAAACTCACCCTGATGGCCGTGGAGGAGGAATCACCGCTCTTTACCGCCATCACATCAAAACAGCCCTACTACCATCCAAACGCCATGCTCATTTGAATACCTGACATTCAAGCTCTCTGGTCCTAAACCCTTGGTCATTTAAATTATCTACCGTCCCCCCCAAACCCAACACTACCTTCCTCTCCGACCTATCTGAATTCCTCACCCAGCTCTGCTCCTTCTCACCTTCCATCCTGCTGCTTGGTGATTTCAACATCCACATTGACTCCACAGACTGTAAAAAAGCCACACAATTTCTGGACATGCTTGGATGCTTCAACTTCACTCATCACATCAATCACATTTCCCCACCCATAACCACGATCACATCCTGGACCTGGTCTGCTCCACATGACTCTCCATCAATCACCTCTCCGGCTCTGACTTTACCATCTCCGACCACCTAGCCATCATCATGGACATTGACATCCCAATCCCAGAACCCAAACAGATGCGCACCATGACCCTCTGTAGTATTAAGTCCATCTGCCCCTTATCCCTGTCAGCCTGTCTCACTGAAAAACTCTCCACCCTCAAGCCCTCGTTTAACCCTTCCCCCATAGACCTGGTCAACCTCTACAATAACACACTGTCCTCCTGCCTTGATCAGCTTCACCCTCTCAGAAACAAAACTGTTTTTTTCACCAGCACTGCTCCCTGGTTCACACCTGAACTCTGCCTCATGAAATCACGGAAACGCTGACTAGAGCGACTCTCCAACAAAACCGGACTCGCAGTACACACCCTGGCTTACAAAGAATACATACAGCAATACAAACTGGCTCTCAATACTGCACGTTCCACCTACTACTACTCTGGCATCATCCACTCCGGTTCCGCCAACCCCAAGGTCATCTTGGCCACAATAAATAAACTTCTCAAACCTATGGATAATTGCTCACACTCCTCCACAGCTGAGAAATACAACTCCTTCCTGTCTTTCTACAAAACCAAAATTGAGACCATCTACAATCAACTGGCCACCTCCAGCACCACACGCCCCGACCCTGGGTCTGTAAATCCCCCCTTAACTCCCCATTAACTGGTCACTTTTCCCTAATCTCCCCCTCAGACCTTAATAAATTACTATCTGGCATAAAAACTCCAACCTGCGACCTGGACCCCATCCCTTCCACTTTAGTCATGGCTTGGCCTGGCCTTGACCCTAACATCCACAAAAACTACAGACCCATCTCTAATCTCCCTTTTATGTCTAAAATACTGGAATGCACTGTTCCCAACCAACTCAAAACCCACCTGGACTCCAACCAACTGTATGAACCATTTCAATCCGGATTCACAGCACAGAAACATTCCTAATCGAAATTTACCAACGACCTCCTCTCCTCTGATGACCACTCCCTCAACATCCTAATCCTACTGGACAGTGCAGCCTTTGACACCATCAACCACTCCATCCTCCTCTGCCGTCTTGAGTCCCCCCTCCATATTACTGGCACAGCCCTCCTGGTTTAAGTCATACCTCTCCGACCGCCAACAGTTCATTATCATCAATAAATCAAAGTCTGACACAGCCCCAGTCTCTCAAGGTGTCCCCCAAGGTTCAGTACATGGTCCCCCCTACTCTTCATCCTCTACTTGCTCCTCCTTGGCAAAATAATACGCCACCATGGTCTCCATTTCCACTGCTATGCTGACGACACACAGCTCTACATCTCCTCCAAATGCATCACACCCACTACCTACTCCACCATCACCAACTGCCTTACAGATATAAAGACCTGGATGCAAGCCAACTTCCTCAAACTCAACAGCGACAAATCCGAAATCCTCATTATCGGCCCCAAATCAAAAATCCCACCACAACTTCTCCCTCTGCATCGATGGCACCACTGTTCCTGCTTCTACACACATCTGTAACCTTAATGTCATCATCGATCCAACCCTCTCCTTTGATCACCAAGTCAAGCACATCACAAAAAACGTCTTCTTTCATCTTAAAAACATTGCCCGTCTACGCCCCTCCCTCTCCTCATCAGCCGCTGAAACATTCATCCACGCCTTCATTACCTCATGACTGGACTACTGCAACAGCATCCTCTACGGCACATCCACCAAAATCAACAAACTACAATACATCCAGAATTCAGCTGCCCGTTTGCTCTCCCGCTCACGCACCAGAGATCACATCACCCCAGTCCTTCAAAACCTCCACTGGCTCTCCATACAGCTAATAATACAGTTCAAGATTCTTCTCATTACATACAAAGCTTTTCACTACCTAGCTCCTTCATACCTTTCTGACCTCCTGCACCGACGCAACCTCAGATCTGCTGACGCCAACCTCCTTACCCCCCTACTCTGTCCAAGCCTCGGACCTGGAGGGGACAGGGCCTTCTCCATTGCTGCCCCCTCCTTCTGGAACTCTCTCCCGAGCACCTCAGGCATTATCCTTCACTCGCCACTTTCAAAAAAGCACTTAAAACTCATCTATTTAAATCTGCTTTTAACCTGTGGTGCTAGTTAAGACTGTTTTTGTTTTGTTTCTTACTGTTATGTCATCTCTCTTGTGTACACTGTTATTGCTTCTATTATTTGTTTTCACCATATAAAGTGCCTTGAGTACCTTTTAAAGCGCTATACAAATAAAATGTGTTAATATTATTGTTAATTGTGTATTTTGTACATTAATAAATAATAATAAATTGATTGATTGTTTATTTAACAGGCGTAAATATTTTGAATCTGTTTATATTTCTTGGAGCATTGTAAAATCAATATACTTACTAGAAATTGACTAGAATTATTATTAAAAATAAGGTTAAAAAAACTTCTTTACACCCAAACGCTCGCTAGGCAGTTCCAACGTGTGCTCTCCAAATGCTAGGAAGGAGTCTTGCCTCTGTAGGACCCAACTTGTAAGGACCTGTCCTATTAAGACATTTTCCTTGACTTTTAGAAACACCCATTGTATCCTAATGGCTTGATCCCTCAACTTTTCTTCTTGCGGCACCATTAAACATTATATTATTTAATATATTGCCATGAATTTTGGTACGGACATCTATGTCCCCAACAGGATAAATTGGAATATCTTTGGTTTTTGCTGAAAATATAATAATGCTAGTGATCATGATGATTATTATGTTCAGTGAGATGCCACAGGAGCACCAGGTTTGCAATGAACATGACCACTAGAAAAAAAACTATAATTTCATATATCTGTTGCTGCTGAACCACTTCAGCAGAATGGTAGATTTAGGTGAGAAATGGAGATAATAGCAGGCCTTAATAGATCTCATGGCAGTAAATATTTTTTTTAAAGTAAGCGATGTGTTGCACTGACTGCCTGGCCCTCTATGGTAAGTAGGAGATAATGCCACAGGCACATGGGAAGGCTGAAGGACAGGAGCTCTCAGGACTGTCAACCTCAGAGCACAGACAGGTCCACTGGGATGATGAACTAATGCAATCTCTCTCCTCGCTGTCCTCTCCCTCTGATCCTCTCCTCATCCTACACCACACTTTACTTGCCTTCCTTATTTCCTTTCCTCTGTGTCTTATCCTTTTCACTCACTCCTATCTCTTTGTCCTACCTTTAGTTTTCTGTTGTTTTTTTTCTCCATAAGCCTTTCTCTTTCACCCGCTTATCCTCCGCCTTCTGTATCTTTGCTGTCTCCCCACCATCAGCTTTGTATTCTAGCTGCCAGGAAATGAGAAAGGCACTCAATTACTGTGCTCATTGAATCATTAATGTCAAGGTTGTAGTGTGTTCTGATGGCCAACAGGCAACAGCTAACAGAGAGTGCGCTTCGGAACAAATCTTCTGCTGTATGTCCCAACAAGACAGACACGGTTTGATATGGGTCTCACACTGATAACAAAACCTTGGATGGAAATCATGGCGAGCAAAATGATAAGAGCAGTATTAATGATGGACCTGGCTGGCCCTGTATACACAATGATAGCATGATTTGGGCTTCTAACAGCAGCAACCGGAACATATCAGATGAGAGGATGGCCTGGCAAAGAGTCTCATTACAATGTAACCTTGTAAACCTGCCCCTCAGAGCTTTTATACTACTTAAACACACATGTAGGACTATCTGCTGATCACATAACCCTGGTGTGTGCGCATAAAGCTGTTGCTTTGGCAACGTAGATTGCAGTTATCAAGTTTCAGGGTTTATGAGTTTAGAGATGAATTTACGTTCATGCATGGGCAATAATCTCTGACGATTGTTAATTTTATTCTATGGATTGTGATTTTGTGTGAATGGCATTGCATCGTGCAGTCTGCTAAAACCAGCTTACAAACTAAATATCTATGAATATGACGGTCAATTGTCTGGTGGTTTTGGAATCTTTTTCCCTTGACATGGGATATCATTTTGCAGGTCACTAGAAAGAAAAACAGACATTTCCAAGCATTGTCTTTAAATCTGTTACAGTCAATATGTTTACAATAATAATGGATCAAATGACTGTGTGTAGCCTGTAGGAGGGGGTCTCCCACAGAGACTTATCAGCTGACACTACAGTTTTCAGTTTCAGCATCTTGCCATTTTGGTTTTCATCCACAGAAGGGAGCTTTTGTAAGCAAAAGTGCTTTAAAAACCCCAACAACTCTGCCATATTAATTGGAAAGGTAATAGTATGGTAAGTTACGGCTTGTGGCAAAACAGTAGAAAAAAGTTCAGTTAATAAGAGAATTAAAGTTGATATTATATGCTACTTTACACATAGACTACATGCAATGTTTGTTCACTGGCTACATGTACAAATGCAGGAGGTAGTGTGATCTTAGTGCATGTAAAGGATGGATGTGTAGGAGTGGGTTATAATGGATAGGCATACCAATTGCTTAACTTTGACAATGGAAACTGGAGGGCACATCTTGACATCTTAAGATCCATTGGGGTATGGCAGCTTGTTGTCAAGGTCTCACAAAGAATTGAAAATTATCTGTGGAAGAGACTCCAACTCCCCCAGCTGTCATATTATTTAAATATCTTTACATGAGTGAAGCCTTCAAATTCTTAGCTGTGCACTCACAAAAATGCTGTCCAAAAATACTAATGGGCTTCATTCTCAAAATGGAGCAACTTTTAAATGCCTAATCAAAAAGCTTTTCTGATCTATAAGTTTGCCTGAGACAACTAGGCATAAGACAGCTGAACTCATGTTCTTCCTGCACACTACGTTTTCTGAAGTAATGATTACATTATGGTGACAAATTGATGAACTATTTTGTTGCATTGAGAAGATACTACCGATGTTTTGTGTGGGTGCACCACGACCACCCGTTATAATTACACTGATAACTCATCTAGAACTGATGTCAAAATCCTCCTTGAAGCCAGGGTAGAACACATCATTACACACTCTCACCCTCATATAACAAATTCAGACTTGCACTGCCTGTCTCGGCCCTGTGCTCTAGCTGAGCTCGCGCTATCATTTCTAAAAAGTCAACAGATGGTAGGTCTTTCTCCTTCACTTCCCTCATCTCACGGAGTGGTTTGTGGTCTGTCTACCTATCTTAAGGAATCACCCCCTGCTTCTATTTTTTAAATCAGGCTCAGAAAATCGCTTTCGTAATTGGTACTATCATCATTCTCCTCTTCCACTCTACATGACCTTGCTTTCCTCACCTCAACACCCCAAGACTATACCAGTACTTCGATGCCCCTCACTCTATCCACAGCATCACCCGACTCTAATGAAACATTTAGACTGAAATAAAAATGCTGGATTACAGTGATTTGCCCAAATTTCTGCATGTTCCCTCTCTACCTCTCTACCCTGTGTAACTCGTGCCCTTGTCTGTGGCTTTCCTAAATTGATGCATTTTACATTCTTCCTATTTTCCCTCCAGCCTCTAAGGAGCCACACACCCTCAACTCTGTTGCTCCTCTATCTTTGTAATAACCTTTGACCACCTGGCTGCAATTCCTCCATGTCCCAACTCTCTGACGACATATTATCTCCACAGCGAGGGCTACAGAGTTACTACTGACTTGCCATCATAGCATTGAAATCCATCTTTTCAGCCAAAACTCACCGCCAGCTAAACATAATTTACAAACAAAAACAAAATGTGACTTTGGGGTTTCCTTATAAAATATAATTATTTCATACACTTCCCTAAACAGTGTAGTGTTTTCTCAGCTATGACTGCACTTTCAGCTGTTATATATACAGTATATGTAAAAATGTACCTATTGCAACCTGTTCTGGATTAATATATACATTTAGTGACTGCATTGTAGTTTAGACTATTTTGTTTTGATTAGCTAACACCATAGATACAAATTGGTTATTACTCTCTTCAGCTTTGCCCCTCAGACTCGTGATTAGTTTTACAAAACTAACATGGATGAATTAGGATAGTAATTTTACTTAGGCACATTTGGGTACTCACAAATGTGTATTATAATCTATACATCAATAGCAAAAGCACAGTTTTACAAATGCACACATCACAATTTGAATAAATAATAATATATTAGGTGCCAATTTGTTACTTAATCTTCACAGATCTGATCATGTTCACCTTTGAAAACAGTATCCAAATGTCTAAAAATATTTGTGACTTTTTTTGTATTTATTTAAAGGTTGTTAAACGCGTGCACACAGATCGCCTGAGATCAAGTTACATTTGCGTGTGGAGTTTTGAGAGTATTTTCACGGTGTCCGGTTCCACACAGATCCGAAAATGCATGCTGCGTTTAAGTACTTGTGGTAAATTGGGACATCTGGTCTTTCGGTTAAATCATGTGTAATTTCAAATAGGAAAATACTTTATTTTCTCTAAATAGACAGAATAGCTTGTCACCCCTCGATTAGACCACATATATTAACCACTATGTACTCTCTACTGTAGCCTATGAGTGTAAATATATGGTTTAAATAAGCTTTAGAGAGTAATTCATGTTGGAGCAGTGATCTTTTCGAAAGTACTATTTTCTTGAGATGCGTGCAGATAACTAAACCTGGAGTCTGGAATGTCCGTCATTTCATTTGCAAAAATAGGACAAAATAAACAGCAATTAATGGGGCCTGAAAGGAAACAGGCATGATAGAGATGTGAGGCAATGATTACTGCTTTGAAGGAGGGCTTCTAAGAGCCCTCAGCTCCTTTCATGTATAATAGAGTAATAAAGCAGGCACTCTCTCAAGCAGGTAGTGCATTGTATTACCATTCCCCCTGGGCTAATCAGTATGCCCTCAGGAATGATTTCTCCATGTTAACCCAAAGAGTGTAAAATAATACTGACAGATATTGTGATAAAAGGGGTTAAACGTGTTGAGATTTTGTTTTTATGGCTTTATCTTATGGTTTGAAATTCTTCAAACATTGTGAAGGCAATGTTTCATCCCTCTTGGTACTCCAATATAGTGTCTGTATTCTCATTATAAGCTATTTATTAGTATGTGTGTTTCTTTAGTATTGCGAGAAATACTGAACAATATTTGCTCTGCCAACATCAATAAGATAATTCAAGTACAAAGTGTACAAGCCTTTTGTACAAAAAAAAGTGATGACAAGACTGCCAGCTGATCTTGGTGCCACCTGCCAGGGGATGTTGTAGCACTTCAGACTCGTTCTGACTGGCCTAAGGGGTGCTGTTTTATTGATTTAAGCATGTGACTTGTGGGAATGATGCAACTGCAATCTGGCCCAGGTCTAAAATTACCACCTGCCAATGCCAGTAAAATCACATCTTTACCTCCCCTGAGTCATCATCAGAAAAAATACTGTTGCATTGTACAAACAACATTTATCAATACATAACTGCAGCAAGAACTGCTTCAGATTTTTTACCATGAAAACAATGAAAGAGGTATTTTCTTGCTTTTATACATACTTCATGTCAATGTTGACAATAATTTGCTCCAGTAATTTTTTATGACAGTTGATCCTATCTAAATAAAGGGCTGCTGGCAACAGGGAGCTCAGATAGAGCTCCAAACACTAAAAGCATGGTGATGAGTAGAACAGTCATTTTAATGTAAGCAATCTTAAAGTAGAACTGAAATAAAAGCAATTACACAGATGGAAAAGTTACATTGTGATTTCTCGTGAGGACCATGTAAGGCCGTTTAAGTGATGTTGATGTACTCGTTGATGCTCTCAGGGCGCAGGACTGGACATGCGGTGGGGCGCGACGCGTAGACGTTGGCGCGAACCGGAAGTCACTCGAGTTACATTACATTACATTTCATTTAGCAGATGCTTTTATCCAAAGCGACTTACAATAAGTGCATTCAACCATGAGAGTTCAAATCCAGAACAACAAGAATCAAGAGAGTAGGTGGTTGGGTGGGCTGAGGTAACCAAGGTTAGAACTTGATTGGGAGACAGGGGGGTGAAAGAGGAAAGAGAAGGGGCAGAAGATTAAGTTGATGGCAATGTAGCTATAGAGGATGGATTAGTAAACGAGGAGCATATGTCATCTATCTTTTTTGTAAAATAAGTATATAATAATGTAGCGACCCTCGGTCAGGAAAGCTACGAGACGTTATATTGCTGGTTACGTTTTATTAGTGGACAATACACAGGCTACTGTGGGCCTTAGCCTACGCCAACACAACAGTCAACACCGTTCAACGTTCCTTTAACATACCGCTCTATCTGCTCTCGCTTATAGACTAACTCAACAGGCTAGCAGCACAAACAACAACATCCCACTTCACTCGCTCTGCCAATCCCAGGTACGCTAATGTGTGCCACCCACCCCCATAGGTAGCTAGGATGATTGACAGGTTTTACAGCTTCACAGGGCATGAGACCTTCACTGACCTCCTGAACTCAGTAAATGCAATAACCACTCATTTTATCTCGAACAACTTATTCCTGTAAACACTTATAACATAACAGGTTAACATTCATGTCACTCAGTCCGTTACAATAAGTTAGATAGGGTTTTGTTGTATTCAATGTACAATTGTTTTCATTCAAAGTAAATACTTTTTTACTTAAACTTGGAACCACTTTTCGGCTCATTTTTACCAGCCGAGTTCCTCATGGGCCATAAAAGGAAGGAGTCCTTCTCTACCTTAACAAAAGCACAGAGACGAGCAATTGGGAAAACCCACTTGGCGGGTGTGCTCGGAGGCACTGCAGGAGAACGCATGCCAAAGCAGCCTGGACAGAGCACTGATTAATAAAAGCATTGAGAACCTCTATTCTAGTCTGTTGCCTTCATTGTGCTTCGGGAAAACCCACGGTGGTATCCGAGGAGCGTTACAATCACCTTTGTCAACGTTTCACATTTCCACAAATAGCCCACAGATATGTTCCATTAATAACATGAAGTGACGCTATAATTCAGACTTTATACATACATACCGTGTGTTTGATGCTTTGCTGTTGTTTTGCTCGCAAAGGCGTTCTCTCCTAAACAGGATTGCTTTACAGCTTCACTAATCAATATTTTTCTATCAAAGAAAAGCTTTCCATATGGCAACGGCTGAGCCAGCAGCCCGCAGCTAACAGTGCTAACAGTACAAACAACAGCAACAGAGCTAACAGTGTTTGCGTTTGGGGAACCAGAGAATGGCAGAGTATCAGCTGTAACCGCTGTGCGGAGTGTGGAGCTTTTGCCATGAACTATCAAGTGGGGCATGCTCGCATGCACTAACCGGCGACGTAAACAAAACACAGAAACTTGGATTACAACTCACACAGAAGGAGAGTGACTTCATTCTTTGCTCAGATAGACATTACTCCACTATATCTTTACATATTAAATAGTTGTTTTCTATATTAATACTCTGAATATCAAATAGAGAACCTTTAACAATGGGTCAACTGACAAATGTGAATTGAGTCATTTGAATGATAACAGCTGGCGAACTACCAGCCTCTGCAGTGTGACTTAGTGTCATGGAGCATTTTAGCATCTTTCATCTAATTATTTTTATCTTTACGGGTTACAAATGTTTTGGTTCCCTCCTGAAGAGTTTCTAGCAAAACAGCTCTGATATAAGCACTGTGCAGCAACAACAAACTAATTTAGCTAGCTAGCTCACAAATCAGTTGTTTATCTGTTACTCGTGGAGACCAAAACAAACATAACACATTCCTGTATGCGACAATGAGTTATTATTTTAGCTTTAAAGATTTTATCATCTGCTAAATTTCTTTTGAGCAGCACATCATTATCATCAGTCCCTCTGACTTTTAATGTGCCTTCAAAAATATCTCACTAACCTTAGCAACCCATGCTTTTGGGTCTTTTACATCCTGTAACACATTACTTATATTGCAGATAGCTTGAGCTGGCTTTTACGTCATGATGACAGACAGATTTGGTTGAAGCATAGGCCCTCTGATTAGGATATAGTTTCAATTAATAAAGACTTTATGAACTGTGTTAAGCTAATGCAGTCATTAACAGTGCATGAGTGATTGACTGGCACCCTTTTTCACACACTCATGCCTTCTTTGCAGTTAGTCTTGTTAGTGAAATTTCCATATGTTAAATATTCATCTTCCACATTGGATGTCCATGTGTATTTGATGTCATTACTTGTTTACAATACATTGGTGTGCAGGGTGTCTGTATGCAGTGGGGCCCTTCACACTGAGCTAATGTGGGAAGAGGTGGTTTCCTCCATGATGAACTGCTTCAAAACTGATCCCATTATTTCCAGGCCTCTGCCTGGCAGCGGCTGTAAAAGACATAAAGTCTTGGTGCTTAATCCTGTTAGTGCTGCAAACCTGACACTGCTTATTGGCTCCGTGGTAGTGTGTGAACATTCAGGACCTAACTGTTTGCCCTCTAAATATACTGTATGGAATTAAATTATTACAGTCATACTTTACTGACACTTCACTGATATGGCCTGTTTGCTCTAAGAGGAACAAAACATGGGTTGAGAAATACGTTTTAGCTCGTGTGTGGTCTAAATGAAGTGCATCTGTATACATTACTGTATAAAACAATTATAGCAATTTCAAAATAGTTATAAATGAATAAAGCAAAAATTAAGGACACATTCATGATTTTCATGATAATCAAGCAGTGAATGTTTTGCATATCTATTTCAGTTCTCCTTGATAGAGGGCGGGTGCTGATGACAAACTGAGTAAAGTTACTGTGCAGGTGAAGATGGATTGGCTTGTCAGCCTGAGGGATCAGAAGTAGCTGTGGTTTGTCAGGTCTTTGTCAGGACTGGGATCAGGGGACCACGCCTAGAGGAGGGACACCAATGGTTTAAGGTGGGAGCAGAGTGGAAATAGGACAGTCATATTCACTGTGGCATAGAGACCACACACTATGACTGCTGAAATGGCTTTTCATCTGTTATAGCTTGAAAGACAAAGCTGAGGTCAGTCAGCATTCACTTTGAAAAACAGTATCAAGGTCCTGTAAAGTCAGGACACTCTGTCACTGTAACTGTACAAACTTGCTCTAAAATTACAATAAAATTCTGACAGCTTTCTGTTCATTAATTAAAATACAACGGAAAGAGATTGTTTGGTTAGAAGGAACAGGGAGATTCTTGACCAAAAGTTTTACAGCTGCCCACTCTGATACAGAAAACCACAACATCTCTCTTGAAGATAAGTGTCCTATTGCAGAGGATAATGGAGCAATCTGCATGGTAATGGATATATTTGGAACAGTAAGTGAAGAGTTAGACAAAGCTGAAATGGGCTGTCATGGTTCGGTAATTGTGCTGGAGAAACGTACAGTTGCTTCACATGGAAAGATGGATAAAGCGTTCAAGAAATGGGGGACTCTCAAAGACAAAAGAGTTTTGTCTGAGAATAGTAGATACAACAAGCTTGTGAGACCTGAACATTTACCATGTGGTTTGCTTCTTTAACTTTTATATCTGCCAACACAAATATTTCACAATTTTCCTAAAAGAGGAAAGCAAAAGACCATTTAGAGTGGCAATATTAATTACATTGTGCCCGTTAAGACAGATAGTAAAGAATCTGGCGATCAAAACACGTGTAGTATATATAGTGGGGAAGTTATGCCGTGGCTAGTTCAGGAATATTCCCCTACAAAGTCTAAACACTGGTTCTTGTGAAGGGAGTTGGCTGAAGATCTAATGATGGGATGTGGAACAGCACCGGTTTGCACTGCAATGACAACTGACAGCAGCAGAGAGAACAGTTTCCAAGTAACCCAAAACAGAATCACTCTTAAGAAGGATGTTTTCAATTTATCTAAAATATACAATTAAACAGTGAAGGCGGATGTTATTGATGAGCGAATGGTGCGTCACTTTAAGAGTTGCTTACACAAAGAATTGTGGGAACATCTCCTTTTCTTTCATAAAGGATGGCTCAGTGACACTGGACAATGTGTTCGTCTGGCATGATGGAAGAGTTTGGCACCGTGATTTGAAAGCGCAATTGTTTGAAGGGGAAATGCTTGCGTGTTGGAAAGTCGTGTCACCAGCATATCTAAGTATCTGACGTCTATATCGGTACCAAAGAAATGCAGATCACTTGCAAGTAAGAGTGCACAGTTTGTCACAAAGATCTGATTAGAGAAAGTATTGACAGTACTGTGCAGGGCTGGTTGTGATTATAGTTTTGAATGTGTTGCTGTCTGTTTTCACTGATGTTCTGGACACATTATCATTACTGTGTTATCGGAATTAATTGGTTGACTAAAAGTGACAATTTTGTACTCTGCAACTCTAAAAAACAAATATTGTATATTATGCTATACACTAGCATCTGACAAATGACTGCATTTTCTCTTGTATGTTGGTTGGACTTTATTGTATATCTGTATTTCTGAAGGCCAAATTCAGACCTGCACTGACATATAAAGTAAAATATACAGCTCTGCATTGTATTGAGTTTTTTTTCTTTTCAACCGTGCTTGAACCCATATAATCATTACATCATTGCGTTCGTACACTTTTATGAAAATGTGACATTCAAAAATATAACATCAAAACCACCATTTTAGTCTTTATTAAAATATGTTTTGATGAAAAACATTTTGTTTATTAAACTGTTTCTTGTAATTTGTAGTCTTAACTACAAAACATCTTTCATTAAATTATTAATGAACTACTGACTTGTTGTCAAATGTAATCAAACAGGATCAACCTAATCATTCATATGCACTCTTAATTAGGTTGAATGATGTTCCTGCTGAGCGATAACCCGCTCCATCACGTGAGATCCCTGTTCTCTGTAGGCGTTTGTCTCACACAGTCTGAACCAAGCTGAGTTCAGCGCTTTCTGGCTTGTTGACAGAAACTTTTCCCACAAACCAATACAAAATAAATAAAGTAATATAAAGAGTAACGTAACGAATAACCTTTTGGATATTGTGGCATCACAAGGGGACAGGTAGTGGAGGGGCGCTACATTCCCTCTCATGATCGGCGGCCACACCACAAAATGGCCGCCGTGGCCGACACTTCATCTCCCAGACTGCCTCATCACTCACCCAGCTGCAGGTGCTTAAGGCACCTAATTGAGGCAGGACTGGGAAGCTTCATAAAAGGCAGAGGGGAGAGCACGGAGGAAGGGAGCCGGACAAGCAGTATGAGAACGGACAGCTGTGTGGGGGAAAAGAATAAAAAGGACTATGAAGAGGAGGACCTTGTAGCCTGGACTTTGCTGTGCTAAGTTTTCTTGTTTAAAGAACCGTTTTCTCCTCTGGGACGCTTTGTGTTTATTGGACTTTTTTAGATTTTTGATTTAAAGGAATTACCTGAGTTGCCCATGGTATGGAAAAATAAACCATCCACTTCATTTAAACCTTCTGATTGTGCCTGCTTTTCAGCTCTCTTGCACTGCCCCACCCTAGCTGGCCCTATGGATCGCCTGTGAAACAGCAATATTTAAGAAGTGATGAAATATTTTATTACACTTCCTGAGTAACTTTTCCAACACTGCACATGACAAACATTAGTCTGACTGCTTCATTCAGTTATTATTGTCAAATGTCAAAACAATGTTTATCCTGGGAACACTTATCACTCGTGTGCCACGGCTCGTGGTTCAAATTTACACAAATAGTTTCAACACACTTTAAGAGGTTTCAGTTAGAGCATGTGAGAGGTGACATTGGCAGGGCTAACCTCACCTGTTGAATTACTGTTGATTGAAAGGCACAGTAAAACCCATTATGTGGGCACTCACGGATGCAGTTGCTCATATTACTCACACTTTAGTTGTGCTAATGTAACCAGGTAGATGATTTGAGTTTCTAATATTTTATTTTATGATTTTCTATTTTTTTTTTATCTAATCAGGCTGATTTAAGTCTTTAATGTCATTCTAATCTAAATGTAGTTCTGTTTGTTAAAGAAAGTGTCAATCACAGTAGTTTAACCTAGATAGGCTTCTCATTGGTTATTTCGGGAAATGCAGACTCCCGATTGGGTAAAGGAAAGTAACTCCCACCCTCCTACCAGGAACAAGATTTGACGTTACCGAGTGAGAAAATCCGCGATTGAATGAGTGCTTATTCTTTTACAAATTATTTCAGCCGACACAAGTGATAACGGATAAAACTGTGAGCGACGCATTGTGTGCGTTGTGAGACTGCACTTATGTGACGTGAGGTGATTCAGAGACCTTTGCAAGGAGTTACAACTTTTGGCAGGGTCTTGGTGAGTTTTGCTGAGTTAAAGTAGCATGCTAACTGTATTAGTCACGTGTGGCCACGTGCGAAGCGAGGGCATTGCTATGTGAAGCTGCTGTTAAAACTACAGCTGTGAAATGGAGTGTTACATGTTTAATTAAAGCAGCATATTTTTCATTAATAGTTTGTTGGAAAAGATGGATATGGGTTGTTGCTAAATTAATTGTTCTTGGTCTTTTGGTACTTTTGTTGGTGTAATACTGTGCATGTTTACAATGTGACTGCTCTGTTATGCACTGCCAGTGCTAATAATAATATGAAGTAAGTTTAAGAACTACTGAATATTTGCATTGAGATTATCTTAAAACATGAATGTGAAGTAGAGACAAAAAATATTCTTTTTGTTATTACTCAGTTCATGATTCAAAAGAGAAACACATAATGTTTAACCCAGGGTTAAATAGCAAAAAATAATTCCTAATTGGTTAAAGAAGGATACAATAATGTGAGAATTGCTGTGTGTTCATTTGATCATTTTGATGTGACATTCATTATGGTCATAACATAGATAGGAATTTCATGATAGTAATAGCCTTGTTTTATACAGTATACAACCTAACAACAGCCTAGGTTTTTGAGGTTCCCTGGATACCTTTGATTCTGGATATTGAACTCTCGCTGACGAGGGAGATGGCGAGCCACCACTGAACCCGATCATCTCCTTACACCGAGGAGTTGGACCAAGATATTCTTTGTTGCTGAGGAGAAAACAACCGCTTCTTCATTTCTCATCACCTGAGTGCACCAGTGTGGTAGGATTAAGAAAGCAACACATCTTACTACTGATTTATTCTTTTGACTTTGGAACTGAAACTGACTGACTATTTGAGCGGACTGCGGAAGGAAACGAGGAAGGAACTTGAACTTAAAGGATCAAACTGAGGGAACACTGAAACAATTCAGGGATACTTTTACCATTTCAATGGAAATGTGTGGGGTAATATGTTGATAAGGGCATTGTCATTGTTGTGCAAGATGTCATTTGAAAGTATGTTATTTTTTCTATTCTCACAAGGTTCAATATAATCGTTGAAATCAAACCATTCAGTGGCTCCATTTCCTTCGTGTGTCTATTCTTCTTTTCAAACCTCTCCCTACGAACCTAGACCCTGGTCCAACCATATATTTGAGTATCCTGCGAACACTAAGCGGGTTACACTAACTATAAGGAAATCTAACAATAGGTCCACTCTATGTAATGTATGGAACCGATGTCCTGAGAATGCTCAAAGATTGTATTGTAGCACTGACATTGCTCAATGTTGGTCGACAAATACTTGATCGATCAAATACCCAATGTTGATTAATTGATGCTAAATAAATCTTAACACAGCTCTGTGGTAAATGCAGATCAGTAAACTGGTCACAACATGGTTGAACATGTTTTATATGCATCGTTTCTCAGCCATTATAAATTCTATACATTTTATGAAATATAAGGTGAAATATCGAATACAGAATTGCAGTATTTATGGTTGCTGCGTTTGCTTATTCAGATATGTGGAATAGGTCCGTGGCACTGGATTGCAATAGTAACTGTTTGGATAATCCAGTTTAACATCAGCATCAGATCTAATCGAATACAGACAAGCAAGCTTGACGAATTCATGGAGTCGCCAGAATATTTTCTAAATTATTTCTTTACTTCATACTTTTGTACGTGTAACACATATTGTGTTATCCCTCTACTGGTTAGCAGGGGTATCAAACTGCTATGAAATGTAAAAGCATATTCAGCAAACAATACAACCTCTGTTGTTGATTTAATGTTGTGTTTGACACTTTAGTTTGACATTTCTTCTCATAAGCTGCTGTATTGTGCATTTTGTACATAAAGTACATGTCGCTGCTGCAGAAGGGCATCTGTCTGTCCCTGATTTATTAAAGCAGGAAAAGCTGAATTGCTCGGATCTGTAATTAATGCACTCGGGGAATACAGTGCATGTGATCTGAGGATGTTCTTGGAAACTAATCACATACACAGAGCTTCACGTTTGGGGCCAGATGCAGTGTCTCGTCTCTCTCTTCAGCCTAATTACTCTTTATTTTACAAATGGAGCATCGTAAATAGCACTTACCCATTATCCCTTTTAATAACTATGGTTCTCCTGCTCTTCAGCCCCCCCAAAAGAGGACGACCGTAGCAATTACAGGAAAAATCAATCGACTTAATCATAGTGGTGGGGAGTATTCTTATGAGATTGTTAAGGTTTGGACAAAACACTGAGAGGTAAAGGGCATGTTCCAGCCTCATCTACCGTCACCACCAACAGCATGGCTAAAGCCTACAATACAGTACAATACTGGCCTGGTTGAGAGAGATTCTTGTTTTAAGTAGGTACGTATATAGGTAATTATTACAAGTAAAGAAATATTATATTTATATTAACACATACTGTTAATACTATCAATATACCAATGTGTATGTTTAGCCTGGCTTTTGCTGCACCTCAACATTAATGAATACTCATGAAATGTTTTGCAAAATGAGTGTTTGAGTCAAAGTCAGCTTTATTGTCAATTTCTCTACATGTACCAAACATACAAAGGAATTGAATTTTTTTTTCTCTCTTGTCCAACGGGGAAACACACAGATAATATAGTGGTCTTCGGATAGGGGTTGATTGAATTGTTATCAATACCAAAGTAGAACGAAAGATCTGTAGTAAATGTATATCATTGTTTGGCATGAAACGATGTGAAATTGGCAGTACGACCTTGGGAAGACCTGATTCAAGCACATGAGAGATGCTTGAAAATTGGCCTCTGGAAGCATCTCAGACACGGTTTGTACTAACCGGGTTACCCTGGTAGAAATAAACATCCTCGCAGGGGAGGACATGGCTTCCTGGACACAGACTAATCAGAATGATAGCAGTTGGTATTGTACTCCTGTATTACTTTCCACTGAATAGTTACATTTGGTTTCTTTATCTAGTCAAATTAATGTCCTGTGACACTTTGGCATGAATTACAGGCAACATCCAAACCATTCTGCGGCCCATTTCTAAAATATCTTTTTTATATTATTTGTATAAAACTGTTTTCCCTTCTTCTTTACCCAATAGGCACACAATTCAAATTCTTATTCTCTGAGGTTTAACGTTAAAGCCAAGAAAGACTCTAATTTAGTGTTGTTACATCACGTTTTTTCTGTCTAGACAATGTTGATGGACAGTGTTCCCAGGCTCTTATTCTGTGTCCTCTAAAACAAGGGGGGATAAAAATGTTGTGGAGCTCAGCCTACTCTATAGCTGTCAAATGAGCAGTGCGAGCCAGGTGACTGAAGCTGAACGGCCGCTGCTAGAGGTGCTTGCTCTTGTTTGCAGCCATCGTGCTCCGCCGAAAAGCTGCAGACACAAGCTGTTTTCAGGCCTGATGAGCAGCATGGAGGCCTATCAGTGACACACAGATCAAGTGGCATAGGGGACACACCAGGGACCGGTTGAAATGACCCAAGCTATACCAACATTTCTGCAAAGTTAATGAGCTGATACATGAAAGCACAAAGCATAAAAGGACATGAAGAATATTGGCAGCAACATTCCCTCAGGCAGTCATGATGGATTTTAATTGTAGGTACCATTCTGTCGTGCAGGAATGGAGATTATGAGCCTTGAGCCTGTATTTTATCCAAATGTAACCCTAGAATTATAGATTTTTAATTATTTCAGTTTTAGGTCAGGTTTTTCCCCACTCTGTACAAAAGGAGAAAAATAAAACAACCCAGTAAAAAGAGCAAATGTTCAATGATAAAATAGACTAATAAAAATGAATGTCCTGGGAGTAGACCCTCAGGTAGCCCCACAACACGCTGCAGGGATTACATATTCCATCTGGTCTGGGAACGCCTCGGGGATCTCCAAGGAAGATCTGGAAGAGGTGTCTGAACCACTTCTGGGATAGTTTGCCTAGCCTGTGACCTGGACCCAGAAAGAGGAGGAATTGTATTATATATGTATTAGTGGTTTTTAAACTAAATAAACAATAGTCTTTTATTTATTTGCTTTATACACTATTGTTTTCTTCTGCTGTTTTTAAAGACTTTTGAATTGTACACTTGTTTTTACATTAAATTGTAAATGAGGATCCCTCTCTAATGGTCTTTGGAGCTCAGGTACTAATTTTGCATCGTTTTTTAACCTGCCTAGTCGGTAGGCTTGAGTTTGAGTACAAAAATGTGCCGTCATCATGGATTAAGTAACCACATATTTGATGGTTCCCCCAATGTCATGGTCTCTGCTGTGCCTCTCCTCCCTCCTAGTGTCCTATTGTTCCCTTCATTGGTTTCTCATTGGTCCCTCGTTTGTCCTGTGTTTATGTGTCTCTGGGTGCGTCCCGAGTCTCTAAATTGCGTCCCCGTTTCCCTCACTTGCATCTTTTCCATGCAGGGATAGAGGGAAATATGTTTTAAGAGAAATGAGACGTCCTTTCCCCGAAAGCGTCACGTGAAGCGACGTCTGTTTCTGATGACGGAGGCCGGCGGCCGCTGATCACATCTGGATCAGCTGTTAGTCGCTTTAAACAAACGGCATTGAGTATTTATACACTGTGGTATTTATACTGTGTTCTGTGCCCTGCTTATACGCGCAGCGCCGATTTCTACCGGCGAAATGCGTTTGTTTTATTTATGAATTATTTGCGTCTATGTTTTGCAATTATGGCAATTATGGTTTCTCTTGAACACTGGAATTAATTTATTAGATTTAATGTTTCGGGTTAAACATAAATGATATAACTCATAAAACCCGACACTCAGGAATGACCAGCCTCACGTGACTGAATGGAAATGATGATAAATTATCCAGCTCTCTCTGATTTTAATTATATCTATAATAAAAGTTGAGGGAAATAACAGATCAAGAAAAGACACTTATTTTTATAAATGAAGAAAGTTGTTTGTGGTACTTTTGTTGTTCATACCTCTCGTGCTTCTTCGCTCATGGCTCCTCCGAGATGCCTCCTCGATCCTCAGAGCAGAAATAAGAGCTTTGGGACGGCCGTCAATATGGCGGCGCAGAACAACTTCCGGTTCAAGCGAGCAGCGAGGAAACAACAATTAAGAGACTTGGGATGCACCCTGTGTTTGTGTGTGTGTCTGCCTGGGTGTGTCTCTTCATTCCCTCCTGCTGCCAATTGACCTGCAGACCTGCAACTCATCCACTCATCAAGCGCCACAGTTGATATACCCTGGCTCTTTGCCAGATTGTCAGTCCTCACACGTGGCACTAATGCTACGGCCAAACTAGGGGCCCAGCAATTGTTTGCGTGTAACTTCGGTTAACCTGTGTTTACCTAAGCCTTAGGTGCACTGCCGCTGTCGGGATCCCCTGTGGCCTGTCTTAAAGACCCAACCTGCTACCAGCCTTCCTCCCTGTTCTCCTTGCCTGCTCATAATCTGCTCGTAATCATCCCCTGCAATAGCTCACCAACAGAGTGGAGGTTTGTCCAAGACTTACAGGCAGTTAATGCGGCAGTCCATCCCAGAGCCCGCACTGTTCCAAATCCTTAGACCATTTTATTTTGTCTTATGTACCATCAAATGCAAAATGTTTTTCTGTCGTTGACCTCTCATATGCATTTTTCAGTGTCCCTGTGCACCCAGAGTCAATTTTGGTTTGCTTTTAATTTTAACGGCAGACCGGCAGAATATACATTCACTTGTCTCTGTCAGGGCTACTTGAGTCACCTACCCTCTATAATGAGGCACTTAGAGATAGCCTAGAGCCTCTTGTGTTGACTCAAGGTACTGCATGGTTGTAATATGTTGATGACCTTTTGATTGCCTCCCCCACACAGGAACAGTGTGAGGCAGACCATTTTGAAACCGATAACATTTTTGGGACATGACATCTCCGGCCAGGGTAAGACCCTTTCCCAGAGATGCATTTCTGCTATCTTAGACTTGCCTGAACCCCTGACTAAGAAACAGCTATGTCATTTTTAGGAACGTGTTCCTACTGCCGGTCGTTCATCCCTAATTATTCTCCTCTGGAGACTCCCCTTGGCGCCCTGGTCCATGGTAAAGGCTTCTCCTCGCATGACAGACCTGGACTCCTGTCGCAGAACAAGCATTCACTGAACTAAAGCTAGCTCTACAATCAGCCCTGACTTTGGGCTTACCTCACCCGACCAGACCTTTTACTCAGGCTGACGAAAAAGATGGTTGTATGACTTCTGTTCTCTTACAAATTCATGACGACAGACTCCGTCCAGTAGCATATTTCTCGGCTAAGCTAGATCCAGTCGCAGCAGGACACCTGCGTTGTCTTGGTGCTGCGGCTGAAAAAGCCTCGTTAGCCTCTAGAGATAGTCGGTTATGCGCATTTAACTTTACTCGGGCCTCATGCGGTGTCGCTCATTCTCCTCGAACAGAATAGGTCACACTTATCGCCCACAAGATGGCTCCATTATCACACCATCTTACTCGACATGCCAAATGTAACTATTAAGCGCTGCAATGTTCTTAACCCTGTATCTCTTCCAGGACCTGAGGATGGCGAGGAGCGTAACTGTTTGTCAGAACTTCAAGTTCTGTGCACTCCTCGTCCGGAACCCTCTGAAACGCCTTTGTCTAACCCTGATCTCATTCTCTTATGTTGATGGGTCCGCATCACGTGACCCATCCAAAGGAACTAATCGTGTTGGTTTTGCTGTTTCAGATTGTGCCACCCTTGTATCTGGTTCTCTTCCTCACCATTTCTCTGCACAGGCAGCCAAATTGGTCTCTCTCACACATAATGGCTTTAATTCCCTCCTCTCTTTCAGCTCTCCAGTCACTCTCAACGAAGGCTGACCATTTACCCTGGTCCTCTCATGGAGTCAAATTCAGAGACAACATTTGGTGGGCCCTGATGGTAAACCTTGTCTCCCTAAGCATCTCTTTTCTAAGTTGTCGCACCGATAATAGACCATGCGTCAAAGGGGAAGTATGGTTGAAATGATAGCAACAAATTGGTTCACTAAAGTTTTTTTTGGTCAATGACACTGTCAGGCCTGCATCACCTGTGCAACGCTTAATGTAGGCAGACCAGTTAAAGTTTCTCAATAGGCAGCACAGCCACCGCCTACAAGACCCTTTGGACATATGATGATGGATTTCATTGACCTAACATCAACTGATAGTAAAAAGTACTGTCTGGTAATAGTAGACATGTGCTCTAAATGGGTTGAAGTTTGCCTCTAAACAAACCTTGCTTCCAGAAATTGTTCCTCATTGGGGAATTCCTACAAAGCTACAAAACTATCAAGTGACAGCGGCTCCCATTTTGTTAACCAGGCTATCCAAGAGTTGAGCACCTACTTAGGTATAGACCTCAGAAACCACTGTGCCTATCATGCAGCTAATGGTGGAGCAGTTGAACGAGAGGATGGAACCCTAAAAGCAAAATTGGCCAAATGTTGTGAAGACACAGGTCTCCCATGGATCAAGGCTCTGCCCATTGTTTTGATTTACATGAGACTGGGGTTGAGCCTGTTGGGAAAATTAGGTTTATGAACTCTGTAACTTCTTTTTAGCTTGAGACTATTTTACTGTCAGAAGTGTATTCCTAAGGACACATGTCTTCCATCTTATCTATTGTTTATATTCCATATGTACTGGCTAGTGGCCTGCGGGGGCACAGGGGAGTTCCTCCGACATGGATTCCTCCCGTTTGTGTACATGATTCTCCATGCGTTGGGGACGGGTGCATTCCTCTCCTCTTATGGACAAAGTGCATTTATCTGATGCTTTCCAGCTCCACTTTCATATATACGTTGCTCCTGCTGATGGGACGACGTGCGTCTCTGAGTATTAGAGCTTCACGGCACACCCAGAACTAGGTCAGACTTCTTGAACCCCCACGGGTGAAGGAACTCTGTCCCTATTCCAGCTGGGTAGTATACTATGACTTCTGTCTGTACTGATGCTCACGAACCAAGTGATTGCTGATACTGCATATAGGCAATCTTTTTTTCCCCAAAAAGGTACATTACAATTTTTCACCACTATTACTACCTTTTTAGTACTTTTCTACAAAAAATGACAGAATCATCATTTGACATTGAGGTGTCAAAAGACCTTGTGGTAAAGACAATTAAACTTTGGAGGGATATTTAAAACCCTTTCCCAGTAAGCTAGCGTGACATGTTTAATATGAATA
Source organism: Ophiodon elongatus (assembly GCA_016806645.1). Classification (NCBI taxonomy): domain Eukaryota; kingdom Metazoa; phylum Chordata; class Actinopteri; order Perciformes; family Hexagrammidae; genus Ophiodon; species Ophiodon elongatus. The sequence goes on along the minus strand of JACSYO010000264.1, from coordinate 1,119,692 downwards.
AGTCACAATTTCAAGATTTATGATACTGCTGGCTTCAAGCATGTGACAGCCTTCAACAGACAGTAATCTTAATGCCTATCAGATGATTCACCATCATTTTCAGAGGGTTTAAAGTAGGCCAAGTTAACCAAGAACTGAGGAGGAGAATCATTTGAATTCATGGTGATCAATGACAAACAGCATGTTAAGGTACTTGCAAATGTCACTTGGGTCTGGTTAAATGCTTCAGCACCTCTGCTAGCAACACACTATTTTACATGTGCTACAGCGCAAGTGTGATTGTTTTTATTAATTAAGGTGTAACCGTCTATGGTTGAAACACCTGCACTCTGGCAGCTTGCCAGCTGGTGTTAATCAAACATGGACATTGCCACGCCGATATTCAAATCGTGGATATTTGAAGTTAGTATCCTTAATATTTCAGTCATAGTTGATTGGGCGACACTCGTGGTTACCGGTGGTAATAGAAAGTTGAGTTTTTAATATTCCCAGAACACTGGGGACAGTAAACGCTGCTTGAGAAGCTACACAGAATCTGGTTTATCTGTGCAACCAAACAAAACGCACATTGTTTTAATAAAGAAGTCAGTCAATAATTGGACATTTTCCATCAGGCCATGCAGCCGCAATCTGTCACGCTGTGCACAGCACAAGTAGTTTTCCACACAACAGCAGGGCACAGTGGAGTTGGTTACCTTGCTGAGGAGTCGGAGGTGTACAGTCTGTTGCCCGCAGCTCTTCATCTAACAGCTCAGTGTGACTGCTCCTTCTTGTTCCATTACTCCGTGATATATTTAAAAGGGATTTGCTGTCAAAATATTACCAAAGTAAGTTACATTTAGATGAATTTCTGATGAACAATTAGAGGCAGCACCAGTAATAATTTGTATAGTTTCCTGTTTGCTCAACAATAAAAGCCTTCCTATTTTTTACCATTCGTATGCTTTTAATGTGAAGCACCAGCAGTGGGGAATGTTCGCTTTGCATCAACTGGATACAGCTCAGATACTTTTGTGGGAGTGTCAACAGTGAGGCTGTTGACGTAATTGCAGAATGGAAAAACATAGAATTGCTAAAAAAGTTACTGCAACAAATAGTATAAAAAGTGGGGTTTGATTTGTGTTTGTGTTGAAATGGCAATTTAATCACCTGTAGGCGTATGGAGCACAATGCTCCCTGCAAACTAAGATGAATGTAGCCTCAAGGTGAAATATTCAAAACTTTAATTCAGAGCCAATAGGCATGAAGGCAGAAGTAGGAGAATATATACATATATTTAAGTAGCCTTTGTAGGAATCCAAAGTACAGTGCATGTTTTCAAAGCCTCCCTTATCTGTTATGGACAGGCAACATTTTTCATGAAAACTCTAAATAAAATATAACACAAAACAAAGCAATATTTCATTTATACCACAGTATGTGTTACTGACCTTATTTTAATATCTGCCAGTAGATAAATGAAAGCAAACATTCAACTTGACTACATATAAGCAATTTAGCAAACAGTGGTTACTACCACGAGGCATATGTGTGCTATATACTTGATTTGCTGCAACCTAAAACAAATCTGTTTATATTGCAAAGAAAGAAAGTTGTGTTTTGCTGATATCACGTCCCATTATTAAGGCAACAAAGATGACTTCTGAGTTCTGATGTGTCACTTTTAATTCAGATAAACATCTGTATTGAACTGTAAATCTCAAATGAGAGCAGCTAAAGTATAGTGAGAGTGAAAACAAAGAAAATGACAGCAAACAAAGATTAATGGCATAAACAATATCTTTGTGATTATACAAGATGGAACGCTTATCTATAATACAGCACTCTCTGTCGTGCATTGGCGTTAGTGTGAGACAGGTTGGCATAAGCCGATTGTAGAAAATGTTTAGATATAATTCATAACTTGTCTAATGCATAAATCATCTGATGTAACATTACTTCTTGTAGGTTGTGCTTTGATTTAAGGCCGTGGAGTCTGCCAATTGATAAAACTTGAGCTTAATTTTATGTGATGAACTACAGTCTTACTCTCGGATCTTTCTCCCCAAATAAGCTTGGCATACTGTATGAATCCCTCTCGTTGACTTAAGTGCTAATGGAGGGGATGAGTAAATCAATAATGCAACTAAGTATTTAAGATAATCCAATTCAAGCCACTACTTCGAGCCAGCGTCTTCTTTGAGAGGCAGCAAAGCCTTCAACAAAAGCAAGAGGATATTTTCTTTTTATATTTCCACTTGGCAGAATCTTAATGAATGGAGTGCAGAGGAGCTGGGGATCTTTAAAGTAACCAAAAAGCAGGGATTGCAAACTTGTATAAAGTCTACTTTACATATGAATATGTAAAGCATGACCTTATAGGTGATTTTTCTTTACCTGGAAACACAAGGAACTAATGAATGTATTGTTGGCCTGAATAGGTTTTGCTGAAAATAGAAACCAGTCAAAAGTATGTTGATGCCTAAATGTGTGTATGAATGAGTAAAATGTACAAATTCCCAAAGTGAATTTGTTTTTTGAAGAATTTACCTACAGTTAGCTGCCATCCATTTTCCAATCAATTGCTGTAGATTTATATAACAAGTGCAGTCAAGGTCATAATTAACTTGACTGCCTGTTTTTTCTCTCCCCTGACATGAACAAGGGTTGAACATTATGTTTAGTTATCACAAATCCCTAGCCCATTATCATAATGCATTTATAATTCAGGCAAGTTTTTTTTTAATACACATATTAGTTTCTGAGGGAGAAAAATAGCTCTTGCATTATAATTGCTTTCTCTACATGCATGAATATTAGAGACAATGCCTCAGGGTCAATGCCTGCTGCCATCTGCAGGTTTCTAGGGGCTCGGGCCTGTGTAACAGAAGAGACCAAAAACAACGGCGAGAATAGCGTAGTGAAAGGTCAGGGTTGCATGTGTGGATGTTTCTGCAACACCACACCCTGTGGATGCCAACACATTAGACCTCCCCATTTTCCACCTCCCCAGGGTGAATGCAGCAGTCAATGCTCCACTGATTTCTCCTTTACAGCTGTTATCATCACAGGCAAAACCGGCCATGTGAATTGCTCGGCTGTTTAATGTATATTGAAAAGAGGGACAAATTCTGGACTTTTGGAATTGGGTTTAAAAGTGTGCCGAGAAAGGCTCTCTGCTGTCACACTCTGTCTCCCAAGATTATAGAAGTACAGCATTAGTTAAAGGCTTTTTATTGAAAGGCTGGTCATGAACAGTATTAGAGAATCAGTAGAATCTATTAAAATAAAGAGCACTAAAGACAAAATGAAATCTCAACAGATCCATGGCCTGTTGAACCACTGTTTGTTTAAGCTGTGTTTGGTTAAGATTACTTTAAAACCTAAGCCATGTGAGCGCCTCTATTGCCCAAAGCATAAATGAATGTTCCCCTACAGCGTTCTTTCTTTCTATAATCCAAAACATACATGTGTCTACATTAGGTTTACATTTAGGAAGAATACATTTTAGTAAAACAAAAGTAGTAGAATTAAAAGTATATATTCCTGAACCCAAATCATTTTGGTTAGGACAGCCAATGTGCACAATGGCATGCTGAGGGAATCTGCAAGTGGGGACTGACAGCAAGCATCCAATTTTAAATAATGACGTTGAAACATTTATTATGTTATGCATATATATCTAGATGCATTTTTGCATCAGCAGGCAATGCCTGATTTCTTTTGAGAGCTCCACTGAGATTGTGGGTACATGTCAGATTTGAGTGTCAGCAGCATGTCACTGTGACACTTCATATCTACCTTTTATGAATGATTACAATGAGCATATAATCATTTTTTTTGATGATAAATGTCCGATAACACCCCCATAATAGCAAGTGGCTCAATTTCATGTCTGACAAATTAGGTATAATCACTGTCAGTAATGTACTGAAATTGTAATTCTACTTTTAAGTTTCCAAGTTTACTTAGGAATACATTTGTGGGTACACACCGAGTTTAAATGGTTTCTGTTTCGTCTATAATTAGGAATACAAAGAGTAGAGGGCTTCTTAATTTAGAAACAAATAATTGTTTCTGTTCACATGTTTATTCAGAATGTGCTGAACGAATGCAATATATTGCCACAAAAGGTGAAGAAATTGCAGAGGCTCAGAGCAAAGCTAATGAACCAGCAATGCAAACAATTAGATTGTTATTTCTATTTTACAGACAGAAACACCACTCTTTCATTGTATTTTTTTTTCACAGTGTCTCTTAAAACTTTTTTAGTGGCTCACTTTGATCCAACTCTGTGTTAATGCATATGTCTGTATGTGTGCAACCTTTATATGAGACAGTCAGTTGCGTGTGTGTGTTTATGTGATCACACATGACTGTACTAAGGAACTGCTGGGTGAGTCAAACCAGTCAGGCATGATTAGATGATGTGAAGCTTGGGTCAAGGTCAACGTCTTCTATCAGGCGTGGTTGAAATTGCAGTGAAACCCTCAGCCTGCCTCTGCCTACATGAAGTAGACAGTGAGCTCCCTCCCCTAACATGACCTTGGTTTCATCCATTTTTCATGAGACAGAAAGGCAGAGGAAGGAGGGCACGCCATTCTTGCAATAATTAGTCAGCAAAATCAAGGCTAATTTTACCCCTGTTCTTACACTTCCCTGAGTGAATTTTAAAGAACGTAGTGAGGTGGTGCATTCACAATATTAAAGAGAGGTCTGTTATGAAAATTGAAAATATGGGTACATTTGCATACATGAATTTCAATATATGGGTAATGTACTCAAGCCTTTAAACCTTTTTTTTTTAACATTCCAGATTCCTGCTTTGTGTTCTATATGAAAATTAACTGCAATTTGTGGAAGAAAGTATGGAGTGGGATGCTTTTGTATGAGCGAGAGACAGGGAGAGAGAGACCCACGCACAAGGTCTTTGCAAAGCAGAAACTGTCAACCAGGGATTAGCAGAACGAGCAGAAAACTGACAATAGGCAGAAGCTTATATACTTTAGGAGACAGGATTTCAATTTTAATCCACTATAAATGAAGAAAAAAAAGCATAAAATACAATCGACACTAGTAGGCCTAAATATCCAAGCTCAGGCAGCTTATATTAAAAATGAAGAAGATGTGCTGAACAATAAAGAAAGGAAGAAACAGGAGACTGAAAAAAGTTAAATAAAATGTGGTTTACATAATACTGAAAGAGAGAGAATATTGGTGATTACAGCATTTACAGGTGTGGCTTTATGTTGCTACAATGGAGATTTTGTCTTACTTAGTTAACACAGGGAGGTGTGGTGGGCAAATACACAAACGCTGACTAAGGAACATTACTCGAAAGCATGTCCAGCAGACCTAATATCTCAAAACTTCATTCTGGCAGTAACGTGAGAACCAAAATCCAAGCCATGTAATGCAGTGACATTTCAAACTACTGCCAAAATAAAACAACTCAAGAGGCCAATAATGACTTGTAGGCCTAAACCTATTTCATATTCCAAATGCCCCAAACACTTTCTCTTTTCGATTTTCAAAATCACAGGGCCAGCCTTCTTTTAACCCTCCATCATTTTTTTTCACATCAGCCATAGGCTCAATTAGCCTTTTGTTCTTAGATAATAACCTCATACAACTGCCATCTGCTCACTGGCCTAGTAATTCACAGAGAGCTGCAACAATACCAAAAACCTTTGCGAGGGAATGAGAAAAAAACAAAAAGAAGTGAGGAGAGTAATGGTAAATGAAGGAAAGTCAAGAATGACTCCATATCACAGAATTTAGACAAAGACTACAATATTTTTGTATGCAAATATCTGGATAACAGTGCTTTTTTTTTACTTTTAGAAAATGTTTACTTCCCTATTTTCTCCTTGGTTAAGTTAGCTCAAGATAGACCATTTTTGCATGAGCTCTTTCTCACTGTGTTCATAGTACCACCTGAGAATGCACATGATCTCTGAATGGGAGCTGTATCTTCCTTGAAGAAAAAAGTAGGAGATTGGATTGCCAGCCATAGAACTGGTTATCATTAGGGTCCGAGCACTGACGCAGTCAGTCCGGGAGGACCATATTGAAATTCTAAGGACGCAATTGGGCGCATATTTGGGGTATTTGTCATACTCGAAAAATCAACAAATTTGGCACACTTTTCAGGCTTGGTAAAATAGACATTTGATATAGGTGTCATATTTGTGTATTAAAAAATGTCTCTTACCGCCCCCAAGAAGTTGGACAGGCGACACCCCTCAGCCAGTATGTCCGATTGACTCGATTTGACACACATGTCCATCTCCACCTGTTCTACAAAAAAGCCTCTCAGACCTCTAAATTCCGCCTACTTAAATTTTCCGCCATTTTGAATTTTGTGAAAAACACATTTTTGCAAACTCCTCCTACAAGCTGGGTCTGATTCATACCAAATTTTCTGTGGATCATTATTAGAGCATCAAACGTTATCAAAAACTTGTTTATCTCATTGTGTTTAGAAGATATGGACCAATTAACTTCTTAGGGGCGTGGCTTGTACATCAATACTTATAACTTCAAAACCACTTGGCCTAATGTCATGAAATGTTCAGCATAAGTGCACATTGCATCCTGTAACATAGCCCAAATTTTTTATGCCATTGAAACACTAGCAGGCGCTACAGTAATTTGGCCAATTTGGGCTTTTTTGTCATTTTTCGCCGTTTTCAGCCTTTGTACTTTTACAAACTCCTCCTACAGAATTTATGCGATTGACTTCAGTCTTTAGACCTTTGCGATGAAAAGCTATCAAAATCGTCAGTTTTTGTCGAACGGCCTTGAAGTGCTGTGGCGCCCATTTCACACCCATTTTGTGCGGTTCACTATGTTAGAGAAAGTTGTTGTAACTCCGAGGTACATCATCCAATCCGCCCAAAATGTCTCACGCATAATGCCGGTCCAGGCCTGAGCACATTTCCGTGAAGACATTTTCACATTGTCATAGCGCCACCTACTGGCAAAAAGAAATGACACGTTCCATTCTTTCATGTACTCCTCTGAGCCAGTTGACCAGATGGACCTCAATTTGGTAAGGAAAGCCTTAACACATTGTTGATGCATTATCATGAATATTGTGAGTTTTCGTGAAACTCCGTTGCCGCGGTGATGTATCATTGCCACATAAAATTAAGCTGATTATTTAGTAGCTTGGGATGCTCAAAAACTTATGCAACTATACATGTTTCATAGGTGATGGACTTAATTATTATTATTTCATGTGGGCTTTTGGCTTGGCTGTTAAAAATCGCCTGAATAGCGCCCCCTACAAACGTTCAAAAGAGCAGCCCCAGAGCTACGTTTCCCCTACATATATGAAATTTGGTAGGCACATGTTTCACGTGGATACTTAAAAAAAAAGTCTCTTGGCACCATGCTCTAAACCATACCATGGCCGGAAGTCGGCTATTTGTATTGTTGTGTGATTTCTTTATTATTTTTTGTCCCTTTTCTAAGCACTTTACTTTTACGAACTCCTCCTAGGGAGTTCGTCAGATCCACTTCAAATTTGGACAGTATGATCTAAAGACCTTTGTGAATACAAGTTATCAAAAGCTTTACGTTTCATGGATTGGTGTGAACGTGGCGTGACTGCCATTTTACCTGAATCCTCATTAAACAAGCTCATGTAACTCAACTGGACTTCCTCGAATCTGCCCCAAACTTGTCATGCTTGATAAAAGTAAGGGCCTGAGGATATCGACAAGCCTATTTTCACTCATAGTCAAAGCGCCACCTACTGGCGAAAGGAAATCAGCATTTCATGACATTTACATGACGTGGTCTACACTTTACATAGAGAGACATGATGCATGTTGTTGAGTGTGTCGTCTAGCGCAACACAGCGGATACAGGAACTGGTTAAGTATTTGCAAAGCGTAATTTCCTGCGTCAAGCACTCCACGCGGGAAAAAAACCGTATGATTGGCGGTCGAACGTTCTCGGCCGAGCAAGCCGGTATCCCACCAGCGCCCCCGACGCGCACAAAGGTGCGAGGACCCGTTCATCGCTGCTTGCAGCTTTAACCCTCTGGGGTCTAAGGGCATTTTCCCGATTTTTACATATTTTCTTAAATTCACCTTTAAAGGTACTTGCATATGAGACATACCCATGTGTTGTATATGATAATTCACAGAACAATCTCAGCTATCTATATAATGAGGTACCAATTGTCCTAAGACACTGTGTACAGGGATAATTTGGCTATAAAGCTGAAAAATTGAAGTCCGATTTTTTTCATTCTTTAAATCTCTTGTGAAAATATAACTTTACTCATGTGGACGAACTGTTTTGGTGCTTGAAATTGGTTTACCAAAGTATAAGGTTCACAACAGTGGTGGAATTTATGGATAAAATAGTATATAAATGTATAATAAATGTCAAGAACCAAATTCTTTTATATCGTTTTTTGAGTAGAAGTGATGTCTGTCACTCCACTTCCACCAGCTGTTAGAGGGACTGAGATCAAATGGTACTGAGTAATTACTTTATACTACAGATAAAGCTTCATGGGATGTGTGCAAATGAAAAAGGAACATTACAACCATTTTTGTTTTCAAACAAAATATTAAATATATCGCTGAAAGTACGTCGCTAACTGTAAACTTTCTCTTCATACTTCCTCTCTTCTCTCTGTCCTGAATGTAAACTACAGTGTTTCTGTAGCGTAAGGTGGTGGGTAGGGGATTTACTGAGTGTCCATTGGTTAGTTTCATACAAAAATGTTGACAGACACATGAATCCACAAATGACGGTGAGAGGCAGAGCTCGACGCCCACGAATCACACGACACGTCCAAGCTCCTGGTGTGCTGTGTGAGTCATGTGCGGTCTCATGAAATTAGGACACGGAGGTCCTATGATAATAATATAAACAGCGAGTAAACACCGCGAAAACGCGTCGGCGCGTGCGTCGACCCCAGAGAGTTAATTACTCTATATATTTTAAAACCTTTTAAAAATGAACCTATTTTTGAGGCCTCCGCTCGAAAAAAGAGTACTAAAAAGAGTATATCTCTGCAACCACAAGGTCTATTTGAATACCTTTGGTGTTATTCTAAAGGTAATAACTGTGATATGTGTCTAGATGTGTAAATATAATCATATATGTATACTGGTTAAAAGTAAATGAAGATGGAACACAGAAAAAATTTAAAGATTTCAGGTTCGCCTAAAACAAAAAGCACTTTCAGGATGATTTTCCCTTTGGAATAATGCAGCTACAGGTTTAAACCTCTACCAAATCATAGCACACTATGTGAACACTCTCTGCAACGTTTGACGTTGATAAAGTGAAGCAGAAAAGAAAATTGAGAGTTTTTAGTACAGACAGGTCAGGCGACGTCTCCGAAAATGAGGATTTGGTATAATGAGTGCAATTTGAATTTTCACATGTACCAAACTATATATTTCACTTGTATATCCCTAATGGTGTTCTATACAACCATATAGAGCAGTAACATACACAATACCAAACCAAAATAATGTTTTTTGCTCTGAAATCCCCATGAAAAACATATTCTTTTTCGCAAAACCAGGGAGCTGTGAGTTTGAGATCCATTTTCTCTGCCCCAGATTAGTCTATATGGGTGAATGATACCTCCTTCGAACCGTTAGAGCCTATAGAATTGAGCGACATCCGCCGAAATGAGATTGATAGTACTGTTAAGTCAATAAGAGTCAGTCAGGCGCAGTCCTGTGTGAAATGGTCGCTCCGATAGTCCAAGAGTTTACCATCCCCCACGTGTGAAATCTGAGTCTCAACGGGCCAGGAACCATTCCAGTGCAGCATAGGGAGTAGTCGGACATATTTCAGTGTGGCTTTACCGGGAGAAGAATGAAAATCGAAGCTGCACATGAAAAGTAAGAGCTGTTCATCATAACTTGCTGGATAAAAAATTGTCTGAGGCTGGTGTTCATTGGCTCATATCTCCGTGACGCTTTGGTATAGAGCAATATGATGTATATGTGTAGATTCTGTGTGGAATCGGCTTGCTTTTTGTCATCTCGTTTTGCCCGCTAGCATCTAACTTCGATCGCTAGGTCCGGTAACGTGCCGAGTATGCTCACTCTTGGCGAAATATGAATACGATATTTTGGTAATTAATTTACTTGGTGTTTTAGTTGTGTTTGGAGCATGTAAAACTGGCTTTTATATTCTTGTAGCCCAGTTTTTGCTGTTTAATCTGATAGGCAACATCATTATATCTGTTCTTGATTAATGCCTTGTCTCCCACTGTGTATGCCAAAGTGGTCTCCTCAGACCCTTTAAAGGGACCCGTCGGGTTTAACAGTTGGTACCGACTGAAATAACCCAGTAGTATTGAAACATCTTAAATTTAAATGATACATGCATTATATCTTTTTTTTTTTTTTTTACCAAAATCCAGAAAAAAAAAAATATTTCCATGGTTTTGCTCGCACACACATTTACGTGCAATTTACTCTGTAATAAACCAAGTCAAGTGGACCTGAGCATCATAGGGAAATATACACATGACATAAAACATATCTATAACCCAAAGCCCTTCACAGGGCCCTTTCAGCTCTAGGCTCCCTGACCTACTAAGGGTAAATTGTATTGTAGGCTTTCAATAGCTTTCCATTCCATGAAAGTTATCAGATAAACTAATTTCAATAATCTATTTTCTCCTTTTATAAAAAGCTTTGTAGCACCATAAGGTAAAGTACAGCCTTAAATAGCTTCTGTTATGACAGCATGACTGTCAAGGCTTTATTTTTGGTATGGAAAACACTCCTGCTTTTAACGCAAATTAGTTTTTTGGCATAATTATCTTTAGAGTACAGACATAATGATTTTCTCAGCATATCAAGTTCTATCAACATCACTGTGATTGCAAAAGCACATACTCATCCCTAGCCTATTTGCTTTGGAATAGTGTTAAAATGCTCCATCATCAGTATGTAGACAGATCAAGTTTGATATCTACTTTTAAGTACTATTAATTCATGGCATTTGAAGGACATCTATCTGAAAACAGGGATGACCAAAATAGAGAGGGGTGCTGTGGCTAATACTACAGAAACTTGGCCAAAGTAAAAGAAACGCAATTACATTTGACCGTTTCACGGGAAGTCCTGAACAACACAGAGGGAAAAGAAACGGAAACCGAGTACAACATTATAATTAAGTATTGAGACAGAAGAAGGAGAGGGAAGGTTCATTCCTGACCAACCCAGCTTGAAGACAAGACACATTACAAGGATGCACTCTAAGCACATGGGAGACAAATTGGATTCAATCTGCCATATTTCAATAAGTCACTTGACTGGGCTTTTTACTTGCTATATAAATCACCTGCGAACACTGGCAGAGAGAAGGCTGAGGAGACACTTATGGTCTGCCTTCAGGTACGGGCAACTGTAGTGTATGTGAATTGTATTCTGTATTTCTGAGCAGGGTTTTCAGTGCAAAGAGTCTCATGGATCTGGCCTCTGACTCAGTCAATCATTCACAAACTCATATCTATTGGTTTCTTGTGAGTAGATTTTCTGTATGCCCTGTAACTATTCTCTTTTCTCTTTCTCGTTTCATAATGTGTCTATAATGTGTATGCTTTTCTGAGTTGTTGGAAAGATAACATATTGATTAAAATTATCTCACTTTAGCTCAGTTTAACTGTTGAGACATTCTGATATTAACATTTACTTTCAAAGTCAATGTTGAGCATCGATTTTGGCTTTGACCAAAAATGTACCAAAGATGACAAAATGATGTGCCAGCATCCCCTGATCTCACCAGTTAAGTTGATATGAAAAATGCATTCAAAAGTTTGCTGTTCAAATCAGAAGTTGCTATATTATTTCATTTAAAATCCACTGTAATATTTTAAAATATGTTTTTATATTAACAATTAATTACATAACCATGTGTAATGTGAAAAGTGTCACTCAAAGTGACATGCCCATAGAGAATACCCACCCAACTATGCTGTTCCCCTCAGCAATGTGTAGCTTTATAGCATCTTCTAACACATTGTTTTGGTACAAAGCCTCACAAATTTACAGTTTTCACCTAGTCAATGTTTTTTTCAGTCACACAAGTTAGGTGTTTTCAGTAAAAAATGCCTCTAAAACCAGGTGTACACTACCTGTCCAGCACCAAACATCAGACAAACAAACCTAGCGACTAGCTAGGTGAATTTGGCTGTTACAGAGTCAGTTATTTCTCTGAGAAATTGGGGGAGACCAAAACAGAATAGAGAGTGAATAATGGACATAAAGTACATTTGTCAGGTGGACATTATATATATATATATATATATATATAAATACATATTTTAATGTTGGCTTCATTTTTAGTCAGCCACTGGTGGTGTTTTATGCATTTTATCTGCATTTGCAACTGTTAATTGGATCTGAAAAGATAACTTCATGCACAATGTGTTTTTTGTTTGCCAGCAACATTCAGAACTCATCTGAGCTAATCCCTTAAGGCTTCACATCACCCATCAGCAGCATCAAAATGAATTCTTATTGCAGTTTGGCCTTTACTGGTATAGTTACTTGATACTTTCTACTGTCCTGACAAAACAGCAGATTTACACTGTGCAACTGATAGATGTGTAAAATATATTTTCATAATGATGCATTGGGTTGACAAAAAGAACATTAAAAGATAGTTTCTGAGCTTCAAGTTACTACTTTTATTACAACCACTATATTGCGACCTTTCTTGCAAGACACATTTCCCTAATCAAGACAGTTTAGTACATTTTCTTTCTCAGCAGTATACAGTATGTCAATATGTCCCATTTTCTTAAACTAAAATGTGATTCTGCAGGGCTGATTGCTGATAGCCTACGCCTTAAAAGCTGTGGCCTCTGGAGGCATTTTCCTTTAATTGTTTTTGAATTTATCTTTTTAGAACATAAAACACAAGACCTCTAAATGCTCCATATATACCACGGTAAAATAACATTGTTTTTACTCTATTACACCATATTATATTTAACGGTACTGCAGTCCTCTGTCAAAGTCATTTGTAACAGCGGGTTAACACAAACAGCACTAAAGGTTCTTTTTCAGTTTAATTAAAATGTAACTCTGAAATTATGTTTCATAATACATTACAAGGGATGCACATGATTCCATTATAGTCCATTATACGTAAATTAGTTAAGAGTTAGTGCAATAACTGCAGTCTCAATAGCAGATTGACGGGAAGGATGTCGGTAAAAAGGCATGTAACAGCATGTAAAAAAAGTTTATAAAAAGGCATAAACAGATATGTTCTTGTGTCTCAAAAAAACAAACATGGAACTCTGTCCTACAAAGTATCTGATGGAGGCTATGGGCACGGCTCATCGCTCATTTTAATGTTTCCCTGCCCTGGAGGGTTGTGTTCGCATCATGCTGTGTGCGGTTTGGAGTAAGAAGGAGGTCAGTAGCAGGTATCTGGATACTTGTAAACAAACAGGTAGACAAAGGATCCTGGGAGATTTGTTCTAAAAACTTATTTTTTGGGGTTACAGGGTTGTTTGTTCAGTCCCAATTTGGCTGTGGGGCTTCTGTTAAAAACTGTCTAACAGAGTTAACTGATACGTATGAACACTGGCAAAGTGTTTTCTTTTTTTCAGTGTTAAATTAACACTGACAGTTTTGCTTGTTAAATGAAGTATTGACTCAAGGGCTTGAGTGTGTGTTTAAATTAGACATTTCATAATTTTATAGTCACTAAATTATCAAATGAAAAAAATATATTGTTGCCTTGTCTTTTGGGGGAATTTTGTGTAGACTTTGGAAAGCTAATCTCAATTTTCCAGAAAAAAAAAAAAGCAAGACACACATTGGTGATGCTTCAGATTACAGCTGTAATTACAGTGTAATATTACATGGCAATACTGTATAAAGGTACAATTGAATACTGACTGGGTATCTGATTGATTGGTGGAAGGGAAGAAGAAGGGCAAAAAACATTTTACGAAGTTGACTGTATGGTTACCCCAGCATAATATGCGTTGAGTATTGTGAATGCATAATTAAATATGGAAACATGTTCAGGGATTATAAATACATTTTAAATTCATGTTGGTATTTGTAAATCTGAAGCCATATTTGAAAACCCATGTTTACCCACGTCTAAAAATAATATTAGAAAAACAAACATGTTTTGGTGCAAATCTACTTGGGTGTTACACAAATACTTTACAAGTTGTAATACTCTTTTTTGTACTTATTCTTTTGTAAATTTAGAAAATGTCTCATTATGTCTTTAAGTGGATCATGGTATCCTCACATAAGCACTGTACAGACGTCAACTCACCGCCCACTCGTGCTAGGCCGAGCTAAAAACAAACAACCCTCCTCTGCACTGAAGCCAGCATAAGCATTGACAAGTGCATATTCTGTCGAAGAAACACAGGTAGTTAGACAGCATGGATATCTAACAACATTTGAAACATGCTTCGTAAAATAAAAAATTGTTGAATTGGGTGTTTTTTTCATTTATTTTTCAGATTTTTACAGTTTAATCCAAATGGACTACAGCAAAACAGAAAGGTTTTACCATTTGTTGCAGGTTTATTTTTATTCCAAACTCCATACATCCCACAGAACTCACATTTTCACTTTGACACACTGTGGTGTGTGAATCAAACAAACAACCAATCAAAAAATCTAATTGTGCAACTTAACCTATTTGTCAGACATACAGTCAGTGAATGTTATTAAGTGGGAGCAAGAGGGTTAAGCTGATTTCCTGTTTGAATACATCCATCCAATATGACAGAATGTGTTGGTCAGTCAACCAGTTAACAATTAGCTCCTGTCTACCTAGGCCAAGATCCTTTTGGCTGTTTTATCAGAGCAAACTCTGCAGGTATTTCTCTTCTGCAGATACTGCTACCATCTCATTACAGCCAGGGCTCCAACCAGTGTCAAATTCCCCTGAGGAGGAAGGCACCGAGATAGAGGCCAGACAAGTCCAAGATATTATTGGGTGAATTAAGACTATAGCTCTTCATTCATCATGTAACAAGGTAGTTAATGCCCTCATTAAAAAAGAAAAAAAGTGTGGCATTTGAAATCGATCTCTTCTGTTGTTTTTTGCTCTCATCTGCTCTCGCTTATCCACCAGAAATGTTGTGTTTTTGTAATGCAATGTCCTTAACATGAGCATAACAAATGAACAAATTGAATAGGGTTCAAAATACTCCAGGAAATAATGAACCTCATGCAAGAACCACTTGCACAAACAGATTTGTCCTTAGGAAGCTTGTACGAGTGATTTAGGAGAACTTGCCTCATTCACCAATTTTATCCTAATTAGAATTTTCTCTTAGGTAACTACACAATTTACGAGTGGTCCAGACCTGTCGTAAGAGTCCTGTGCATTCATTGTTTTCTCATATAGAACCATTTCTTCTTTATTTCAGTGACAGTTCGACCCTCAGGCGATACGGCATTAACAACATCTGTTCTCTTCCCCATTCCTTGTCTTTAGCAAGTCCCTTAAATCCACTGCTAACGATGTTAAAAATTATAGACTGTCCTTTATGGTTCGCCAAAAGCAGGACTTCAATATAGGACATATGGGGCAGCACATATGACATAAAATGTCATTATTGTTGAGTTAATTAAGCTAATTTACAATGTTCATGGAATTATTTTCACACAGGTTTCATCCAACTTCTTCAGGCTGGTCACAGTTATCTGAAGTTATGAGTGTTTGCTGAATCTGACGTGTCACACTTGTACAAGCCCACCGAAAGAAAAGAGAAAAGAGAAAGGAAAATAAGAATAGGAAAATGTTTTTGCCTCAGGTCTGCTGTGTGTTGCCCTGTGTGTCAAGTGTTTTTTATGCTAATAAAACAACTAGAGAGGATTTATCTCCAGTTTTGGACTATTCTACATTGTACAACAGAGTATTGGCACTTGACAACACTAGTTTGAAATGTAAAACTCTGGCAGAACCACCTTTATATGTCAATAATATAGAAACAATATTTTTTGTGTTGGGGACACTGAGATTCTGTTTCCATGCAGACCATTCCATTACAATTTATAATCCATCATCTTAACCAGCACTGCAGATTTAGTCCAAAAGTCTAACACTGATTTATGCAATAAATAAAAATTTTGGAACATCTAGCAAACCATGCTCACAGCTGCTGTGTTTACTGTTGCTGTCTGACATGTAAACCAACAGGAAACAGGAGGAGCTCAGTGACCATACACTGTTATTTGGAATCTGTTTAACACTCAACATTGACGGGAGCTTTTGGAAGCATGTGATGATGATAGTGATTATTTTTGGGGGTAGAAATTTCCACATTTCATAAATTTGGCCACCATACCACAGTGATTAGACGCTTGACTGTTTGTATCCCTATGATTTATAAGAGGTTCCAATTTAGGGTAGGGTTTAAGGTGCGACTAAACCTTTATCACTGTCTTAAATCCAAACAGTCCCACTGAGCAGTTGCTCACATTAGTAAAGACAAAGGGGTTTGACCCCCCCAGGCGGCTGTGTCCTATTTAACAGACACGCTGACAGGGCATAAACGGTGACAATTACTATTTGTTTCTCCACAGGAGACTCGAAGGGTGTTACATCATCGCTTTATGACTTGAACCACTTCCAAAAAGAACTGCTTTTAAAACAGACTCTTCAGAGAATTCCCATTTCAGCTTTCTAACTGAAACAATATGATGATCGTTATCTAAAACTACAAAAAAAACCTCAGTGTCTGTCAATGCAATTTTGAATTGTCTTTAAAACTTCACCATACAACAGCAACAGTCTCAAGCATTACAACTAAACATTGAAGTTCATCTAATTGCTAAACGGTTTGCCCTGGGCAGAGGTGATCATGTCTTACAACATGAACTGCAAGACCGCTTAATGCCTGAAATATACATTCAAATTATGTTCATTGCTGAGGCTAGCTCTAGAATATCTACTATTGATTTTTGCAACATGTTTTAACAGATTGAACTTGGCATCCTTAAGTGTGACGTGAAAAATGCCAAATATTCAAAGACACTTAAGGGAACTGAAACACAAATCTATCACGTTGCTTGTAGAACCAACTGGCCAGTGGAGCTAGACAAATGTGCCCTGAGGCTAACCTCAGGCTGGCTGGAAATGATCTATCTACGGAACCAGAGACCTAAATGTCACAGACAGTCATGGGTCATGGGTGCTGTCATGATAAGACAGAAAGGGCTGTCTCCTCTTCATCTCAACAACCTAACCCCAAGGTGTCACTTGGGTGGCATAGAGGTGTTCTTTCAGTTTGAAATTGGGCCCTGCAATGAGTTTTGTTTTCACAAAGCTTGTATTGTGTGAATAGCTCAGGCCAAAAGAAAATTTCTTCTGTGTGGATGAAACCAAAACATCAGAAAATCATTCTATTAACCAATAAACTGAAATTGAAGGGGTAGCTTCTGGCTGCCTTCGAATTACATGTAGAAAGAGAAAAGGATGCTTGGTTCAGAAGAATTTGAAAATAATGATACATTAGTGGACTGTCTTTTCTTTCTATTGATATATTTTATTCAACATTTGTTATGTATTTATATCACAAACAAAGGATGGGTGTTGAGATGTTTAAAAGGAAAAAAATACATGGCAGTGATGGATGTGGTGTTTGGATATCCTTACTTGTGTGGTGAGTCTGTGTGTGTGATTGCTTTGATGAAGATCTGCATCTTTTCCAGGATTGCCTTCAATGTGCACATTCCATATTTATCAAATAAAAACTGCTGTCACATAAAAAAATGATCAACAAATCAATATGAAAAAGTAAGTTGTGATAATCATTGCCATATTGTAACACCCGAAGCTTTTGTGTAGTTTTGTCTCCGTCGGTGTTTTCTGTCACTCACCTTGTCTCTCGTTTTTAGGCACCTCCTTCCTCATGTGTTCCCTCCTGTGTGATTGCAAGCCCCGCCCTGAATGTTTCCTCCTGTGCCTCGTGTGCCTGCCTTCCCCCGTGTATTTAAACTCTGTCTGTCTTGTTCCTCGTGCGTTCGTCTGATTTTCTGATCCCGTGTCACTGGAATCATTAAAATACCTTTTTTGCACTCAAGTACCCTATCTCCCGAGTCTGCATTTGGGTCCTGCCTTCGTCGCTACGCCAAGCCTGACACATATATCAAAATTATCCCTGGGCAGATGAAGAGTGATAATGACTTTGAAACCATAAGCAATGCAAAAACATAATAGGGCAGTAATTAATTTGTGCTGAATAGAGCCAATGCTATTTGTGTGTCATCTGAGAAGTAACCCTGAAAAGAATATCAGTCATGAATACTTTCACGTTAGTTTTTTTTTTGTGCATTGACTGTATACATATATGAAAAATACACTTCGGCCCCATTTGATTTGATTGAGGAATTAAAATGAACACTGTTGAATTTAATAGATATGGGTATCTCCCTAAAATGCCCACCATCCACCTCTATCGTGTAAGTTGCATTTGACTTGAAATTCATAGTAAACACACACCAAGGACATGTCCACAAGGGTAGCTGTGGCTCTGGTCCTAACAGCAGTATTCACTGATTTTAGAAATATATTAAGTAACAAACACACACATTCTTGTGGACTACACACAGTATAATACAAGATTTTGGGAAATATTTGCGTTCATGCCAAGAGGTCTTGTTCATTAAATATGGAGCTAAAGCCAGCAAGTGATAAGCTTAGTTTAGCATAAAGAACAGAAGAGTATTTTCCTTGCTAAATGTAAGTTGCCAGGCAAAGGGAAGACACTAGCCTGGCCAAGAAATAGTTGCAGCATCTAATTCCCCATAGTTACATAACTTCTCGTTTGAACATTTCGATTCATGCACCGATGAAAAAAACTAAAACATAACATGTCATTCAGTGACCCTTAGAGGTGTTTGCATGTTAGTCTAGGAGTTTCTCCAGCTTCCAGCCATTATGCTGAGCTAAGATAATCAACTGACAGCACCATAGTTAACGCACCATAATGAGAGTGGTTTAGTGGACTCTTCTTGGACTTGAAGACACAATTCATCAGGACCAGTGGGGTAGCGGGAAGTGAACGTGTTAGGACTCACAGGGATATTACTATGATGGCTTACGATATGAGTGACAGTGTCCATTTAAGAGCGGTATCGTAACCGTGGTAATGCAATGTCGTTTTGTGGTTAAAGGTGAAGGGTGAAGTGTTTGGGATGTCATGTTGGTTAGAGTGTGAATCAACGGCGACAGAGATCTGCAGCCAAAAAGAGATGCTTGTCGACTGCGTTAATCCCTGCGCTCCTACAGTGGTATCAATCTTCTTGTCTTGCTATCAACAGTAAAGCGAATGAGCGTATTTTTACTTTAATTTCCAATTACATTTTCAGATGAGTGTCAAACTAATTGTGCAATTTGAATTAGAAGCAATACTATATTAATATAAAATACTATTTTCTGTTATTTATATTTTACATACTTTTGCACGCATTTGTATTA
The DNA here is from genome assembly GCA_016806645.1 of Ophiodon elongatus. Classification (NCBI taxonomy): domain Eukaryota; kingdom Metazoa; phylum Chordata; class Actinopteri; order Perciformes; family Hexagrammidae; genus Ophiodon; species Ophiodon elongatus. Next base: position 1,100,240 of record JACSYO010000264.1, on the reverse strand, counting down.
ATTTTGCGAAGACCTGTAGACTCAATTTAATACTCCACTCGTTAGGGTTAATGCTGCTCATTTTATCATCAAATGTTCCACTTGAAAGCAGAAGCTCATAAATTTACACAGTATGTCGTTCTAACCTGATATGTGCAAAATGGGCCACATTAAGATTCCAGCCACACTCAGGGCACAGACACGACTACAGGCCAGGGGAGAGAAATCTTCCTTTCTCTGGTAAATGTTGGAGGAGAGCTCTCGCTCATCTGAGCACAGAGAAATGACTGAGGGATGTAAGTGGAATGAAGCAAAAGTCACAAAGGGTCACATCATGGATTAGTGAAAGAAAAACAATAAAGCATCTTTCTCCCACAGACCTTAATACTGATTTAACCTTTGCCCTAATCTTAATCTGACTGCTCTCTTGATGATTAATTGATTCATTTGTGGGACCAACCGTGATTGATTTACTTTATCCACCATGAGAGCTTGCACACAGAAAATCCATGTCTGACTCCTTTCAGGTCATTTTTTTTAAGCTGAATTCTTTGCTCTGAGTCACCTCTTGCCTCCACCCCTATTTTGCAGTAAGTAAGGAGTAAAAAACAGCATCTGTCTGAGACTCAGAACAGTCCCCCATGTCTGCACAACAAGTGAAAAGACTGTTTAATAATAAAATTACAAAGAGGCAGTATCAGTGTTTGAAGATGTTCCGTGCACAGAATGCAATATATGTAGTATTTATGAAGAGTTGGAATAAAAACTGCAGCGCAGAAAATACACTTAATGCTAAAATACTTGAGTATCTGAATTTAAAAAATAACATGAGGGTAAATAAGATAATTTTAAACCATACGTTCACTATGCCTACACCCTTTACATTTATTTCCACAGATGAGAGGTACAACAGTTAAACTGCTGCCACAATACCAATTAAGCCCTTAAACCCAGATCCCTGCAGTGAACTGGCAATTGTGACCACCCATCATGCAATCAGTTGATTGAATTGAAGTGGTGAGGAGCGGATGTCCAAGGGATAGGATTACAACTCAGTTAGTATGAAAAAGGAATACAGTGCTTTTAAAATCGATCTATTGAGTTTGAAACATTAATTTGACAGCTAAGTGGTTCATCCTTGTAAATTCTCGATACACAAAGCACTGATACCCTTTCCACTCCAAACTGAACTTCATTTGTAACACACTCTTCCTCAACAATTCTTTGACGCTTGTTCAGCCTCTATCCTTCATTACAAGCCCCTTAGAAATCTACATTCTTATGAGATCAAGTTTAAAAGAATGTTGTACAGATAGCAATTGTGAAAATGTTAGAAGTGTCCGGCTGAAAGAAAGCATCTTACATTGTATATGCCTGTATATGCCTGGTCTAATTCCAGACCCAACTGAGGAGCTGAGCAAATCAATCACTGATACTGTGAACCAGCAGCAATGACATTATTGTCTTGCTGACACTGCACTCACTTTTGTGTTGTGCTGACAGCGCCAGCAGCTGATTCCTAATAGAGCCTTCTTCCAATCTAGATTGTAACAATGTGGCTCCGACAGAAAATTGAATTATAAAAATGCATTATTTAGACAATTATTAATCATATTTATTTAATGCTTCATTAAAGAACATTATTAAAATAAGTTTTGTCCAGTTCTGTTAGAGGTTTATTGTGTTTCATATGTCCAAAATATAGGTATTTAACACTACTACTACTACTACTACTACTACTACTACTACTACTACTATTACATGGCAGTAATGTAATGTACATCACAACTGTCTGATCATTTTTAGTTAAAAGATTTGCATATTTTATTTGGAGCTTTTTCATCATAACCTTACATTATATTTGGAATGTGCTTGCTCTTGATGATGACTCATTGTTCAAAGTTCTTCATACAAATAAATAAAAATTGCAGAAGTGAAGTACTTGTGAAATTGAGCTAGCATTTTCAACGATATTTGTTCTACGCATTGCAACATTTAGATATAACTATAACTAATAAAATATATTCATAAATTTGTCAGTAGAATTTTCTTTGATCTGCAGTCTTTCAGCATTTTTGACAGTGTGATATCACGGACATGGATCCCTGTGAATGATTGCAGGGTACTGTGACCGCCGTCTTCCTAATCAGTATTCAATAATGTATGAAAAACTAATAATGCAATGATAATAGTGAATGGTTCTAAAAGGGATGGACTCAATACAGGTGATGTTTTCTTTCAAGCAATACTATAGTTGTCTATTATAGCTAATGCTTCTGGGACCACAGATACCGGGTGTCTACAATCGACAAACTGACAACGGGACCCTCTGTGAATCACCTTTGCTGAAACCTGAACAACGCTGTGGGCTACGGGTTGGAGCCCCTGCGTCCGCCACATCTACAAGGGCTCCACTCACCTCCCCATCCGACTGTGTAAGCTGCGCCCGCCTGGCCAAAACAATCACAGGGCTGGTAGAAAGAATATGAACACTAATACGACAAGATCCAGGATGGCGAGAAGCTCATGGACACCATCATCTTCGGTTCAGCAGAAACTGACACAACCAGCGCATCAATTGCCCCACCCATAAGCGTGGCCACATCCTGGACCTGGTCTGTTCCACTGGAATCACTATCAACCACCTCTACGGCTCTAACCTCACCATCTCTGACCACCTCACCATCTCTGACCACCTCGCGCTCAACATGGACATTGACATCCCCATCCCAGAATCCAAACACACGCGCAACATCACTCTCCGTAATATCATGTCCATCTGCCCCTCATTCCTATCAGCCTGTCTCACTGAAAAATTCTCCACCTTAACCCCTCTCATTTATCCCCTCCCCCCACAGACCTGGTCAACCTCTACAATAACTCACTATTATCCTGCTTTGATCAGCTTGCCCCTCTCAAAACCAGAACTATCTCTTTCACCCACACTGCTCCCGGCTCTCCAACAAAACCGGCCTCACAGTACACATCCAGACTTATGAGGAATACATACAGCAATACAAACTGACTCTCAATACTTGATCTTCCACCTACTACTCTGACATTATCCAATCTGGTTCTGCCAACCCCAAAGTCCTCTTCTCCACAATAAATAAACTTCTCAAACCTATGGAAAATCTCTCCTACTCGTTCACAGTAGAGAAATTCAACTCCTTCCTGTCATTTTACAAAGCAAAAATTAAGACCATCTACAACCAACTGGCCATCTCCAGCCCCGCCCTCATCATTGGCCCCAAATCACGAAACAAATCCCACCACAACTTCTCCCTTTGCAAAATGATACCGTGGTATAAGTTTTTTATCAAACCCTCTCCTTCGAACACCATGTTATCACATCACAAAAAACAGCTTCTTTCATCATAAAAACATTGCCTGTCTACGCACCTCCCTCTCCTCTTCAGCCGCTGAAACACTCATCCACCCCTTCATCACCTCTCGACTGGACAACTGCAACAGCATCCTGTACGACACATCCACCAAAATCATCAACAAACTACAATGCATCCAAAACTCAGCTGCCTGTCTGCTCTCCCACTCCCGTACCAGAGATCACATCCCTCCAGTCCTTCAAAACCTCCACTGGCTCTCCATACAGCAAAGAATACAGTTCAAACTTCTCCTCACACACAAAGCCCTTCACAACCTAGCCCCTTCATACCTTTCGGACCTCCTGCACCAACACACTCCCACCCGCAACCTCAGATCAACAGCGCCAATCTCCTTACCCCCCTACTTGGTCCAAGCACCGGACCCAGGTAGACAGGGCCTTCTCCATTGCTGCCCCCTCCCTCTGGAACTCTCTCCCCCAGCACCTCAGATGTTCTCCGTCACTCGCCACCTTCAAAACTACACTTAAAACTCACCTATTTAAATCTGCTTTTAACCTGTGATGCAATTTAAGTGTGTTTTTGTTTTTTTATTACTGTTATAATGTCATCTATCTGCCTTGTTCATATTGTTATTGCTTTTATTTTTTCTGTCTTTACCGTGTAAAATGCCTTTGAGTACCTATTAAAGCGCTATAGAAATAAAATGTATCATTATTATTATTGTGAAGAGTGAAATTTAACGGGATGTGTTTGTATAGTGGACATGGAGTGATAACTTTACACAGCACTTGACAAAGCAGATTTAATCAGGTACTCAAGGTACATGGATGGGAAACAATTTGATCAATATGAGAGAGAAAAATAGAAACAGAGACAGATGAGAAGAAGTGTTAAGTCACATTTATCGGCCAAAGGGTGGTGTCTGAAAGAAAGTCTTTGGCAACCCATATCATGTTGTGAGTATGGAAGTGTTAAGAGATGTTTGTGACAGAATGTCATTGTTGTGTAAGGATGGTATGAATTGAGGGATCAACATGTTAAGATTCTTGCAACTTTTTATGATATCCTATGTAATTTTGGATGAGCAACAATGTGAAAAAATTGCTATGCCATAACAAATTAAATCCGAATGTTTTCTGAAAATGTTTCACAAGACTTATTTATATAATGTATAGGATTGGACACTTCTATACAGTTTATACTTAATTTCACTGACACAAATTAGCACTAAACCCATTGTACAGTTGAGGCTAATTGGAAGGTTGTTATTTGGTGGTAAACTTTAGTATTTGACCCATTTTGACCTGTTGATGGCACTGAATGAAAATGCAAAAGGATTAAGACTGCTGGAAACTTTAATGGTTTTCCATTAAATTGGTGTGTCAGGTCTCACCTGCAGCACATCTTGTGCTGTGGTCATGCATGTGTTTCTTTATGTCATCATGTACACCTATGATAGTCATGTGGGAGGAGACTCTCCTAACAATTTATCCATGTGTTCATTTTTTTCTTTGATGCATTGTGTGTGTACGCCATGCTAGTTACATGGGTTTCCAAAACTACCCAAGGGTCCTGGACATGCATGTAAAGTTCCCTTTCAAATGTTGTCAAGACCATGACAGATACCAGGAGTGTGTTTAGGGCCCCAGGGAGGCCAGAGTTGGTTCTGATGAGAGTCAGTATCATTTTCTATTCTATTTGTTTATAGACACAGCTTCACTTTTCCCAGTTAGAAATTGAACTGTCCCTTTACCCCTGGAATATTATTAGTTATTTTAGTTAGGCCTGAATGTACCAATGTTACATATTGCACTGTGTATGGGTGAAAAAATGGTTTAATTGAATTTGGATTCCAAAACAACAGGAATTGGCAGTATAACTGTATTTACTGAACACACTTAATATGTTGTTTTTCTCTCAAAGGAAAAAAAATACACTTGAAATGGACACTTCATTCATTAGATCTGGGGAGTTATACTTCTCAATTAACAAGTTATTAACAAAGCATATACAGTTGTGAACCTCCATTTTTACCTTTTGTATCTGAAAATGTCTTTATATACAAGGACATTTTTGAGTGCAGTAACAGATCTAAAATTAAATCATTGTAATGTTCCTGTAACCATTTTAGGACTATGCGTTTTTTGTGACATAACCATAGACTGTAATATAAGAAGTAGACGTAGTCACCGTAACGTTACCCATATGTTTATGGACTACGGTTTTGAAGCCTAGAGTTTGGCATTTTGGCCATTGCCATGTTGCTTTTTTGTGACCTGAGGTGACAGGAGAAGGTGAAGCTAAGTACAACCAAATGCTAAATGAGACAAAACTGTTTCAAGTAACATTCATGAACTGAAAACACACTGTGAAAGGGTTAAAGGCAAAAATCCCAGACCTGTCAATCACAAGGTAGCGACGCCCTAAAACATACCCTGCTTTATTGTCTATTTTACTCTGAATGGGACCATAATTTACGAAATGAACATCATGCTGTAGTGATGAAGACTTGCAATTGAGACAATACAATGTTTACACAGGTAATAAATTAAGTGAGAAGTGGGTTAACTTTCTCATAGACTTTGTATGCAATTTTACTTGCAACCGGAAGAGTCAACCCCTGGTGGTCATCAGAAAGATTGAAAACCACCAGTTTCTGGTTACATATAGCTAAGGAGTCACGCTGTTAACACCAAATACAGACGCAGTCATCAACAGTATCAAAGTTTGTTTTTTAATACAAAGCCACAAAAGTCACAGTTACAGAAGTAGAATCCAGCATTGCCTCACACTGTATGGATGTAGCACACCCATTTCAAGCTGAGTAGTTCTCTCTATACATCTCTTTGGTAAATAGCAGTCATTTTCACAATTTAGTCTTTTCTTCTCTGACATCATCCTTTTTATAAGCAGATCTTGACAAAGAGGGCCACTTGCAAGTTCTGAGGGCCTATAGTAGCACACTATGGGATTTGATAAGACTGATGGATGGTTGTCAAGCTTAATCAATATTTCTTTTCATAACTGAAGGTCAAATAAAGTTGCTGGATATCAGAGTTGGACTAATCACCTGCAATTTATACAATTAAATAACTGAATGTAAAACTACAGTTTGTGCTTTATAATAGGCTACACCTTTTCTGAAAGATGCCATAGAGAAAGTATAAGACCAAATCATGCATCAGCTGTCCACATTTGGTGTAACACAACTGGTATTATAGCTAACTAAAAACTGCTTAGTTGTCCAGATTATCATTTATATGTAATGCATTAAGATGCAACTTTCACTTTTGAACCACTTTTGAATGTCTTTTAAACATAACCGTATTGTAAACGTCTTTTGAACTTAAAAAGCTCACAGTAAAATATGTACAGTAGCAATTAAATACGTAGTCATAGTAGCACATCAATAGTTTCCACCTTTAGGACAAAGAAGACCATGTGACACAGGCAACAATTAATTTGTATTTATTAAGCAACAATTTAAATACAACATGAACAATTAAATATAAAATAAATGTTTGTTGACAGTCCAAACAATAAAACAAGTATTAGAAAGAAATATCCACTTTTGAACTAGTTTTGAACGTCTTTTCACCGGTAACCATAGTCGTTTTTGAAACGTCTTTTCAACTGAAAATGCTCACTGGGATATTACATAGTATAATACTGTATACTGTTTGTATGTTGCTCTTAGCCAAACAACAATGTACGAAGCCTCTTCTTGTTTGCACATCACATTGTTGTCTATATAGCTCACAGTCCATAAAGCTCCATATTTATGACACTATATAAAACATTAAATGCGTTCGAATTATGTCTTTGTGTAGACCACATTTCGCTGACCAGTGTAATATGACTTTGGAGAAATACGTTCACAGTAACCAATATCATCTCTCTTTCAACCTACAACTGAACAAATCCTCAACATTTTCAAACTAATTGGTGTTAGGTCTCAGACGTTCAGACTGAGTTTCACCCAGTTTTCAACTAGAAGTCAACGTTGAAATCCTGGTTGGTGCTCCTGGGATTGGTTTGGCAAAAGGGTGATAACAGAGAAGAATGTTATGGAGAATGGGTTATGTGTGTAGCATACAGAGCTTCAAAGTAACACGGATGGCAGCAAGATACAGTTCTACCCATGTAGCTCCTCTGTTTGTAGTAGAAGACTTTTGGATAATGTGACATACACTGGAACAACAGAGAGAGAGAGAGAGTGCAAAAGAGCACATAAATCTCCAAGACAGGGTCAAAATATCAGAAATTCACTCAGGCTCCTACTGATACATTTTCACTGCATAGACACCAGTCCCCAAATATAGCTTGGAAATTCAAAGAGGGCATCTGTTAGAGTAGCATAGAAATGTTACTATTATGGATCCCATTCATTCACAAATGTGACATGGGAGAGTACTATTAAAGGGATATGTCCAAGATACGGCTCCAAGACGAGGGGTTGCAATTGTGTCAGGACAAAATCGATGCACATCGGGGAATAAATGGGCCCATCACTCACATGGTCAGTCATATTGAGCTGGTGGCAACAGGCCACAGGCTTATAACAGTTAAGCCACACATGAGAGAGTGCAAGTCATATAAAATATGAGAACATGGTTGCCACTGTACATCACAGGTGTGGGCCGCATTCAACATGGGAGTTGTACGATGGCTCTGAGAGCTCAAAGAAACATACAGAAACAGAAAAAAAAACAGAAACATGTTGCAAGTAGCTCACACAACAACCGGAATTGTTTCCAGGGGACAATAAAAAGTGATGGACATGGCCGGGACACAATTGTTGTTACCATGATTTTAGGCTTAAGAAGTTATTGAAGTCTGCTATCTATCAGTGGGGCTGGAAAATTATGTTAATTATTTCATGATTTTTGAACTAGAGCTAGATTTTGTCTTATTATTAACCTGCCAATTCATATAATTTAACGAAATACACAACATTAATTGTGAAAAAGGCTAACATTATGTTACTGTTAGCTGCTATAGTTAATTTTAGAATTGTCACCAAGTAACCTTCAAGGACAAAAAAATGCTAATACTTTAATTATTTGTTTAAAACAAGTCAAAATAAGTTGCAGTTATATTCCATACTTATAGAACCTTTTTTACTTATCACATTTCTAGCATCTTATGAATTATCTCAAGGTTGTTCATTTCAAACATGAGTCAAGGCAATCATTAATCTAACTGCCAGGTAATCAAAGACTTAAGTAAAGACATTGTTTAAGGTTTGACCTTCTGGAGTCCAGGGTTACTCCGTAATCATTATATCAGTGGATTACCTGCATTATTCCTTTCAATTCGATGATTTTTCTTTCCAAAATCATTTATCTCACTTCCCAACAGCTTTCCTGTCACATAGGGGAAAAAGTGTCTTATCATGTGGTGGATGAATTAAAGTTCAACAATTCATAATAAAAAAGTTTGTCTGATTTTGTGTTTATATTAGCAGGAGCTGTGTTAGACATTTGCCTGCTAATGCTCAGGCTTTTTGACTGACAGACAGAAGATATCTATGCATTGCTTTAAAAGGCACATTTATATCAGACGGCATTTTCTAGAAATACATCCACAAAGCAACAGCAAACATGATGAGGTATTTCAGTTAATGTTGTTTTTGCATTTTACTGTATAGTATTGCTTATTTTCATACCCCATAAGTAACCTGTCAATTGCTGCCTGGAATGATTTTTGCAAATCACTTTGACAAAAAAAAAAAGACTGTCACACTTCTTATTTTTTACTTTATCTGTCTCTCTAACCGGGCTGTATGGTGGTGCAGCGTCACCTCACAGCAAGAGCAGCCCAGGTTGGATCCCCGATCCTGGGTTGTCCTTCTGTGAGTAGTTTGCACGTTCTCCCCGTGGCAGGTTCTGCGGCTTCCTCCTACCTCCCACAGTCCAAAGACATGCAGCTTAGGTTAATTGGAGACTCTACATTGTCTGTAGGTGTGAATGTGAGCGTGAATGTTTGTCTGTCCCTATATGTGACCTGCGATACACTGGCGATCTGTCCAGGGTGTACCCTGCCTTCGCCCAATGTCAGCTGGGATCGGCTCCAGTGCCCCCACGATCCTAAATAGGATAAGCAGTTTGGATAATGGAATGGAATGTCTCTCTAACTGTTTTTTTGTCTTTTTCTTTTTTTTCCCCTTATGACGTGCTATGAAACAGGACTGGGTTGCAAGCCACAGTCCAGAGCACACAGTTATAGCTGTGTGCTTAACAAGAGTGGAATCAAGACCAGAAATGATGGAGTCATGGATCAGATCAGTTCCATTCTTCTTATTTCAGTTTTCCTCTGTAGATCACAAAACTATAAGTGCAAGCATGGCACAACAGGTCAAGGAGCATGTGAGCAAAGGACCAATTGCAAGAATGTACTCATGCCCTCTTTGGAGAAGACAGTATTGATAACTGTGTGGCTGAATCCTCTGAAGTCCACATTTCTAGACTGAATTTGTCACAAGGGGCTGACAAGGCTTGTCCCATTTCAAAGGCTGCTCCAAATGCAGCTGAGAAATATAGCCTTCTTTAGCCAGAATTTTGAGGACACAGTCAGTGTAACCATTGCAGTCTTCAGTATTCCACAATCCATTCTTACTGATTGAATTATTTTACTATCAAACAAAGTTGCAATATACCTAACCTAACAAGCATGCTGTATTTGCCACATTCTTGCACTCAGTTGGTAATCTGTCATCAATAAATACATAATTTAAAGTAAACTAATGGAAAAGCAAGATGTAAATAATGGAAACCAGGCATGCTTTGATTTTTGTTTCTTTTAAAGGCCTGGATATGATGCTTATCTTACGGAGCATAGATGTAGTCTTACAGGTGTCCAAACGTCAACATTTTTCATACTTTCAGTAAACTGGTATTTATTTTCCCGCCAATTTATGGCATCTATCTAGTAATAAACATGGCAATATTTCACTTTAAATGTTGATGGGACAACACACTATTCTTTGGGTCACTGCAGTTCCAGGGTAGACTTAAGGTCTTACAAAGGAGCCACATATGGACTCAATTATATGTGCTGTGTCCATTGCAGGATCAAGCGCCAAAGTTGTGACCCTTATCACAAGGGACATAAACTGTCAACTCTTTCTACAAGTTTGCAGTCTAAATTACATCTACTAAAGTACGACTGAAACAAAAGTTACATATGCTGGAGACAAAGCACGTGGACATTTTAATCTTATGAATTTCCAAATCAGAAATGTTAAATGTTTTTTCACCATTCTAACGGCATTGGCTCTAAGTATGGCCATGTTGGTCACTCCCCAGAAGATGAATTCTAATGACTTTGGTGAACCCCTGTTCCCCTACCATTACCCTGAGGTTGACATTTTGGGTTCAGAGTGAAATGTCTTGACAACAATTCGAGAGATTGCCATGGAATTTACAACATATATTCACGGTCCCTAAATGATACATTCTGATACTTTAATTAACCTCTGACATTTCCTCAAGGCCACCATGAGTTTGACTTTTTAGTCATTTATTGAAATATCTCGACTACTATTGAACGGTTTGCTGACACTATTACAGTCCTGTGACAGCAATAGAAACCAGATTTTCTTTCTTCTTGCCGGTGTGTAAAGAGAATTTCAACAAATATAACAAACATGTTTTTGAAAAAGATTACTAAGCCTAGCTTACAATTTTTAAATGCTCTTGTTAGAAAATGTAAGGGATATGTTAGACATTGGTTGATTTGCAGTTATTGTCATTTGTTGTTATCCACCTTCTTGTCTTCTCTGAGCAATGAGATGACAGTAATGATAATGGAGAGTATTCACTAAAAACAAGGGGAGAGTGACGAAAGGATACAGGAAGACACCAGTGTCAAGTAGTGATTAAATGGCTCCTCAACCTTGCATTACTGGTAAAAAGGGCAACAAGCAAAACAAAAAAATAAGATTATCAAGCAGGCCCACAGTTGAAAGATGTTTGAGTAATCCCCAAATGTTAGCATGAAGGATTTAAGATTCCCTCCAAACACTGCACATTGAATTCGAACACATTGAAGACTGACATTAGAGGAAGCTCTTGATGACTTAATTGGCTCTTCATTTGGCCATACACATCAAAATAGATGAACAGTGGTGTGCATACATACATAGACACTGATAATATGAAAAATAGATATGTATTTTAACAAACATTTACTAATACAGACCAGTCATAGGCATAATGAGTATAAATTTGTACTTTAAGGGTGTAACTTTCAACTAGCTGAGGTCAACCAGTTAATATTATAATACTACCTATTTGTCAATTTAATAGAATTGCAATTAATGGGGCTAACGCAAAAATCGATTATTGTGTTGGGATCTGACATGTGCGTGTTTGGTTTTTAGCAAGTATGAAAATGTAATAATTGATACTCATACAATTATCAATATCAATAGAATTATTAACATATATTAACAATAACGTGGCAGCACCCTGAGATTAGGGACCAATAGCCAAACTCTGGAAGGTCTCAAAATTGGTTATCACTCACAATGTCAATAGTCAAAGTACTATTCCACATTCAGAGTGAACAGTGCATTTATCAGTACAACAGTTTACTGGATATTTACATTTCCCACCATTTCAAGAATGTGGCTCTCAACTGTTCTTACAGACAGAGGCAAGTCTTTAATTCTGGATATGATGGTGTCTTTATTCAACAGTCGATCTAACAAAACCTGAGGAAAGCTGTTGAGAAAAGCCTCCTTTATGGAATTAATTGTCTGTGATTGGTTCCCCTCGTTTAGCTATGCAATACAAAATTGTATTGCTACCCTCTGTAGCCTGATCTTTGGAGGCACAGTGTTTTTAACGTGCTGAGCATATTTTGACACTGCCCTCAAGGACCAATCAGTATGAATTGTATGTTCTTTGTAAATGCAGATAGCACACATCATCATGTCAATGTGAATTTATCATTATGATTTAATTTGCTTAATCACAAAACTAATTTAGCAACTTGCACGTTTTGGACCACACTAATGCAATATCTAATAAGAGGTGACATATAATATTGCTGTATGGTATTTACTTTATAACGTACCACTGAATTTGGCTTTGTGTGCCCACGCTGCCAACCCCAGCTGTAGGATGTTGTCAATGCCAGACTAAGGATAGAATTATGTTTGTTCATGTCCATATAAAAACCAACATGGGTTGTCAACATTCATTGATAAGTGATTGCGAAAGGCTCTTGCACATAATACTTGAAGCAATCAGAAGGGGTGAAATTTTACTGTCAGCTCTTACTCATGATACTCTTAAGTCTGCCTGGAATTAAGTCTGATCTCATTCCTGATAAAATTCTTATTAATATCAGATGATATGACATAATTGTTTTTTTTTTACATTAAAAGAAGACACAAGGTTACATCACAAAGGCGACAGATTGATAATGAATGTCTGTCACTAATTTGTGTAAATGCTTGGTCACAAAGTCGATATCCTCTTTCCTGCAGTGTGCACAAACATATTCTGTGTCATTGATGTTCATCAATTAATCAATCAACCAATTAACCACCATGGATTATATCTTTCGTAATCACCCTTTAGATGCACACACACTGTAACATTATCTCTGAAATGTACCTTACTTCTTCAACAAGCCTTAGTAGTGTCCAAATCCTTGGTTCAATGATTCACCTATGATGTATGTTCAATGTTTGGCATGAAATATCACACCTTAGGTAACAAAAAAGAGGATGCTAGGTACTTCCTACTTTATCAAATGAATCACAACCCAGTATGTGATCTAGCTAAGCTTTGTACTGCTTGGGATTTTTATGTCCTTTCCAATACTCATACAATGATTAAAAGAGGAATGTAATTTGTGATTGCCTGGTTCCAGCTTATTATAAATTATTCCTATAAATTGGCTTAGCTGAGTCCTGAAGTAAGATGTAAACCCTGTGTACCTGGAGTGTGAAAGTGTACTTAGCTCCAGTAGTAAACATAAAACGAGGCAATCATAGAGCCTTGCAGCTGTGTCCCATAACCTCATGTTCAATAAAGTGCTTCAGAATTATCTGGACCCCCTGACCAAATGACAAAGTAACTTAAACTGGCTGCTGGTCTCAACTAAAAAAAACAGTTTTGTTCCCTCTCTACCTTTTTTTCTGCAGTCAAATCTCCCCCTCAAACTCTGGGCAATGTTGTCTGAAGTTTCTGTTCCACTTCATCTCCCTTCCAAGTATGTGCCTCTTCCAGTAATAATTGGCCTACAAAAATCCTTTTTAAATGCATAGATCTGTGAAAAATGTTGAGAGAAAGGCTGGTGCTGGTGCACGCAAACCCTGCATGCATGATGCCTGGAAAAGCCCTTTTACAGCATTCCTGTAAAAGCTATGATAACATATCATGTTCAAGCCCATCAGTGTGGATGCTATTTCAAATCCTGCAGTTGTATATAGAAATAATAAAATGAACTAGAGACCATCTGGCGATGGGATCACACCAGATGCGACGCCAAATCGAGCCAGGGGCGTAAAGTTGGGGGGCTGATAGCCCCTTCCCCATTTCCTAACCCTCTCCTTCCGGCGCCCTTGCTCGAACAACACCCATCTTCAAAATCTTCCTTCATCCTAGCTACACAATTTTAAAGTTTCATGACTGCATCTTGCACGGATGTGATGCTATAACTGTGACACAATCTGTCCATAGACCAAAAAATAAATTACTGGCAGAGAACCCAAAACGGCTATTATAGTAGTTCCCACTACAGTAGGTGTCTCCAGGACCATATTTTGCTATGATGACACACAAACAGACTCACAAGGTGAAAAAAACATCGCTGTTGATAGCAAACCTAATAAAGAGTCAAAACTGTACGTGACCAGATGGCAGAAATATAGTCGAGAAGGCAGGTATGACACACAGTGACACAATGTCTGTATTCACAGGCAAGCTGGTGGTGCTTTCATGGACCTCATCGTCAGCTCGGCCTTTTCCATTTACTGTTACAATGCAAAGTGGTCAGGGTTTCAACGCTGGTGTGAGGAAAAGAGGCTTTATCTCCTGTCCTGTGTTGTTTGGTCAATTCTTTCCTTTTTGCAGTGTTTGGTGGATAGAAGGCGGTCCCATGCCACTGTTAAAGTGTATGCAGCAGCCATTTCTTGCTGTTACGAGGGTTTTGTCAAAATACTGTTCTTTGGCCACCCTCTCGTGAAGTGGTTTTAGCATGATGACAGAAGGCAACGCCCGGTGATGCGTGCCTCCTCCCTGCAGGAGATACTGCCATTGGTGCTCCAGGCCTTGGTAAAGGGTCACTTTGAGCCCCTCAAGTCACTCTGAAGGCCTCGCCATTCAAGAAAACTTTGCTGCTTGCCCTGACCTCAGCTGTGAAATTGTCTGAACTAACTGCCCTGCCGGTGCACCAATTTGCTTGTTGCTCTGTGGTGCCAGTGGTGGGGCTACCCTACTTCTCCACTGTGACAGCCTAGGTCAGAAGTAGGTGGGCTGCGGCGACTAACCTCTACAAATCGAATCTAATGTGTGTTATATGTGTATATATACGTATATACATGTGTATATACGTATATACGTGTGTATATACACATATATGTATGTGTGTGTGTGTATATATATATATATATATATATTTTTTTTTTTTTTTTTTGTATAGCTATAATACACAATCTGGTTTCATGTAAGTCTCATACATACCATCTGCTTTGGTTTTAACATGCAGGTCTGGCGAAGAGAGGTTCTGCCAAGAAGTGTCTCACTTCTTTGATGGCATCTGTTGCAAGATTTCTGACGCTCCCTGCATTAGCCCTCTTCTCTAAATCTGCCAGAATACTGCTTTTGCTGTGCAAAGGTGGGAGAGAAATTGAGGAATAGCATCTTCAACTTTACATCCTCTTCTTGGTTGCCATGTCTTGTGGCTGCCTCAGCAAGTGCTGAGTCCAAAGCAGATACAATGAGGCCTGGTCAAGCCAAGTATGTGTTATTTTCTTGGGTGAGAGTATAGGATTCAAAGGCAGTTTCAAGATATAATAGATCAGGGCTAGATAATAATGTTGCCCGTCAGAGGGCTCAGTTGATTTAAGATGGCACAGCTGGGACTTAATGATAGGTCAAAACATCAATAAACATGGATACTGGGTTTCCATAATTGTGCTTTCCCAACTTTGACACATTTCACTGTGTATTGATAAGCAACAAACTGACTATAACTGACAATTTTGCTGCTGCTGCCAGCCCTTCTTTCTACATTTAGTTTGCCTTTCATAATGGCCAAAATGTAAAATTTGATGATATCATTTATGTTTATTTCAGACTGAAAAAGTGTGTGCGCTCATTTATAAATAATCATAATCCACAATTAAAAGTGCAAGTCAATGCATTTTTCACAATGCTGTGCTGCAAATATTTCAGAATAAAAGCCTTGTGTTAATAAATTAAGGTATTCCATCCACAGAAAGATGGTAGAGAGGTTTATTTCAAAAACGGAAAGAGGAAATTTAAAAAATAAATATTTTAATGTCCACAGATGAGAAATGTCAAAACTGTAGTATTTTTTTAATGGCTATGATGTCAGTATGCAGTTAAAAAGATAATTTCCCTGACTATTTTTGCTTTGTACCTGAAAGTGGAAAAAATCTGTGACCACGATTCTCTAGAAGAGGCATAGCTGACACGTAGTCGTACCTGAGTCACGCTCCTCACACAATTGATGGGGCTGCTGTAACCAGTTAATATGGGAGCCTAAAGAAAAAGCAGAGGTACCACTAGGCACACACACTGCTCACGCAGGCAATTTGGCCCTAGCGTAAAACATTATTATCCTATATAAATCCAATGTAATTAAACAGAGTAGAAATGTTTCACTTGTAATGCTCTAAAAATGCCACTGAATAATGTATCAATACATTTCAAGCAAATACTAAAATAATGAAGGGTCTGAATGAAATATCTGCATTGTCACATGTTTAGTGTAAATGATCACATGACCAGAGCTGTTTACTTCCTGGCTGTACTATGACAAAAGGATGGCTGCATCAAAGCTCCCAAACACAAGGATATTAAAATATGCTAATGTTGTGGGGAATGTTCCCCAGAAAAGGAAGTGTACTACAGAAGTACAGTGGTATCTTGTCTGCCCATGAGGGAGCTTTAGGTTCCACTAATCTCATTTCCCATGAAATTCCTTTAGTGGATGAGGTACCTGTACGTCAGAGGTATAGACGCATTCTTAAGTCAGAGTATGAGGCAGCAAAGACTCACATTCACCAGCTCCTTGAGGCACAGATAATCAGGGAAAGTAGTAGCCCTTTTGCCTCTCCCATTGTGCTGGTAAAGAAGAAGAATGGCAGCCTTCGTCTGTGTGTGGACTATCGGCTCTTGAACAGCAAGACCCGCAAGGACGCATTCCCATTGCCCTGTATTTAAGAGTCTCTTGACACCCTCTCAGGGCCCCGCTGGTTATCAACCTGGCTGCTGGGTACAACCAAGTACCAGTCACAGAAAAGGACAAAATGAAGACTGAATTCCGCACTCCCTTTAGGCTGTTCGAGTGGAACCAGATGCGATTCGGGTTGTGCAATGCCCCAAGCACCTTCCAGAGATTAATGGAGAGGATCTTTGGAGATCAACACTCTATCGTTGTTACTTTCTCTTCCACTGTAGCACAAAGTGTCAGCTACTGTTACCAACCATGGGTCTGAGTTGCGTTCCTTCCTAGGATTTGCAAGCTACTACCGACGTTTTGTTGAGGGGTTTGCCAAGCTTGCTGCCCCACTGCATCGCCTAGTTGCTGAACTGACTGGCTCAAAAACATCAGGAAAAAGTCTACCTGCTGCATGAACGGAGGAGTGTGAGCAGAGCATTTTTAGGGCCTTAAAAGTAGGAGCAACTACAGCTCTATGTAATTGGAGTTTCTGGCCCTCAAATGGGCCAAGACCGAAGAATTTAGAGATTACCTCCAGAAATGTGTAGTGTATACGGACAATAACCCTCTAAATCCTCTATCCACAGTCAAGCTGGGTGCCACAGGAACAGCGTTGGGCTGCACAACTTGCTGCATTTGATTTCACCATCAAGTATAAGCCTGGTCGAAGTAATCAGAATGCAGATGCCCTTTCCCGGCAGAACCCAGTCAGTGCATCGGATTATGCAGCTTTTGGAATCCAAGTTCCAGAATCGCTCCAGCAGGCTATTGGAACCAATCAGGCTACACAGGCCACCAGCTCAGTTTTCCCTTGCCACACTTGCTTACAGGAAGCAGACCCTATCATCAAGGAATTCCTGGGGTTTTGGACCAAAAGGAAGGGCCCTGATGCAGCTGAACAACGCCAGGCTTCCAAGGAAGCTCTTGTGCTGGTCAGATAGTTGAACAAGATGGGGTGCTTTATTGCAGAGTCTGCCGCCCCAAGGTATAAGAGGTTCTCCAGCTTGTGCTACCCACGTTGCCCAAGAGCCAGGTCCTGTATCAGCTATATCATGAACATGAACATCAAGGCAAAGAACGGACAACTGATTTGGTCCATCAGCAGTGCTATTGGCCTGGAATGCACCATGGCATTAAGCTATGGTGTCTGGAGAGTGAACGTTGTCAGGTAGCTAAAAATACTCTACCGGCTGCCTGCGCCTACATGAGCCATTTGTTAGCTTCTCGCCCAAATCAAATACTTGCTGTTGACTTTAACCTGTTCTACCCTAGCCTATTTTTGAGGTCTCTGCATGAAAAAAGCATGCCCATACTAAAGTGAGTACAATTCTGCAACCACAAGGTCTATTTGAATAATGTTGGTGTTATTATAATGGTAATAACTGTGAGATTTTTTAAATAATGTGTAAATATCAATATATATGTCACTGGTTAAAAGTAAATGAAGATGGAACACAGAAAAATTAAAAGATTTCAGGTTCGCCTGTAAAAAAAAGCACTTTCAGGATGATCATCGCTTTAGAATAATGCAGTTGCAGGTTTAAAACCATTTCATATCATAGTACAATATGTGAACACTCTCTCTGCACAGTGTGACTTTGAATAAAGTGAAGCAGAAAACAACAAAAGAGTTTTTAGTACAGACAGGTCAGAAAAATCCTCTGAAAATTTGGATTTATTTCTTCATTAGTTTTTACCAAAACTATTTGTTTTACTTCTTTTTTCACTAATTATGTTTAATACATCCATATACAGCATTAACATACACAATGCCAAACTAAAATAATGTTTTTTGCTCTGAAATCTCTATAAAATGCATATTTTTGTTCTCAAAATCAGAGTTCTGGAGAATAAAAAGGCTGCTATTTTTTCTGTGAATGGTTTTCAGAGCAGAGTGGGACATCGTCTTATTCTGCACAGAGAGGAGTATACAGGAAATCCGGCCAACGTGTGATAGACAGCACTGCTTAGCCAATAAGAGTCAGTCAGGCATGCAGATGCTAATGTGATTGGGCGATAAGGTGGGTGCTTAGCATCCCCCCCATATGTATATTTTCAGTCACAAAGACCCCGGAAAGATTTGTTTCAAAGCAGAGTGTTTCGTACGGGCCTTTTTCAGTGTAACACGACCGGCATCACAACAGGAAACAACAGTACGGTCAGTGAGTGTACACTTTTTCATATTTTTCTGGTTTCATATTTGTCTGAGGCTGGTGCTATTTGGCTCACAGATCGCTGAGGCTGTGGTCTATAGGGATTTGACCGGTATGTGCGGAATCACTGGGTTATTGCCGTTCTTTTGCGTGGTCTCAAGCCTATGTAGCATAAAGCTAACTTGCGGTAGGTCTCCCAGGAGTTCCCCTAAATTTCTTAACCAGCGTACCCCTCAGCCCCCTTTGAAGGGGGCTTTAATATGCTAAAACCGTCGAAGAATAGGATGGAAAATGTCCTGGTCATGACTGATGTCTTTTTAAAGTACACTCAGGCAGTCCCAACACACGACCAACGGGCTTCCATAGTGGCCAAGCTACTGGTCAACGAGTGGTTCTGTAAGTTTGGAATGCCCAGTCGTATCCACTCTGACCAAGGCAGGCATTTTGAGAGCAATCTTATCCAACAGCTTTGCAGAATGTACTGCATTGACCCTGCCAGTCACCAAGAAGAGGGATTGGTCATGCTACCTGCCATAAGTGACTTTCTCCTACAACATCACAGCGCACCAGTCCACCGGTGAGTCTCCATTTTTTTTTATGTTTGGGCAAGACCCTCAGTTACCTGACGATTTCCTTTTGGGCTGATTTCAGGAACCTTTAGCTCGTAGCACTCATGACTGGATTGTGGAACACCAAACCCAGCTACAACATGCTTTTGAGGGCGCTACCAAGCACCTCGAGGCCACAGCTGCTCAGCGTAAGAAGCACTATGATCAACGTGTGCGAGATGTCCCCCTGCAAGAAGGTCAGTTGGTCTACCTATGGGATGTTGGAGTCAGAGGGCGTCATAAGATCCAAGACATATGGAGCTCGGTAGAGTACAAAGTGCTGAGGGCCCCAGCAGTTGGAGGATCGGTGTACACCATTGCCCCGATAAAAGACCCTCAGAAGGTAAAAAAATAAAAAGTAAATTGGCTCGTGTGATTAACTGTCCTCATGAGCCAACCCAGGAGACAGAACCCCCTCCCATAGATAAGTCTTCGCTGGATGGTGAATGGTTTGCGTTGGTTCGTGGAAGTATTACTGCACCAGTCAATTACCAACCAAAACTGCATGCTCATGCATCTCTTCCATCAAATTAGCCAGGGGCAATGGTGCCACGTTCTTCAAGCCAGCACCAATCAACTACCGGGTACAGTCAAGGCTCTTCCAGGTAACGGGAAGACATCCACGAGAAGGACCACACGTACCAATGCTCGGAGGCATCCTAACCTCCTTCACTAACCCCAGACAAGTGGGAGCAGGTCAATCGGGGCTACAAACTCTCAGGTACCTGTGCCTAGTGTTTCTGACATTTTTAGGTCCTGGCAGTAGGTCCCAATCATCGGGACGACGATTCAAAGACTAGGGGTTAGATTGTAGTGGGGAATGCTCCCCAGAAAAGGAAGTGTAGGGTTGTGAACGTAGCCCTCAGGCTGGCTCCTCCCCCAATCAGTGCCAGCATGTAAAAGGCACCTGTTGTCATGGCCTCACTCCTTTTTGGCCCCTGTCCTGGCCCTGTGGTGGCTCATGGTGAGTTTCAGACATTTCTTCATTGTCCTGTCGTCTGACTATTTACCCATATGTGAGGTGGTAAGTAGTCACAATCTTAATTTGTATTATTTTGCAGCATGGTGCGCCCTTTTAATATCTGTTTATCATTTCTAGGTTCACCTGCTGCTGCTTTGCTGCCTCCATTTTGCTTGTTTTGCTTCTGTTTTGCTGTTTTAACTTTGTTCTGCATGTTTTGGTTGTTTTGGTGATTCCTTAAATAAACTTTTTGTTAATTTTTATGAAACACGTCTCTGTCCAAATATCGGTAATGCATCTGTGTGCCCTTAACAATTCTAAACCATATATTAGGGTCGTTAAAGCTTATATTTCCTGGGGTGTAAGTCCCCAGGTGGCGTTGTTGGTTTTCCTTGCATTTCCCCCATAAGGCCCCACCAAATTCTGGCGTTGTTTTTTTACCTTGCATTTCCCCCTTAGGGCCCCGCCATACTAACATAAAGGTAGGACAACATTTTTTGTCAGTTTAGATTCCGTTAACTTTAAGCTACAGATGCCAGCACTGTTGATTCTGAAGGCCTAAGGGCAGATTTCTTGGACCCTAGCAACACATGACGGCTGAAATATGATTGGATAAAAGCTCTAACGTAAAGGCCAGCCCTCCGCTCTTGACCTGAGGCTGGAAGCAGCGCAACCAAGAGAAAAGCTATGAAATGAAGAGAATAGACTATGGGGAATAATTTAATACATATTTGTGGAAAAAATATATAAAAATTTAATTTATATTCTGATGATGTGTAGGTGAGCAGAGAAGGCCTTGCTGGCTCTGATGGCCCGCAACTGGTTAAGGCACCATAATTTACTTGACATGCAGGATTTGGGAATAAGGGGGATAATCAGGGCACCCACAGAAAACCCACTTGACTGTGAGAAAACATTCACTTTTCATTAAAGCACTGAACTTAGACCTTTTTGATGGATAGCAATGATCATAACGGCTGAACCAACAAAGGTATTTCAAATATTAAGAAACTAAGAACTATCTAAATATTTAAAACCATGAACCAATATGAATCTAAACCACCCAGTGAGCTCCACTCATCATATATACATTTCAAAAACTCGAGGTGTACTGCAGGGTTTTCTGTGGTTGCAACGCGTCTATGCTCCTAATCACCTGGTGTCTTGTTTAGATTACCATTACACAGAAACAGGCTGAAGGTAAAGCTTAGCCCATCCATCTTCTTACAAATCTATAGCTTTCAACATTAATAGGCTTAACTCAGTATAATCCAGATTTTTCATCTCTGCTTCCTAAAACATGCAAATCCTGTTTTTGACTGAAGAAACCACCAGGGTGAAGTGAGGACCTTGTAAACATGGAATACATTTTTGTTTTCCAAAGGTGTAGGATAAAGTAGACTACTACTTTCTACTATTTACAGCAGAGTACAGACCTTACTGTGCTGCCATTTCAGATCAAGTCAAAGCGTCCTTCATAAAGCTAAACAAGGATAATGACCATCCTTGTACAACCGTCTCCAGAGACTCACACATCATACTGTTTGACACTCCCTTGGTTTCAGGGAGAATATCAGCATAAACATGTATCTGCTTCTTCACTTATTGACACAGTACCAGCACTTCTCCTGGAGCTCATTGTGGTCAAGCTGTTTGCTCACCGATAAAGAGTTGTGAAGAAATAAATTAATACATTAATGAAAATGATCTATTCGGAGTCAGAGGCTCTTCAGGACTTTAATTTACATGAGTACTGTATTTTGTTTGTCCCCCACAATGTGATGGATGGATCCACAGACCCTGATGAAATGGAATGCATCAGTTAATTAGTTTTCCTTGGACAATGCCATGGACTCTACTGTAAACTATCAGTACAAGATTCCTTAGTGAGCATCTATAACACCTGTATTCACTGTCTGGTATGATAAATGCATTATCAAAAGTGTTTCTACTACATGTCATTTTACCATATATTGTATTCACACTCATGCAGCCAGCACCTGAACTTCTCTCCTGAGTCATGGCAGAATCCCAGGTCATTTGCATTTTGATTAACTGCATACAATCTTCTACACAAACCTATACAGTACATATTAACATACAGTAAAATACTGTCGCCCACCTGTAGGTCTGCTTGGCATCTAACTTGACATTGCACTGCAGCAAACAGGCAAACTAAAGGGAAGCACTTTTTTGCAAATTGCTTAAGATCTTGGGGCAAAAGCAGTTTGCAACCAGAAGGACATTTCGGAATAGCATTAACCTATTATTTCTATGTCGTCTGATATCTACTTTAATTACTAAAATGCAGTTTCTTACAGTTTCTCACATTCCTGTGTAAAGAGTTGGTTTAATCTAAGGCCCTGCCTCTGACCAGCCATTCATATTTTAGGATAATGGGGTTGGCACCTGTGGAGACCAATCAGATTTCTGTTGTGGCCCGTGCCTCCCTAGACTGTTATATTTTTGGAAGCTTGTTGTGTCTGTATGTTTGGATTTTGTAGTGTCTGTTGTATGATATAACATGTTATTACATGTATTTGTGCAGTGTCTCTCTGTGAGTTGTATTATAAAAATGTAAGCCCAGCTACAGCTAGCAAGAATTTCTTTGATATTCCTGAGAAATGTTGCAAACTACAGTTAAGACAAAAAACATGTTTCCCCAAGAAATGAGCAACTTACTGTATTTTCAGGTAGTAATCATTTAAGCCATTGGGGAAATATTTATTCCTACACCACACTTAGTGTCCATGTCCACAATTTGCAACGTGCCTGTGCGAGAAGTCTGAAGTGCTGTGGGAATGTAATGTTTATGAGTAAGTAGGTGTATATTAGCTAGGCTTATCTATATGGCAGATCAGAATGAGGCCAGTTTTCTGTGTTGGAAGTAGCACTGTGTGGTGAGAGCCAACAAAGCACAATTGTTATATTAATATGTAATAATTTGTGTTCAAGCAAAAAAGGTAATGATTAAGTCGACTTGCCTAATTAATGTTTTAATTTTAGATTAATGAGGGAGATATTACTTTATAACCTGAAATATACATGGTTAACTAATACATTTACTGAAATACTAATTTGAATACAATCTGAGACATAATAAAAACTATTTAATTTCAACAAAAAGCAAAACAAAAAGTTCCTGATGAAATTTGGGAAACCCATAGAGTATGTCCATCATCATGGTTGAGGTCAGTAAGTTCCTCAGTGCCATGAGGCAAGTTTGGTCAGATTCATACTGAAATGCTGAAAGCTTTGGATATTGTCAGGGTGTTATATTTTTTTAGTGTTGTTATATCAGAAACGGTGTCCAGATCAGTTATTCCAATATTTAAAGATGCTAAATTAAATAATCAGAGCATGTAGCCGCAAACAACTATTTGCTTTGTAAAGATATAGTGGGGTAAGAAAAAAAAGAAAGAAGTCGCTCTCCCTCTGTGTGTGTGTGCGTTTCAATACGAGCTTCTCCATTATTTGTTTACATAGCTGGGCCAGCACTTTTGCCGTTGTTTGCACTATTACTATTAGTTATTATCATCAGCGCTGTTAGTTGCGTTAGCTGCAAGCCACCAGCTCAGCAGTCATGTTTAGAGCAGTTAAGGGGCGATAGAAATGCTCACAATCTCTTATTTAGCACCTTTAAAAAAACACAGCCCAGAGGTTAGTTCGATCTTTTGAACAACTACACAGCTTTGCCAGGTGCCTGGTGTTTTATTTAAGTTATTGTAAGACAGGGAGTCTGACAGGGGTTGATGTTCTTGGACATAATGTGTAGAAGAAGCAAAGGTGTGGAAAGGGTCTGGGTTGATGACTAAAGAATTGCATCTCTCCTATTTTCAGATACCAATTTAACCCTGGGTCTGGCTGATAAATAAAGTGACTTATTTAGGTTTTGGGCAACCACAAGCTGTCAAAAAAGTTTCAGTGCTCCTTGAAATACATTTTACAAGTCTCTATTGGAGGGATGAATCGTATTCTTCAAAGCAATATTCCGTCAATTTGGTGTTTTGACAATGATGGTGGAACATGTTCAATTGATATGAAATCTGATGTGATTCACATCATTTTCATACTTATCAAACCATTCAGTTACTCCACAGTTATGGCTATGGAAGCATCTGTATTCGTTTCCTCATTCTTTTAAATTTCTCCTTTCAGTTGTGACCCATCTGTGAGTTTGGCCATAAGTTAAACCATCATCTGTAAATAGCAGATATGTCATTCCAATGTCTATATTTTACAGTGAAAAAAATGCATTTCTTTGCTTGCTTGGAAGCACTGCAGCCGAAAGGAAATATTGGAGAAAGTTGTTTGGGAAAGAGCACGTTCAGAGCTGGTTCAGATGAGTTATGTGAATTGATACAGAAATCACATGAACCAGCATAGCAATAGCATACAGTACATTCATAAAAAGAGTTTACTTCAGTTTAATTTCATGCCTTTGGCAAAAGCCTTTGATCTGAACATTCATTATCTAAATACATTTCGTCCCTGCATTGAGCCTTAATTTATTTGCATAGTTAGGAGGATTGCTACCTGACCTTCAAATGCAGCAGGCTTCAACACTATGAAGACTGCAAAATAGTTTTAAAGCTAAACAAATGTAATTGCTATGTCCATAAGTAGACCCCTCTGTAATGAACTAAAATCCATGTGCAGTTCAAGTGCCTGATGTACTTTATCAAGTGATTTAGTTCTAATGTAAGAGCTACAGAGTGCACTTTGAATGATTGATTTAGATACTCATCGTATAATATTATGATATAGTTACTGTTCTTAATCAATAAGTGTAACATAATTAAATGTACTACAATATTCAAATGAATTATGGAGATTATGCGAAGGGAGATGAGCTGGAGGTTTGGGTTCAATCATGGACTGTAGTTTGCCTGATAAACTAACACCAATGATTCAACTTCCAAGCAGCCAGTGGGAGCTAGTAGAGGACAGATAGGCAACCCTTTCTTTCATAACATGTGTGTATACTACTTATTTTGTATTCCAAATATGTTTTAGCGCTCGGGTGTTCAATTAAATTCAACAAGGTCCAGTTAGGGAGAATTTCCTCATGCAAAGGTCCAGAACATCACAATTATGTGTAATCTGTACTATGATTTTGTGCCATATATATATTAATGTATATTTATCAGTTTTCAAACTGAATTGGATGATTTATAAATAATACATAATACACTCATAATACATACATGTTTCAAGTAATTTCAAGTAAAATAAGGGCTGGTTTTAAAATAAAATACACAACAGAAAGCTTTTGAAGCATTTTAAAATAAAGTACTTAACTGTGGAAAAAATAATTTAACTGAATATTCCTTGCCTGTAAACTTTAAATTCAGTTAATTTAGGTTTAAGTGATGTGAACAAAAAAATCCATGATATCCATATTCTAAAAAGAAAAATATTGGATCCAGGGATTATATCTGTCGTAATTGAAACCACTTGTTTCAGCCCTATTCCCCTAAAATTCTTGTGGATCAATCAAATTAGGCTCTTAAGATTGTTTATTTTCTGTGCCTTCATTTTGAATTTGAGTTGGTGCGTTTGCTCAAAAGATTTCTGCTTTGTCTCGAAGTGGCGCTTCACATTGCCGCTTTAAATAATCGCATCGGTCTCTGAACATATGAGGCATACTGGTTTTGAACTGCCCATGGGAAGAATAAACATATACGAGTCAGTCCATTCTTGTTTAAAGGCTCTGGCCTCACTGTCCACATTTCTCTTTTTGGAGAACGCCATGTGAAATAACTCACGTACTCTGACTATTTGGTCTCTTGCCCTGTCTCTTCCCTGTGTGTCAATACCTCACTCGAGTCACACATATTTGATTTCGTAGCATCACATGAGATGATGTGTACAATTGGTCTACAACTGCTCTGCTAACATGCTAACAGACACACACATACGGTTCACTCACTGTTGCTGCTGTTCAAAGTTTCAGAAAATAAAATGAGCTCCTTCCCACCAGTAAATGTGACTTGCGGTAGCGGGTTTTATTCCTCCAGAATGCTGCTGAGCTGTAGCTCTCCCTCGTGCAGTCTCTGAAAAAACCGTCCTCAAAGTTTGTTGCGTAGATGGTAAAACATATTCATCAAACAAAACCATCTTTACTATAGAGGAGAATGGGGACAGAGCAGAATTTCCGGTAAGGCACGTCCTAGACGCCTAGACCATGTTGACCAATAACATCTCATTAACCCCACGTGGCACCCAAGTATGTCACTACACTTGTAGATAAACAGTTGTGATTGGCCTGTGCAAATCCAGGACATGTAAGGGGTGTAGGTTAGTGTCTGTTTTCTTGCCACCATTTTAGCATCAACTTTGCATTTTGAAATCCAGAGATGATCGGTACGCAGAGATCTCTGTCTAGCTGGTATCGAGAGACTAACTGTTTGCTAACATGTTCGTCACTCAACTTTAACGCTGAAAATATGTTAACATGCCAGCAGAGTTATACATTCAAGTTTAGGGTCTAGCGTGATATATGGGTTATTCAAATTTATTTTTTGGACTGTCCCAGCTGCTAGAAAACACATTTGTAAGACTATTCAAATGAGAGAGCGTGTCATTCCTTTGCACCTGATATTTCATCTCTGGAGCCAATTCAGATACAGGACAATGGCTCTTGAAAATGTCATGCTTCTCATTTGACAGTCATCATCATATGGCAGAAAATCAACACAATCTCTTTGCAAGTATCCCACCTTAGTCTTGCATTGGCAATAAGCTGTATTAAATCACTCAATGTGTATCATTATACAAGAGCATTATGCACACATATGAGAACAATTTAAGTTGAATTTATTACACGTGAATTATTCACCACTGTAAAATGGTCATTATATGTGGTGTACATTACTCAAACGATTTCAATGACTAATTAATTCATATTTATCAGTTACATTAGTGGAGTATTCTAGAGACTGCTTATTTTCTACCACACTAGAAAGAGGACAGAATATCTAACACAGCCCTAAATATTATCCTGGAATTTAATGACTATCGAAAAAAAACTTAGATACTGAAAAAAAGGCAGTACCTAAGTCTTACACAGTAATAATCTGTATATAAAGTAAATGGAATGATTGTAATGGACAAAAGCAGATGCTTACTCACTCTAGCCAATGCACTGTAAGCGGAATGCAAATCATTTATGTAATGCCCAATCAGTGCAAAAATTGAATGATCCATGAGTATGAGAGAGAAGACCAATCTGTATGGGTGAGAGTAGGATGCCCAGTAGTTTTGTCTCACTAGCAGCCCATCCATGCCAAGCCATCCATATTTTTGTGTCAATTGATGGATAGTGTAAATGAATCTGTGTTCCAAATCGCATACTTTTTCTTTTTACTTTTAGTACATACTGCAGCTGATTTAAAAAAAAAAAGTATTTGCTGTTGCATGCAGTATGCATTTAATTGGGACATACTACCTTGTCATAACATTGCACCTTTCTTCTTTGACCCTCTTGCACATATATCCACTGCACAGAGGATTGTGGGTCAGAATAGCCAGAAAAGCATGCTTTCATGGATACTGCAAAATGAAACCGGATGTATTACTAAATCTTTTTCTGGCATACTAAATATTATGGTGCTATGGTTATTGGAATAGACAGTTAGTTATTTAAACTGTCAATCTTCTTCTGGCA
This sequence comes from Ophiodon elongatus, assembly GCA_016806645.1. NCBI lineage: Eukaryota > Metazoa > Chordata > Actinopteri > Perciformes > Hexagrammidae > Ophiodon > Ophiodon elongatus. Next base: position 1,072,098 of record JACSYO010000264.1, on the reverse strand, counting down.
CTTTTTGGAATTTAACAGTTTCAGCTGCATTAGCACCACCCTGTGGACCGGAATAGGGCCAACCCGCATTGGAATCCAGCGTGGGATAAGCAAGACTAATGTGATTTACTTTCTTATATCAACTACCCATTTAAGTTACATTTTGTATGTATATCTACATTTGCAAGCAATGATGAAGAATAAATGGCTTTGTCTTCATGGAAATCTCAGTATGAGGATGAGTGCCATACCAGCCCTGGGCATTCACAGTATATTACACACTTAACTAGGGAAGATGGCGGTTTAATGTATGGAATCTATGACTTTGCTGAAACCTCTTTTAACTGTAATACAGTAGCACATATTTAGCCATCATTTTCTTGTGAAAAACTATACATTCATGTATAATAGTCTATGCAATTTCATTCAAAATATATAAATTTGTGTATGACATTTGTGTGCAAACGTTCTAACATAGATTTTGCTACAGGCAGTTTCTCTTCGTAGTTTGGCTTTGATCAATACTTCCCAGAATGTAATGGTTATACTCAAGGTCATGGTGGAGTCAGAAATTCCAAATAATACTAATCTGATTTAGCTTTACTTCAATATGTTTAATATCCACCTAAAAGAAACAGATGGTTTCTATTTCAATGTTTTAACCATTCCTTTCCTGCATGACCCATTTACACTACATGACTATCAATTGCTCAAGGTATCCCCTGAACATTTCCTCAAGAGACCCTAGTAAATTCTGAATTCAGTGTGAACCCCATTTCGGATTGAAGAACAGGCCACTTTGAAAATGCACATATTTGCAAAACTGTGAACTTTGTTGTAAAGGGCCTCAAAGTAATTCACAGCCACTGTATCAGTGCATACATATCTGCAGGAAATGATGGGAAATGGTTTAGGCATGCTCGAGATTTTCTTGCCAAGGTATATTGCAAGATGAGATGAAAACTATTTTTCAGTAGTGTAAAGGAGTGAGTCCCTTCTACTATAACATCATTCACAACATTGTTACCCTGAGATTTACGTGACAGAACAAAGAGACCATCAGCAAACTTATAATCACCGGATTAGTGACAGGGGTGTATTATAGCTCCCTCGCTGGGACCAGGGCATTGATTTTCACTACAATACAGATGACATGCAGCTGTGCATTTCCATACCACCCAAAGATGTCAACCCTAAGTGGTTTACTGCATTGATCACATCAACTCGTGAATGTCACAGAAGTCTTGTGAGCTGCACAGAGGAAAGACACTAATTGTTTCTATAGCTGCAATCCAGAAAGAAATGTCCATCAACAATATTTGGATACAAAGCTTGGAGCCTTGAAGCCAATTCTGAGTCTGATGAGTCTTGATGGGCACATAAGAGCTAACATAATTTCATCATCACAATTTTAGGAATGTTGCCAGAGTCCACCATTTGCCCCTCCAAGCAGACTCTGAATGACTATACATGCCTTCGTCACCAGCAGATTTACTTCCTGCAAGATAACTGCAATTTATCTAAAAAGCATTGGCAAGATTTATTATTGACCAAGACTAGAGGAGCACAAAGTACACCTGTTGCTTCACTGGCTCATATTCGGGCTTCACTGGTTCCCAAAGCAGAACACAGCCAATGTGTCAGTATTCACTGGGCATATGAGCTGAGCATTTCACTGACACGGCAGGCACAGCTCTATGCTTCACTTTTTTTACACTAGACCCCAGTTTTTAATTCTACTGATATCGTTCTCAATAATAATAAAACGAACAGTGTTTAGTTGCATGTGGGAGTGAGACAGAGACGGAGGGAGAAGTACACAATTCAGTAACACATGTGAAGTGAATTAATAAAACAACATTGAATGCGGCTGTGGTAGAACAGGCAGCTTGAAGTGGTCTGAACTCTGCCGCTGTTCCCTGGCTGAGACACTTGTTGAGTAGCAGCTTTTGGTGTCAATGTTTTTCACCTCTGGAACAGCCTGCCGGTTAACCTGAGTGCATCATAAGCTATACAGTTTCAAACAAAATTACATGAGATGTCTTTTCAGTTTAGAATTTACCATAAAATATCTATCAGACCAACTCCAAGAATTTTATTTCCTTCACTAATTCTATTCAGATTTTTATTGCCTTCAATATCTTCCAATTGGTTTCCTTTAAAAAAAGAAAATGAAATACATATTTTTTTCTGTCAAATTTATTGACCCACCTCTAATTTTTTATGTTACAGTAATTATCCCTGAAAGGTGCAATCAATTAAATGTTGATTTGATTAAAAGAAGTAAAAGAAAAAAATCTGAATTAGGTAGTTGGAGTACTAGAGTTAAAGGTTGCAAGAGGTGCAAATTTTAAAGCAATGGGTGTTGTGCATGACTAACTCTTGGCATTCCAAACAGGGTCAGTCAGTGCATCCTACTATCACAGTTTCCACGGGAACACAGACACAGAGCACTGCAGCAGCCGACGCCGCCTCCAGTGATCGCCCACACAGAACAAAACCCGGCCATTACCACTGTGTTTTGTGTATGTGTGGGCATATGAGGACATATAAGAGACATAGAGAGGAAGAAAGACAGACAGAGGGTCCATGTTTATACAGCTGATCACTCACATTTACAGTATGCCGTTGTGGGGTTGCTTTACTGAATTGCTGGTAAGTTCAAACATGGTGAGCACACCCCCAGGAAGTAACTCTCCTTATAGGGAGGGGAAGCTCTATGATGGAGAGTGGTGCTTTTTTAGATACTGCAGCACTCCTAGAGAGCAGGAGGATGACAGTGGGTGCACTGTGACTCCGCTCTACTCCGTTATCCTCCAAAAGACGTGTCCTGGTTGTAGGACAGAAGCTGCTGTCAGTCGTATCAATTGCCTGTCCTGGTTGCAATGGCTTAAGCTACTAAAGAGTTGTTGTTTAGACCTCAGCTTTGCCTGCTATGCTGTCACACTGTGCACAAACATCTTAGTATTCCAACCATATACTACTGAACTTATTACTACTACCAATACTACTGAATACTTTGGTTGTAATTACACCTTTTGCCCTCTGACATAATAATGTGGGGTTTTGTGAAGTATGCTCTTCCCCCACTTTGCTCTCCTGTAGGCCATCACCCTGTGGCAATGAGCTTGAAATTAAAGTCATCTCAGGGCCACATAGTACATTTCAATATACCGTATTTAATCTAATCTAAAATCTCTCAAATGCTTTATCTTAGAGTAAGTAAAAAAGATGATATAGTGATTTTTTTTGCATTCAATTGTCTGGGTTTTGTGGAATTTAAATCGACAAATAAATGTTATGGGATGTAATTCTCAGGGACTTCTGGGACCTATGGTCAATTTTTTCTCATGTTTATTTGGAATTGCATATCTATGCAGTCACAGAACAGTGAATTTGCCATTGCTTTCTGATGGTTAGGTCTTGGTGGTAAAGATTAATTGGCATAACCCACCCAAAATTTTACAACATACACAAGTACATTTCATTCATCCTGACATTACTACACATTATACATTTTGATTATTCTTATGAGTTAAATAAAATTTGACTCAAATTCTCAGTAATTTTGATCCGATGACTGCAGTGTCATAGAGTTTAATACATACTCTCTAATTTGAATGACGTTTTCCCGAATGTCAGTCCACTGCGTTAGTGAAAGATTACTTTTAGATCTACGATAGTGTTTCACATCTGAATCATGCTTTTTACTTAATGATTTGATATGGTTTTGAGAAACATGTCAAATACAGGCAACGCTTTTTATTACTAATAATTCTCTTTTTTGCAGTTTAATTTGCTCCTAAGTACAATGATGGCTGCTACCTCGTGAGACTTGTACAGTGTATAAAAAAATACAACTATAAAAACAAATTACATATATTTAATATTACACAGGCTTTAGGTGGTAACTGTGCCCGCAGACTTGCTCACTCCCCCGTGGAGCAATGAGCACTGCAATGTGTACTGTGTACTACTTAAGTCGCAATGAAAAACACTACAACTGTAAAGGCTGTATAAATTGCCATAACCTGACATCCACTGTCTTTAAGTGACTTGAAGAGTCAACTGGTACACATTGGAATAACCTACTCACAAACAAGCCTCGTACCCTCGTTCTTTGATATGATGCCACCCCTCTTGTCCTAGTCTCACTGCAGCGTTGGATCCTTTACTGCCACGAAGTAGAACTTGCTGCCAGCATCCAGCTTCCAGAATTCACTCCAGATTGCATCCCTCTCAGGCCTTATCTGATGATGTAGGCCTGGGAATCTGGGAGTATGGGGCTCTCCCTCTCCTTAAGTGGTGACCATTTCTGCAGTGAGTGGGAGAACTTTGTTGTAATTAAATGACTGTGATGTCATCAGTCCATGATCTGCAAAAACTCCTCATCTAAATTTGTACTCACTTTCCACTCATCTAGTTTCATATTCCAACATCAACTTCGTCAAAACCTCAAGTTGTTTGTGTATTTTCACAGACTGGCTGTTTCTCATGTAGCATCCATTCATCGGTCTGATATGTTCATATTATCATAGCCTCATACACATGGTTCAGGATACAATGTGTAACCTTTGCAGTACATGTTACTTGTGTTATTTCTCCCTGATAATAGAGAACACACTTTTCTTTGATCTCAGTTTGAGCTTGTCTGCCATGATGCAGTACTCAAAAGAAAAGGGCAGTTACTGACCTCAAAAGAGGAACTGTCATCACAGGGCATCTGGCTGCTTGAAGTCCCAGGGCAGCAGAGGCTGTGAATAAGGGCAAATCATCAAATAAATAAAACATATGAAAATCCCTCTTTTCTCTCTTTCTTTTTAGGTTTTGGCTTATATGTTTATCAATCTAGAGCCTGCCTCGGTGTAACAAACTGTCCAGAAAACTTACAAAGTATTCTGGTCTACTGTGAAATGCGTGCTCTCGGTTTACACAAGCTTGCCGTATTTCCCATTCTCTGTGATTTCCACTCCAATTATATTTTTGGGGCTAAACTTGTAAAATGTATCTGTATCTGCTGCTTGGTGACTTTAAAGTTTATTTCATCATTATTTAATATGTTGGACAAACTCAAGTAATTAGGCAGGATGTCTGACCTGTATGTTGAAGGTTGTCAGGAATATACAGCTGCTCAGGAAACTGTGACACATCTTTGCAAATATATTTTTTTCTGTCTCTCCTATCAGCACTTGCAAGACAGCAGAGATAGTATGCCATTGCTAATAGAGACACATTTCACCCTTGGTATAAAAAAAGACTTCTGACTTTAGAGCAGTAGTTTGAATAAAACTGTGGGAAAGCAGTGAGGCAGCTTTTGGTAGTGATCTTTGATATTTTCAAATCAGACACCTGCATATTTTCCAATTCACTTCAAGTGCATGACCTGCTTTAAATGTGTTTTTTCATCTCCAGCATACTAAACTACAGATATTAAAGTACAGGGTTTTATACATGTTTCCCTCTCAAAATAATGTCGTAATAAGACAAAAAAAAACTAAATATTTTCTTTTTTGGTCACATCCCATAGACATATGTTAAAGTTAAATATTATACACATATGTAAAATACTAGCATACCGAACACTGTGCTGGAATTAAGCTCCCGTTAATTTATCTGAGCCTCGGGAGAAAATAAGAAAATTATGAGTTTAATGGTGCGTTAGTGAGAAGCCAGTGGAGGAGGCCCTGGGCTGTGTTTTGAATATGCAACTATAATAAAAACCAACCTGTCACATGCTTGAAAGAGCAGACCAGTTGGCATTCTACATTGTAATGCAATGTTTCCTCAAGGAGAAGACTGCATGCTTTATTTTGTATATGACTGGATGAAAACTATGCGCAGACATTAACTATCATCTCAGCAAATCCCAATGTCATCATCAAACCTCCATAATGTTTGGAGAACTGTACATTCCTTAAACATTTTTTTGGCCTTAATTGAAAATAGATTTTAGATATTAAGTGGTAGAAAGAGGGCTACACATGTAGAGGAGTCCTTTGATTGGATTCAAACCAACATAAGAACTCAGCCTGGGTTTCAGAAGCTAACATTTGTGTTGTAGTAATCGATGCTAATTGTGATTTGCATTTCTCCATTTACATCAGTTAAAATTAGCTTGTATACTGTTGCTTTTTTTACCTAGTCAGGCAAGTTTCATGTGAAGGACCACTTATTTTTTCTTGCATGATGGATATATCCTGAATTATAGCTTTATAGTCATGTGTATGTACAGTTTTCATGTTATGTTTCAACAGTCTCACTAAAAGCCCTATACTCTACAATGGATTCCTGGGTCTTTATTTCATGGATCGACTGCCATCTGCTAAGCTTACCTGTACAAATAAAGAGCAGAATTATTTATTTAAACTAATGTGACATTTTAAATATGCTATAGTATGAGTTTTTGGGACAAATTTTACTTTGACTTTTTTTTTTTTTTTTAAAAACACACACTGACTTTGACAAAACTATAAAAAAAACTTTGAGAGTCCTCGACATACTGTATTGTGACTTTTTTTCAATATACTTTTTCATGACATTTCTTCATACTTCTTGTAGTATAACTTTTTTCAACATACTACACTGTAATGGATGTGGTTAGGACCCAAGAGCAGTACGATGAACACAGTGAATCGTGGAAGAATGCTTTATTACATGCAGAGATCTCAACAGCAAAACAGTCTGGGATCCTCATGTAGAGAGACCTGCTCGGGGAAACGCTAAGCCGTCAGGAACGGCTCGGCGTCCGAGGCCGCAGAGTCAGAACACCGCAGAGTAACCCCAGCCGGGTGGGGTCCCTCAATCAGGGGGACCCTCGCAGATCTTTTGAGCCGGAACCCATCGTCTCTCCTCCGGACCGTAGCCTTCCCAGTACACCAGGTACTCAAGACCTCACCCACAGCAGCGGGAGCGAAGCAGGCGATGGGGCACGGGGAGGGGCTGTAGGAGGCCTGCCGGGGTCTGGTGAGAAGGCTTGTGTTGATTGCAGCCCGGGCAGGCGTTGATGAACTCCCTGGTGTCCTCGTTGAGCGAGGCCCACCAGAAGCTCTGCCGAAGAGAGTCCTGGGTCCTTGGGATGCCCGGGTTGCAGGTAAGTTTGGAGTGGGCCCACTAGAGGAAATCGGACCTGAGGGACAAACAGGCGGTTGGGAGGACACACGCTGGGACCAGCTTGACCCTCAGTTACGGCCCTCACCAATTCCTCAAATCGCCAAGGTGAGGACAGCGGCTCGGCAGGAGTCAGGCAGGTTGGAAGAGGAGCCAGAGGTAGGTTCCTCTTCCCCCTGGAACTGACGGGAAAGGGCATCAGGCTTGACATTGCGGGACCCGGGGCGATAGGAGAGAGTGAAGTGGAACTGTGTGAAGACTAGAGACCACCTGGCCTGTTGAGAATTGAGTCTCTTGGCTGTGCAGATGTACTCCAGGTTTTTATGGTCAGCCCAAACCAGGAAAGTGAGTTTGGTCCCCTCCAGCCAGTGACGCCACTCCTCTAAGGCCAGCTTCACTGCTAATAGTTCCCAGTTGCCAATGTCATAATTTCTCTCAGCGGGGGAAAGTCTACTAGAGAAAAAAGCACAAGGATGGAGCTTCTGGTCAGCGGCAGAACGTTGAGACAGGACGCCACCAACCCCCACAGCAGAGGCATCCACCTCCACCAGAAATTGTCTCTCAGGGTCTAGGACTTGGAGGATGGGTGCTGAGGTGAACCTTGATTTAAGGTTCCGAAAGGCATCCTCGGTTGCAGAAGTCCAACGGAAGGGAATCTTGGAGGCGTTGAGGGGCAGTGCGTGGGGCCTCAACCGATGCAGAGAACGATCTAGCAGTGAATGTGTGTGAAGCTGGGGGTTATATACGAGAGGGAGTTGGTGTCGTAGAGTGGACAGGTGAGAGTGATTGAGTTGACTAGGTGGGTTTGACTAACAGGTGCACTGAATGAGCTGATTAGGTGAGTGAGAGATAGAGGGTGCATCCCAAGTCTCTTAATTGTTTCCTCGCTCCTCGCTTGAACCGGAAGTTGTTTTGCTCCGCCATATTGACGGCCGTCCCAAAGCTCTTATTTCTGCTTTGAGGATCGAGGATCGAGGATCGAGGGGGCATCTCGGAGGAGCCATGAGCGAGGAAGCAAGAGAGCAGGCTTCCAGGAAGTGTTTTAACGCTGGACACGCCCCCTCACTGTTCATCAGTTATGTGATGGTCGGACTGATCGCTGGAGTTTCACAGATTAAACTCTCTATATATTTGATTTGTTTTGTGATTCACCATCTGGATAAAATATATGTTCTGTCACAGTTCAGCTTCCCATTCTCTTCTGCCTCTCTCTCACTAATCAGTTCATTCAGTGCACCTGTCTGTCACACCCACCTGTTCAGCTTCCCTTCTCTCCTGCCACTCTAAGTCTCACCCACCTCGTCAGCTCACTCAGTTCACCTGTAAGTCACACCCACCTCGTCAGCTAAATCACACTCACCTGCCCACTCTACTGCACTCACTCCCTTCAGTATATAAACCCCTGCTTCACACACAGACACTGCCAGATCATTCTCCTTTCCATGCCAGACCTTCCCGCACTAACTCTCGGACTGCGTTCCCATTGCCGACCCTGCCTGCTTGGACTTCCCTGCCTTGCCTCTGCCCCGGTAATCGACCCTGTTCTTCTGTCCCCGACCACGAGTTTTGCCTCAGCTCCCGCTTGTCTCCGTCTGCCTGTTCCCCTGACGTCTTGGTGTGTTACCTGTTTCTGCATACAATAAAGCCTTCTTCAAACGAAAGTACAGTGTCAATCGTACTGCGCTTGGATCCTAACTTACCCAGTTACATGTTCATTGTAGGTCTGAACAACAAAAGGACCACAAACAACTTTCTTCATTTATTAGAAATGTCTTTTCTTGATCTGTTATTTCCCTCTAACTTTTATGGATATAATTAAAATCAGAGAGCTGGATCATTTCCGTTCAGTCACGTGAGGCTGATCATTCCTGAATGTCGGGTTTGTTGAGTTATCTCTTAACTTTAACCTAAAACATTGAGCCTAATTAATTCCAGTGTTCAAGAGAAACCATAATCGCCGTAATTGCAAAACATAAAAACGCATTCCGCTGTTAGAACTCGGCCCTGCGTGTTTAAGCAGGACACATAACACAGTATAAATACAACACATAACGGCATAAATACTCAATGCCGTTTAACAGGTAACAGGCTACAGAGAAAACATCTCTGCTCGGTTAGTGATGATAATGGTGTCTTTATAAGTAGTAGTTTAACACCATTAAATCAACTGAAAACATACGATTTTTATTTGGAATGTGAGCTAAAAACGGTCCGTTACACTCATGTGTTCAGACACGAACTCCGTCAGAAGTCTCTCCAGCTGTTAAAGCGACTAACAGCTGATCCAGATGTGATCAGCGGCCGCTGACCTCCGTCATCAGAAACAGACGTCGCTTCACGTGACGCTTAAGAGGAAAGGACGTCTCATTTCTCTTAAAACATATTTCCTTGTTTCCTCTGTCCCTGCATGGGGTGCATCCCAAGTCTCTTAACTACATCCCCGTTTCCCTCACTTGCGTCTTAGTCCCGCCCACCAGGGATGCATGGAAAGACTCAAGGAAACCATGCAGGGATAAAGGAAAAGAGGAAATATGTTTTAAGAGAAATGAGACGTCCTTTCCTCGAAAGCGTCACGTGAAGCGACGTCTCTTTCTGATGACGGAGGTCGGCGGCCGCTGATCACATCTGGATCAGCTGTTAGTCGCTTTAACAGCTGGAGAGACTTAACGGAGTTCGAGTCTGAACACATGAGTGTAACGGACCGTTTTTAGCTCACATTCCAATAACAATCCACTTAAAATATTAATACAAATTATTGTATGTTTTCAGTTAATTTAATGGTGTTAAACTACTACTTATACTAATAAATACCGTTATCACTAACAGAGTAGAGGTGTTTTCTCTCTGTAGCCTGTTACCTGTAACGGCATTGAGTATTTATACACAGTGTGGTATTTATACTGTGTTCTGTGCCCTGCTTATACGCGCAGGGCCGATTTCTACCTGCGAAATGCGTTTATTTTATTTATGAATTATTTGCGTCTATGTTTTGCAATTATGGCGATTATGGTTTCTCTTGAACACTGGAATTAATATATTAGGCTCAATGTTTCAGGTTAAACTTAAATTATATAACTCATAAAACCCAACACTCAGAAAACAAATCAAATATATAGAGTTGCTCAGTCTTCACTCTGGTATGAAACTCCAGCGATTAGTCCGACCAATCAGATACCTGATAAACAGTGAGGGGGCGTGTCCAGCGTTAAAACACTTCCTGGAAGCCTGTTCTCGTGATTCCACGCTCATGGCTCCTCCGAGATGCCTCCTCGATCCTCGATCCTCAGAGCAGAAATAAGAGCTTAGGAACGCCGTCAAAATGGCGGCGCAGAACAACTTACGGTTCTGGCGAGGATCGAGGAAACGACAATTAAGAGACTTGGGATGTACCCATTGTTTCCTTGCATCTCTCCATGCATCCCTGGTGGGAGGGACTATGACACAAGGGAAAGACGCAAGTGAGAGAAACGGGGATATAGTTAAGAGACTTGGGATGCACCCAGTGTGGCAGGAAAAAATGGAAGCTGAACTGTGACATACACTCTGGGTGCATCCCAAGTCTCTTAATTCCATTCTAGCCTTCTCCATAGCTGCCCCCCTCCCTCTGGAACTTGGAACTCTCTCCCCAAACACATCCGAGACTGCACTGACCTTTCGATATTGAAAACACAAATCAAAACCCACCTTTTCAGAAGTGCTTTTAATTTATTTCTATTGTATGTTCCCTGTTTTTAATGTATAGCTCTTTTATGATGATTTTAATGTTTTGTAAAGTGCCTTTGAGAATTGTGAAAAACTCTATATAAATGAAATTTATTATTGTTAATTGTCGTCTCCTCGATCCTCGTTTGAACCGGAAGTTGTTTTGCTCCGCCATATTGACGGCCGTCCCAAAGCTTATTTCTGCTCTGAGGATCGAGGATCGAGAAGGCATCTTGGAGGAGCCATGAGCTAGCAAGCACGAGAGCAGGCTTCCAGGAAGTGTTTCGCTGGACACGCCCCCTCACTGTTCATCAGTTATTTGATTGGTCGGACTGATCGCTGGAGTTTCATACCAGAGTGAAGACTGAGCACAGATTAAACTCTATATTTGATTTGTTTTCTGAGTGTTGGGTTTTCTGAGTTATATCATTCAAGTTTAACCTGAAACATTGAGCCTAATAAATGTAATTCCAGTGTTCAAGAGAAACCATAATCGCCATAACTGCAAAACATACAGACGCAAATAATTCCTAAATACAACAAACACATTTTGCGTATAAGCAGGACACCCAGTATAAATACAACACATCACGGCATACATACTCAATGCCATTTGTTAAAAAGGTAACAGACTACAGAGATAAAACATATCTACTCTGTTAGTGATAATAACGGTGTCTTTATTAGTATAAGTAGTAGTTTAACACCATTAAATTGACTGAAAACATTATACGATATTAATATTTTAAGTGGATTGTTATTGGAATGTGAGCTAAAAACGGTCCGTTACACTGATCATGTGTTCAGACACGAACTCCGTCAAAAGTCTCTCCAGGATGAAAAAGCTGAAATGTGACTTTTTCAACTTTTTTCAACCTATCCTATTATGACTTTTTTATGACTTTTTTTTTACATACTAGAATTTGATATTTTTGTAACTTTTTCGACATACTATACAAATACAGTTTTTTATTTTTTAATCATACTATATCTTTTTTGACAAGCTATACTATGACTTCATTATTAATTAATTTCAACATACTATAAAGTAATGTCTTTTAACATACTACACACTGACTTTTTATGACTGGTTTCAACATACTTTACCTTGATATTTCTATTACTTTTATATATATATACTAGTATGCTATGACTTTGGTCGACATACTATAATATCACTTTTTTTAACTTTTTTCAACATACTATCCAATAACATTTTAAGACATACTAAACTATCGACAAAAAAAGTCATAGTACATGAAAAGAAAGTAGTATGACTTTTTTTTGACATACTATACTGTGACTTTTTTATGATTTTTTTCAACATACTAGACTTTTTTAAGGACTTTGTTTGACCAAATATAGTATGACTTTTTGATTTTTGCCTTAGTTGGAAAAATGTATTTTAGATATTAAAGGGGTAGACATGCAGAGGAGTTCTATGGTTGGATTCGAACCAAACAGAACTCTGGTTTCAGAGGCTAACACTCTACCAGGTGAGCTATCACACATAACACATTTGTGCCATATTGATGGCAATTTAAAAAAAGACATGTTTGTCCACATACTATGCTTTGAATTTTTAAACCTACTATAATATTATTTGACTTACTATATTATGACTTTTTTCAACATTGTATACTGTTACTTTTCTCAACAAACTATACTATTACTTTTCTTTACCTACATACTATGACATTTTTATATTTTTTTCAACAAACTATACTATGATCTTTTTATATCATTGACACAATGGCAAACTTAACAACTACTTTTTTCGACATACTATATTACTTTTTTATGACTTTTTCAACTTCTATATAATATGCTACAGTATGACTTGTTTATACTTTTTTGACATTTATTTTTTCAATATATAATACTATGATTTTTTCAGATTACTATACTATGACTTTTAATATTTTTTTTTACATACTTAATGTCTTTTTTAAACATACTATATTATGACTTTTTTTTTTACCTTTTAGAACACACTTTATTGTGACTTTTTGACATTTTTCAACATATATTATTTTGACATTGTATAATCACCTTATATGACATTTTTCTAGATACTGTAGCATTACTTTTTTTCGATTACTTTTCTATGACTTTTTTTACATGTTTTTTTTTTTTACATATTATGGAGTTCATTTTGAGACACTATAATATGACTTTTTCCTTTTTTTTCAACATACTTTACTATGACTATTTTCAACATACTATAGCAGGGACCACTAATAGACAGACCGCGGTCTGAGTCCAGACCCAGACGTTGTTGTATCTGGACCCTGGACCTACAACCAATAGATAATTGAGAACTATTTAATTTTGACGGAGCGCTTCTATTTTAACCGCTGCATCTTTTCTAGCCTTTACGGCACTCATTCTGCGGTCGAGGAAACAGACCAACTACTTAAATGCGTTGTATATCATCTTATGTGATGCTACTCAGCCAATCAAATATGTGTATTCCTATAAGCTTCCTAACTCCAGTGAGATTTACACACACAGGAGAGACGGGAAGAGGTAATGTGGAGCGCCACTATGAGACAAAGCTCAAATCTTTTGAGCAAATGCACTTACTCAAATCCAAAATGAAGGGACAGAAAATAAACCTAAGAGCCCAATATGATCAGAATCCTAATAAATGAATTCACTTGTCAACAATGATGTTAACAGAGAGGGGAATAGAGCTGAAACAAGTGTCTTCAATAACCACAGATATAGTCCCTGCACACAAATTTCTCTTTTTAGAAGATGAGAAGAATATAATATCATGGTTTTCTTGTTTGACATCAATTCACCCTGGATAAACTGAATTTAAAGCTGAGGGGCAAGGACAATTCAGTTAAATACATTTTTCTAATATTAAGAACTTTGTTTTAAGATGCACATTTTTCAAAAAACTTTATGTAATTTAATCCTAAATGCATCTCTTATTTTACTTGAAATGAGAGTAGAACATTTATTTATTATTACACTATGTATCATCCAGTTCAATTTGTAAACTAACGATGAATTTTGTTTAGATATTCAATTGAACTTTCTTTCTTTGATTTGGTAATCAGTAGTTGACTACGTTCAAACGTTGATACAACTGCTAGGCTACGTCAATATATATGGGACTAAATCATACTCTACAATTTCTTTTTTAAGACTTTGTTTTTAACAGACTATGCTATGAGTGTTTATTACTTTTTTAAACACAATATAATATGCCAATTTTAGACATACTATAGTAAGATTTACTTTATTTGGACTTTTTTTCAATATACTATGACTTTTTTTACATACAATACTATGACTTTTTTATACTTACTATACTATGTGTAATATGATTTTTATGGGTTGAAATAGTATGACTTTTTTAGATATATTATTGTTATTTTTTATGACTTTTTTTCGACATGATTTACTATGACTTTTTTTACTTCCTATTGTGAGACTCTTTCAACATACTATACTTTTTTCAACATACAATACAATTACTTAATTAACATGCTATACTAGGACTTTTTAAGATTTTTTTCTACATACTATACTGTGAACTTTTTCCTTTTACTATACAATGACTGTTTTCAACATAGTATATTTTGACTTTTGTCAAAATGCCATACGATGACTTTTTCATGACATACTATATTATGTCATATTTTATGACATTGTATGTCCTACTATACTATGAACTTTTCAGATTTTTTTATGACATATATGATATATGACATTTTAATAAATGTTTCATGATATACCATACTATCAAATCTTTACATATTATACTATGACATATTTTATGAAATTGTATGTTTGATGACATCTTAATGTCACATACTATAGACACACAAAACTATGATTTTTTTTATTAATCTTTTCTTGACATACCAGAGTATTTGTTTATGGTATTTTCTATGACAAATTGTACTATGACTTTTTCGTTTCTCTTTTAAGAAAGATGGTATCCATTTCAACAAAATGGGTAGCCGCATGCCATCATCTAATTTGCAGCACGCTGTGCAATCCTGTCCACGTGACTATTTACTCTCTACACACACACACACACCCCTTCCTCTTCTTCTACGCTGCCACCTCAAAGCACAGTTTCCTGGGACTACTCACCCTACTTTCCCCACCTGTTATGAACCCCCTCAGCCACAGTCCTACCCATTCTGACTATCCTGACAAACAAGCTGCCCCATCCAAAACGCACTCACAAAGCCATAAACAAAAACAACCTCTCTTACATCCATCCCAGTTATGTTCATATCAGCTACTGGCGTGAGTTTATCATTCACAACTCCACTTCGGTCAACTCCATCCCGTCTCTGTGGACTCAGAACCGCCGCACGCTCACTTCCTTATTACGTCATCATAACAAACAGCTTGTGAATTCAGCCAACCTCAAAACACTACCCAAATCCTCACAACCAATCACAAAACACTCCATAAAACTTGTTCTGACACCAGTCACTGAGCAACAAAAGCCTAATCATCAATTAATTCATTATTGACAACAACCTTGATATACTGTCTCACTAAAACTTAGCAAAAACACCTGGACTACTACACACTCAACCAAACCACCCCTGCTCGATATCATTACCTGGACAAACCACGCCCCAATAGCTGCTGTGGCGGAATTGCCACTCTTCAAAACTAGCCTGACTAACATCCAAACGCAATTCTCATTTGAACACCATTTTTCCATTTTCCTCCGCTTATCCGGGGTCGGGTCGCGGTGGCAGCAGGCCTAGCAGGCCGACCCAGGCTTCCCTCTCACCCGCAACACGTTCCAGCTCGTTCTGGGGGATCCCGAGGAGAAAACTCATTTCAGCCGCTTGTATCCGAGACCTCGTTCTTTCGGTCACGACCCAGAGTTCGTGACCATAGGTGAGGGTCGGAACGTAGACCGCCCAGTAAATTGAGAGCTTTGCCTTCCGGCTCAGCTCCCACTTCACCAAGACGGTCATTTGAAAACCTGATATTTAAACTCTCTGGTCCTAAACCCCAGGTAATTTCAATTATCTACCGCCCCCCCCAAACCCAACCCTTCCTTCCTCTCAGACCTATATGAATTCCTTACCCAGCTCTGCTCCATCTCACCTTCCATTCTGCTGCTGGGTGATTTCAACATCCACATCGACTCCACAGACTATTAGATGCTTCAACTTCACTCAGCACATCAATTGCCCTACCCATAAGCGCAGCCTCATCCTGGACCTGGTCTGTTCCACTGGAATATTGGAACGCGTGCACCATCACTCTCTGCAATATCAAGTCCATCTGCTCCTCATTCCTGTCAGCCTGTCTCACTGAAAAATTCTCCACCCTCACCCCCTTGTTTAGCCCCTAACCCACAGACCTGGTCAACCTCTACAATAAATCACTATCCTTCTGCCTTGATCAGCTTGACCCTCTCAAAACCAGAACTGTTTCTTTCACCCACACTGCTCCCTGGTTCACCCTTGAACTTCGCCTCATGAAATCCCAGAAATGCCCACTAGAGTGGCTCTCCAACAAATCCGGCCTCTCAGTACACAACCTGGCTTACAAGGAATACATACAGAAATACAAACGGGCTCTCAATACTGCATGCTCCTCCTACTACTCTGGCATCATCCACACCGGTTCCGGCAACCCCAAGATCCTCTTCTCCACAATAAATAAACTTCTCAACCCTATGGACAATCTCTCCCACTTCTTCACAGTAGCTAAATGTAACTCCTTCCTGTCATTCTACAAAGCAAAAATGTAGACCATCTACAACCAACTAGCTACTTCCAGCCCCCTTCCCCAACCATGTATCCGTCAATCCCCCACTAACCGACCGGTCACTCTCCCGATTATCCTTAATCTCCCCCTGAGATATCAACTTTGGCATGAACACACGCAACCTGGACCCCATCTCCTCCACTTTAATCATAGCTTGTCTCCAGGCCTCAAACTCACCTTTGTCACACATGTCCTCAAAAGGCCTTGACCCTGATAGCTCCAACAACTACAGACCTAACTCCAATCTCCCTTTTCTGTCTAAAATACTGTAACGCACTGTTCCCTACCAACTCAACTGTATGAACCATTTCAATCCGGATTCAGATCCCATCACAGCACAGAAACCACCCTAATTAAAGTCACTAACAACCTCCTCTTCTCCTCTGATGACCATTCCCTCAACATCCTAATCCTACTTGACCTCAGTGCAGTCTTTGACACTATCAACCACTCCATCCTCCTCTCCCGTCTTGAGTCCTCCCCTCATATCACTGGCACCGCCCTCTTCTGGTTCAAATCATACCTCTCATACCGCCAACAGTTCATAAGTATCAATAAATTATACTCGGACACAGGCCCAGTCTCTCAAAGTGTCCCCCAAGGTTCGGTACTTGGTTCCCTACTCTTCATCCTCTATATGCTCCCCCTTGGTAGCATCATACACTACCATGGTCTCCATTTCTACTACTACACTGACAATACCCAGCTCTACATCTCTACCATTACCTTTTCCCCCGCACCTCAGACATTCTCCGTCACTCGCCACTTTCAAAACTGCAATCAAAACTCACCTATATAAATTTGCTTCTAACCCTGTGATGCTAGTTATATACTGTATGGTTTTTTATTTATTTATGTTATATTGTCATCTCTCTGCCTTGTTTATATTATTGCTTTTATTGTTTCTGTTTTTACAATATAAAGTGCTTTGAGTACCTTTTTAAAGCACAAGATAAAAAAGTGTATTATTATTATGGTAAACTATATTATTCTTTTAGCAAATTACTCTATGGCTTTTTATGACTTACTATAAGATTACATTTTGTTCATTACTTTTTTGATGATATGCTGTTTTTGGCACTTCCATGTTTTCTTCCTTTCTTTGCACCAGAGGTTGACACTTGGGTCAAACAAACGTCAAGGTGACCGCAGATCATGTCCCAAGTGAAACCAAAGGTAAATGTGAACTTTGTGTCATGGCAGTCGTTGGTCATGTGAGTTTTCGTTTTTCACATTGTGAGTCGTTAGTCATGTGACTCATTTGTCACTTGTTAGATACGTGAGTCGTTAGTCAGTCAAGTTAACATCAACAACACTCTTTTCCTTAAACCTAACTAAGCGGTTTTGTTGCATCTGAAGACGGAAGTTTATTTTGAAAAGACACTATGCATATAACCATTGGAACCAGACTCGCTGTCCGTGCCATGTCCAAAACTGACGCTATAGCTAAAGCATCATAAATTGAAAATTTGGGCCACTGACCATTCACTGGTATTTGACAAGTTGGTACTGAGATGTGTTGAATAATAACAAATCATTGGCCAAATATCAAGTGAAGACCTGCTTTACAACTTCACTTTTGTGGCTTAGCTGTACAGTCTTCATTGTTATATGACAGTTTGATATCACTGCCTCACATATAATACTGGTCTGCTCTCAAGACTTGGGAAAGTGATAAGTGGGCTGTCTTTGTGACACCGGTGTAAGAAAAAGTCATCCATTTGTTTAAACTCTATTGCTACAAGCTTTAATGTTGCTTTATTGTCCCTCACTATCATTTGCAATATATTGATCAATCCATCGCTTCAACCATTACTTCTCTTTTACTAGCTACCGATTGGCCCAAAGGGGATGCCATCAGTCTTGGGTCCAAATGTTTGTGTTGTGGTATGACTTGAACATGTGATGATCACAGTGTTATGTCATTTGGCTAATTACCAAGTTGAACAATCGTTCATGAATGCTAATGATGGAGAAAGTAATTAAAAATTGCAATCATCTTGCTCAGGATTAGATCCCAATCACATGATGTTTTACAAATACAGTTTGATTCGCTCTCCATAAGCTAACACAATAGTTTAATGATTGGATTTTAATAATGATATCGCTAATAGTGTCATTAAGTGTATTTTGAGGGCTTGAATGAAGGCATCAGACACACAATGCTACTATGTTGCTGGTACTGTGACTTACGTAACAAAAATATGCTAACATTTTTTATTTCAACAGTTGTTAGGAGTCTAGACTGAAAAGAAATACTAATCAGCTCATCTTCAATCTGATTAGTAACATACTCAGACTAAAAGGGTAAATAAATAGAATACATTAATACAATACATCCTCAAAAGAAAGGTTTTCATGTAAACAGCCATTGTGCTCATTACCAAAATTGTGTATGCGTAATGTTATTGTGATAAAGTATAGTTTCAATACTAATTAAAAACTACAAACCAAGTACTATCATTATAATTTAAATTTAAGTTGTAAGCCAGTCGGAGCACCAAGTTATTTTCATAAAGATAAGAATACAGTGTATGTCCTGTATGTACCAGTATGTGAGTTGCATTATAAATTGTCTTGTATACTCATTGTAATGCCCTGCAACGTCCCTGCAGCAACGGTACATGTATGAATGCCTGCTATGTCCTAATTCTGGTTTTACACTGATGCCATGTAACAACCCTTAAGATTGTACGGCAATATCAATGTGAGCATCATGATTCTACATTTTCATAAATATTGATGTAAAACATGACAGCTATGTATTAAAAATATGTAGACTGAGATGGAAATTAAGCCCTCAAATCTGTATTCTTTCCCAATTTTGATGACTGGAAACATTTAGAAATTTATAATTTTATTAAAATGTGTTAATAATAGTCAGTAGAAATTGAAATGAACAAATTACAGGTTTGAAAGAGCTATCATTTTGATAAATATTGGCATTACAGATAGTTCATAGTTAAAAATGTGTAAATGGAGGGGAAAACACTTTGGTACAACTGTAATTCAGCTTTGAACCTTAAACTATGAGACTTTCAATACAGGTATATCTCTATCACGCCTCTTATGGCACAGGATGAAAGCAAGAACCAGACAATACAGAAAAACAACAATAGTTTATTTAACCATATTTTGTGTAACTACAAACTCTGGTCTCTATAATCGATCTCCATATCTTTTAAAGGTCTTGAAAGAATGCTTACATGAAAATCAATCTCTTATTCTTTTACAGCATGTTTTTCTTTTTCAATTTCAGAACAGGTTGTTGGCACATGTAAAATCAAAATGTATTTATTTTTTTATGTTTTATTCTGAAAATGTATTTTTATATAAATCTACCACTAGAACAGCATTCCCTCTCAGAAAAAAAGAATGTGGAAAAAAAATGATATTGACCAAAAATATTTAGATATCTTACATACATGAGACAGCTTGACTAAAATGCAACAAATTTACCATTTAAATTTTCAGACGATTTACCTCCAACAAAAGGCAAAAGGGAGAATGGTTACACTCTCTTACGTAAACTGAGTAGAACTGTGATCATCCTATCACTAGGAAATTAAACACAGACAAAGCACACACCCTTGTCATTCCATGGTTTACAAATGTGTCAAACTCCACAGAAGTGCAATTATGGGATAAATTGTGTGAGGGTGTGACGAAGAAAGTATATCGATCAATAATCTTATTCTGTGTGGACTAAAATGATCTGGCGACAGCGAATTCAAAGTGGATAAACTCACAACAACTCAAGAGTTATCTTGATTATCAAATTATCAGACATAGATTATTAACATATATAATCTATGCAATTATTGGATTACATTTCAAAAAAGGGAGCTCAGGTAACATTACCTTTATGGAAATGGAGCTTTAGATTATTATCTTGTTGTTAAATTTGATTCTCTATACATATCCTATTCAGAGTTACTGGGACTGTTACTGTATCTAATTATTTTCCTTTTTTGACAAATGCTGACACATAAACTTATGGGAAGCAGCCTATTTGTCTTTTGTGTCACACTTCTTTTAGAAGAAATCTCACACTCCATCTACTATTGGCTTTAAAGGTGGCTGTAAAAGGTTTATTTTTACGTTATTTTGTTTGTTTGTCTTTATTCTGGAAATGCGGGTAGTAAGCTCCTGGCAAACTTATATTTAGCTACTCTGCTTTGTTTCAGGAAGTTCAGAGGCTAGCTAATGTAGTTCAGAGTAAATTTGATCAGTAGAAGGGCAGGAGGTTGGTGCTGTAACATGCATATACCTATATGGACAGCTTGAAAGTGTTTTAATCAAATAGTGAAATGTGACTGTTTAGCAAAACAGGACCGTACAGATGGACAACAGAATATTTGGATTATGTAACAGGGGTAAAATCCAACCATTAATCCAAGCTGATCACACTATCTGATCTTTGAAAAAATGTCAAGTCATATACTTTTCATAGATGCACCTTTCAAGTGTATAGAGGAGGAGTGTTTGAAACGATATATTGTGAATTCAAGGTTTGGACTTCAAGGTTAGGGGAGTGCATGGTGACTCCAAAGACAGTGCCTGCCACTATCTGTAACAGTAGTTTTTAATGAGCCATTCTCCTTTTTATATTTCCTTATTGTAACACCTTGATATAATGAAAACACAAAACTGAATAAAGGAAGACAGTGGCCTACAAAAACTGCCCTTATTTCCTAAAAATAAACTTGGGGCCATCTATGTAAGTGTTGGATCTGACAAATGTCTGCCTAACCTCTGCATTTATGATGCCTGCTGACATTTCCACGGTGGGGACTTTGAAATGGTTTCCAGGGTATGGCCGCCTGCAGAGCTGTGTTCATCCAAAGCCCATGAGCACATCAATTAAAATGGAAATTGTGTTGTTTCAAAGGGAGAGGGAGAGAAGCAGGTGCAACCCAAACATCTGGTTGATGCCCGATCCCACACATTCACCCCTAAAGCCTCTTGCAGCATAATCCCCGCTGCTCAGGGCCAAGTCCTGTGGTTGGCAAGGGCAGGGTTTGAATCTGGAGTTGCCAGGCACTGCCCATGTGGAAGTGTGGCACACAGATGACAGGCAATGTGCTCAGACAGCTGTATAAAGGGTTTAAGCTCTTTCTTCCGCTCATCAGTCTGCTTCTGACGGCACTCAGTCCTGCAGTATTGCAGATGAGGTAAGGGGTCCCAGCATGAAAAAGGTGGCTTCAAAGCAATCACCTTCATATGCCACACTACAAAGCCCTGTAAGGTAAATGTGAGGTCATGATACATTGGAAACATTTGGAGGCAGTGGACTTTTGCCATAATTTAAGATCATCTACATTCTTCACAAGATTTGCCTACATTTTCATTCACAATTATGCAGATTCTGAAGTACCCATTAATGCTGCTCCTGTATCATGACCGTCAGAATCTAAATTGGTCTAATGCAATTAATGGAATGTTCTCTATAATAATTAGAAGACATCCCAGAGAAGCTGGTAACTTAAGTCAAAACAAGTGGCGATTAGGGATAACATTTTGCATATACATTAGGAACACAAAAACAAATGTAAGTTTTTTCATAGTTAATCAATAGAATTTAATTTAGCTAAAATGCACTTCTAATATCAGACAACAGCAGAACGCAGGACATATTCCCCTCATTTAAGATCCTTAGTCTTTTGATTGCAAAGCAAAGAGTGTCTAATATGTATGTGACAGATATAAATAAACAGTGAATTATGATCAAATTCCATCACTGACAGTTCTGTCACTGTGAGATAATGAACATGAATGAAGTGTCCAATTAATCTCAGTTAGAGATGATCACGAAGATTTCATCACTTTATCCACAGCTAAAGAAGACAACTAATGTGCTCTAGATTTTTCTGATACATGGGGGAAATTAGGTCTGGTCCAAAGACTGCAGTTTATCAAGAACAAACAATAATTTGTTTCAGGAGTTTTTCCTCAACAGATGTCTTCAAACTGAGTTTGAAAGCATAAGTAAACCAATCACATGAAATGAGAGGAAGGAGAAAAAAAAAGCATGAATTAAGTGCTGAAAAAATAATTGCAGAACACAGTTTTTTCTTGATTTAACCACAATAGTTTTTTCTTAAATAAATAACTTCTGTTTTGTAAAGACACTTTTTGAAACTGTAGACATACCCTAATTCCCAAAGTCATTGAATAAACATCACCAGCCACTGATTTGCCAAACACACAAGTCTGTTCCTCTATGTTTAGCCATAGTTCTCACAACCAATTGTCAGTAATGTCTTTATGTAATTCCATCAATTCGTTGTCTCATTTTGAAAAAAAAAAATTAGATTTGGGTCTCTTGTACATTGTCTTTTGAGCTGGCCCGGATTAACAAAGGTTCGTGCGCTGAACTGTGTATGGAGTTGATAGTGGAGGCATGGTTGTATGCAGTCTTATAGGCGTTGTAGTGGTTGAGGTGCTCATGCTCAAGAGGAGGCAGGGTCAGATGGCCTTCCATGCCCGGGCCTCCTGTTACACAGTCCTCGTCCACATTGATGATCTCAATGGTGCGTGTGGGTGCGTGGTGGTTCTGCTGGTGGTGCTGTTTGCGCATCTTGTAGAAAATGATCAGCATAACTGCTGCCATGAGTGTGATTGCAACAAAGCAGCCAATGATGATCTTAGTTGTCTTCATGACCTCATCCAAGCCGTTCAGTGAGCCTTCCCCACCCAGCTCTGTGACTGGGATTGTGTAAGTCTTCTCTGTGGCGCGAGTGTAGAGCGGAGTCCGGACTGTTGTGGTAGTTGTAGAGGTGGGCGAAACAGAATCCCATGTACCAGCAGAAGATGTGGGGCCCACTTTCTGTTGCACAGCAGTGGTGAAGGCTTCATTATGTGGTGATTCTATGGTCTCCACCGTCACTGTGGTGAAGTAGCTGAAGCTGCTGTTCTCTGTAGAGGACACATTGAGCGTGGCAGATGCTGTTGTGTTTCCTGCAGAATTACTGACCATACATGTGTATGTGCCTGTGTCCTGCATGGTAACATTGGTGAAGTTCAGAGTTCCATCATTCAGCACAGAGATTCTGATCTTGTAACCACCGTGTGTCATGACGGAACCATTGGGTGTAATCCAGCTTACCGAGGTCAAGGAGCTGGCTCTGCATTTCAACTCTGCAGCACTTCCTTCTGTCACATTTAGGTCTGCAGGAGGCTCCACAATAACAGGAGCATAACAGTGAAAGTAGTTTTGATCCAGCTCGCCAATGTATCGTCCTTTATGGTGGGTTGGTGAGCTGCAGCGTGCACAGCAGCTGGTGTTAGCTGGTACCATCTCCTTTAGCCACCAGCTAAGCCAGAGGATGTCACAGTTACAATTCCACGGGTTGTGGTGCAAATGCACCCTCTCCAGGTGATGTAAAGGAGTGAAGAGATCATGGGGCAAAAGGGTAAGGTTGTTATGGGCTAGATTGAGCTCCACTAGTGACTGCAGGTCATCAAAAGAGTTCCTTTCTATGGTCTGGATCTGGGCATGCATCATCCATAGCTTCTGCAAATGGATGAGCCCCTTAAAAGAGCCAGGTCGGATGACAGTTAGCTGGTTCCCCGACATCTCCAGTTCATCCAGCTTCACCAGGGGAATAAGATTGGGAATTTCCTTCAGATTGCACATTCCCAGATTTAGGTAGCGCAGATTGCTCAGCCCTTCAAAGGCCCCTTCAGATATGTAGGAGAGCCGTTTAAGCTCCCCAAGGTCCAACCGACGTAATGAGGGCACTCTGTTGAAAGCATAGGAGGGAATGCTCTCTATGGGGTTATTTCTTAGCCAAAGCTCCTTTAGTTTGGACAAGTACTCAAATGCCCCGTTTGGGATAGTGGTGAGGCGGTTATCAAAAAGCTCCAAGGTGTTGAGGCTGGCCAGTCCATTGAAGGCCCCCAGCTCAATTTTGCGTATGTGGTTTTTGCTCAGCTGCAGGATCTCCAGATGTCTTAGGTGCTTGAAGCTGTCCACCTTTATGACCTGAATTAGATTTTCTTGCAGATTCAGATAGCGGGTGTTGGTAGAGATGCCATCAGGAACATCCCGCAGGCCTCGCCGGGTGCAGATGACTTTGCTGAACTGGTTACTACAGGAGCAGACAGAGGGGCATGTCTGAGCACGTACCAGCCCTGCCACCACCAGCAGCTGGAGGGCCAGAAGCAGCACAAAAAAAGGGTCGGACAAGGCCCGGTTCCACCTAGGACCTCGCATCATCTGCTGCTGCTGAGAGGAGGTCATCTTGTTTAACATTCATAATTCATTGACTGGTTTTGCACTCTTTGGAATGAGGATTTGGGCTCGCTGGAATGAAATGAGAGACAGAAGAGATACATTAGATAATTGACCATTTTTTGGTTCTTATATGTCACTTCCAATCATTAGCACGGAAATAATCAACAGCAAATTAGATATCCCCAAAAGTCAAATTTGAAGGTTTGTGTATCTGTTGCATCCAAGAATAATCACACATGCATACATCCTTACACACAGACATGCACACACACACACACACACACACACACACACACACACACACACACACACACACACACACACACTTGATAAAGTGCCTTATATCCATCTATGTTTCTGGGTACACTGTCCTCCATGCACTCTCAATCTCAGTCACAAAATAAAATCACAATGAATATGTCGACTTCTGTGCTGCATCTCTGCGGGAGGAGGAGGGGAAGGGAAGAAAATCAGCTATGACTGCTGTGTTGTGTGAGTTTTATTTGAGACTCGAGAGACATAAATAATAAGGACGCTTGCCACCCACCAGTCCTTCGAGTCGAGAAATCTGGGAACGTCTGATTACAACTCTCAGTTCCTCAAAGGCACATATGTGACTGGAATGTCAAACAAGCAAGTCAAAATAGTACTGGGGAATTTGTTTGTGTAACTCTTTATGTATTACGCCAGAAGAAACTGTGGAATTACAAACAATGTATTCTTTGCTTAAGATTTACTGTGTGTAAGAGAGATGATGCTATGGCAAGTATGGAGTGTGACTAAATGATAGGTGTTTATTTAATAGATTCAATGTATTTTATCTTCCTGTTTTCTACTTTGTAATACCAGTATTCTTCAAAGTTTCTCATGTTTTTATGGTTGCACATAATGGTCAAAAAAGGTGCCATTCATGCCAAGAAAACACTGCAACGGGTGGAAGTAAAGCAAAAACTTAAAGTCATAAACTGGAATTCAAATTGTGAGTTTTTAAATTGATCTGACTACATAATATGCATAAACATAGAATGATGGTGATACAATATTTGACTTTATAAAGACATAAATTAGTCTTTATTAGTCATTAATCATTACTAAGCAAACACCATACCATAGAGGAGTTATTAATTGTTGAGATGGTGCAATTGATTGAATTAAAATCCCAACAGATACTTATTTTGGCTTCACGTAGAGAAAGCCAAGAAGAATAGGTTTCTAGAGCGAATTTGTAGAGCGGTTCAAGTATTAGTTATCAAAATCTAGCCCGACTAGAGATCCATTACATAATAGCTTGTTTCTCTACTAACATGCTAATTATATTAGCTTCCGTGTTCAGGTATGACAGCCCAGTGTGACTTTATAAATAAACTTACCAGTTTTCCTCAATTTATTGTTAAAGACTAGATTATAGCTTCAGTCTTAACTAACTGATACATATTGAATAATTACAGTAAATGCTGCGATGGGCATGCTAACTGAAGACCATCACTATAGTGCATTAACTGTCACAACAACGTTTTGCTTGTCGTATAGCTGACAAAATTCATTCCAACATTATTTTTTAGCATTGCCATAGAAAGCTGGATTTTGTTCACTCTCCTAAGTAAAAAACAAGGAAATACGGGTCGGAAGTGAGTCACAGAGCCAACACAGATAAAGAGAAACATTTATAGCACCTCTAATCTACCTGACCTGAATGCTTTTAAGTGTGGGAGGAAACTGGAGCACGTTCAGAAAATCAATGTGAAAATGAAGAACATTTTTTAACTTCATACAGAAAGCTGGCGTTCTAACCTTCAGTGAAATGACAGCAATGTGTTTTTGAGCTACAAATAGCAACAGTAAATATGTTTGACTGTCACAGAAATAGGTTTTACTCTAGAAACAAAGCAATCATATGAGTTCTAAGAGACAAGGGTTCTTCTGAGATGTGTTTGATGAATGAATTAAAACAGCTGTCATATTTGAATACGGTAATCAAAAATAAACATTGTTATTCATTGTCACTGAGTTAACTGACACCGCGAGTTTAGAACAAAATTTAACAAAATTCTAAAATTCAAAATTGGTGTGTGACATTTTAAAAAGGATAATCGTTGCTCTAAATAGACCAGAATACTTTTTCAGTGTGGATCTTTCAAATTCTACAAATGAAGACGTGCGTGAACATGAGATAGCTCAAAGGTGAATTGGAAACATTAAGGGACTGTTAAGCGACACAAACACATGTATATGCGCGCACACACTCACACACACACACACACACACACACACACACACACACACACACACACACACACACACACACACACACACACACACAGTGTGTAACAGCATTAGCATGACAGCATATTTCTAAACAGAATCAAACAAATCAAATACATGCGCTGTTGTGGGATTACAGAATGTTTCTGCTTCAATACAGTATGTTCAACACACAGCCTAATCTGCAACAGACAGCTCTTCACTTAAGAATGAGAAGGCTATTACTCTAACTACTGATTAATTGCTTGATTACTGACTCTAGTTATTCTTCAATTACAAAATTTAAATTCCAAGTGGCAAAAGCCTGAGGGTGGAGAAAGAATATGTTTCCAAGCAGGGGTCCAGGCAAATTTGACAGGGATCAGACACCAGGCTGATAATCACGTTTCTTCATCGCAGCTTTAATTTGTTAGGACTGAAAACCTTGCACTAAACAATTGACTATGGTACAATTTAGGGTACAATTTGTGCATGCATCTTCTATTGACCCTCTCAAAAGTGAATTATAATACAAGTGAACACACACTCGCTTATTACAGTACAATGCTTTTTCAAGGTGAAATTCTATTAATAATATTCACAGTTTGGATATGTGAATAATTATCCTTCTGATAAGAAATCCCTGTATCTCATCCCGCTAGTTATTCATCCTCCTTTTCAAGAGATCAAACCTTGAAAAGAGATAAACAATAAATCAGCAATCCAAATTATGGCAGCAGAATAGATGGAGTTGATTTACAAAGCAAAACAATGCATCCTCAAACCAACAATGAAAGCAACAAAATTGGATTTACGTAGCACAGTGAAGGAATTAGATTAAAAGAGATAAGGAAAATTAGATTAAGAAAAGAATGCATTTTCAAACTTTTGTTCTCACAGATTATGAACTGCCAACTGTCTCTTTGTCTGGTAGAGAACACAAAAGCATGACCCAGATTAGCACAAGTGCAGACAATTGAAGAGCAAGATCTGCAACATTTCTGAATTAATTTCTAGTTTATGAAACAGAAACCATTCACACTGAATCCAACTATACAAATAAACTCTGTATGTGTCTATACTGCATCACAGATAACAAAAAAGGATTGCATCTCAAACAAGTCATCAAAAGATGCAATGATGTCAATTCACATGATCCATATACATTATATTACAGTAATCAGGACAATATTGGAGCTACCATTCATATTACATTATGACACATTAGTATTTGACTATACGGTAGCATAGATTACCTTCAATTTAACAACCACTGAGTTTCCAGAGTTTACCCAAAATTTTCACTAAAGTCACTAGGTTGCCAAATTTAACAACTTAAATACTAGCAAACTGTTTACTAAGAAAATACATATATTTTGTATTTAACAGGGCCATTATGGAGCAATGTTCCTATCTTTATTCAAGAGCATTCTTTCAATTTTAGAGCATGATTTATTGATTTCACTTCAGATTATGTATTGTTTTCTCTAAAAACCCTGTCCTCACAATACTATAACCCAGGGTGCTTGGGTTTGGATTTTCTCTTTTCTACTCAAACTGTATGCCTGCACTCAGATATATTATTGCTTGCACAGATTTCCTTTGCTCCAGCGTCAGCCATTCTCTTCACAATTAGGCTGCTTATGTGTGCTCTTGAAACATCTGCTCTCAGATTTCTCCTCTGCTTTCGGATTTTTACTCGTCCCTTAGATTTTTTTTGCGCAACAAAGCTTTCAACAATTCCCAACAAATATAATGTCAATGACCAATGAAATGATCCTA
This sequence comes from Ophiodon elongatus, assembly GCA_016806645.1. Taxonomy (NCBI): domain Eukaryota; kingdom Metazoa; phylum Chordata; class Actinopteri; order Perciformes; family Hexagrammidae; genus Ophiodon; species Ophiodon elongatus. The sequence goes on along the minus strand of JACSYO010000264.1, from coordinate 1,043,279 downwards.
GCCTCATTGTGGGTGTGTTTGCTGTGATTGATTGACAGAGAGCAAGCAATAAGCTTTCTAATGCTAACTAAAACTGAGGCAGTAACCACCACGGTCTGCCCCTTCTTCTTTATAAATCCATGGACTGCACGTTAAGCTATCTACCTCGCTGTGGCTTCAATTCAGGGTTTTAGTTAGCTTTCTAATGCTAACTAAAACTGAGGCGGTAACCACCACGGTCTGCCCCTTCTTCTTTATAAATCCATGGACTGCACGTTAAGCTATCTACCTCGCTGTGGCTTCAATTCAGGGTTTTAGTTAGCTTTCTAATGCTAACTAAAACTGAGGCGGTAACCACCACGGTCTGCCCCTTCTTCTTTATAAATCCATGGACTGCACGTTAAGCTATCTACCTCACTGTGGCTTCAATTCAGTCTTGTAGTTCACCTCTAAGCTGAAACGGAACATACTTCTGTTTAACTTTTAAAAACAAACCTATTTTTGAGGCCTCCGCACGAAAAAAGCATGCCCATACTAAAAAGAGTATATCTCTGCAACCACAAGGTCTATTTGAATAATGTTGGTGTTATTATAAAGGTAATAAGGAAATAACTACAGATATGTATAGATGTGTTAATATCAGTATATATGTTACTGGTTAAAAGTAAATGAAGATGGAACACAGACAAAATGAAAAGATTTCAGGTTCGCCTAAAAAAGAAAAGCACTTTCAGGATGATCATCCCTTTGGAATAATGCAGTTGCAGGTTTAAACCTCTTCCAAATCATTGCACAATATGTGAACAATCTCTGCAAAGTTTGACTTTGATAAAGTGAAGCAGAAAAAAAATCAGAGAGTTTTTAGTACAGACTGGTCAGGCGAGGTCTCTGAAAATGATGAATTGGCATAATAAGTGCAATTTGAATTTTCTCATGTACCAAACTATATATTTCACTTGTATATCACTAATGATGTTCAATACATCCATATACAGCAGTAACATACACAATGACAAACCAAAATAATGTTTTTTGCTCTAAAATCCCCATAAAGAACATATATTTTTTCTCAAAACCAGGGAGCTGTGACTTTCACATCCAAGATCTCCCCCCTCAGAATGAGCCACAAGGGTGAATAGGACCTTCTTTGAACCGATAGAGCTTATAGGATTCAGCCATACCGGCCGAAATGAGATTGACAGCACTGTTAGCTGATAAGAGTCAGTCAGGCGAAGTCCTTTGTAATTTGATCGCTGCCATTGGCCAGTGGTTTACCATCCCCCACATGTAAATTATCACAGAGACCCTGGAATGATTCATTTTGAGCACAGGGTTTTACACGAGCCTTTTTCAGTGTGAGACAAGCGGAAAACATAGCTTTCTACAGCGTTTCATCGTCATGGTATGAGCTGTTTATGATACCTCGCTGTTTCAAAATTGTCTGAGGCTGGTGTTCGTTGGCTCATAGCTCGCTGAAGCTGTGGTTTATAGGGATTTGAGCGGTATGTGCGGAATCCCTGGGTTATTTGCTTTTGTTTGCGTGGTCGCAAGCCTATGTAGCATAAAGCTAACTCGCGCAATGGCGAGCGAGTCCAGTCACTGGCGAGATATGAATATGAATATTTGGTTATGCATTTGGTTGGTCTTGTTTAGTTGTGTTTGGAGCATGTAAAAATGGCTTGCATGATCTTGTAGCCCGGGCTTTGCTTGTTAATCTGATATGCAACATCATTATATTCGTTCTTGATAGTGCCTTCTCTCCCACTGTTTACCCCAAAGTTTACCAAGGTGTACCCCTCGGACCCTTTCGTGGGGCCGTCGGGAGGATGTGGTTTTAAAGTATTTTATTTTCGGGCTCAGATAGCATTAATTGATGCTTAGTTAACGCAAGCTCTGTAGCGCACATCTATGTTTTTTGTGAGTGAAGGTCTGGGTGCTGTGGAATATAAAGTTAGTGATTGTTAGTGGTATTCCTGTTGACAATCTAAAAGCATGCTGCTGTAATCATAAACCACATATAATGACTTGTGTTGCATTGACTCGCGCCACTACCCATCATCACTAACATTTGTGGCGGCTACCTGTGCCAATAATTTTAACTTGCTCCACTGACCAGCACCATTGTCTGTTTCGCTCTAGACAGGACGCTGACAGAAGGCCGATGTAGCTATTATTGTAGAAGAAAAAAATATGGGTGGTGTGCTGGTTTATATATATATATATATATGTATATATATATATATATATACACATATACATATAGAATGTATATGTATTTACTAGAGTTACAGTATATATATTAACTCTAGTAAAGCTTACACACCCGCAACAAAGTAGAGATCATTTCATTGGTCAACATTGGTTTTGACAGGGTTATTGCACAAAACAATCCAAGAGCAAAGGAGAAATCAGAGAGCAGATGTTTCACAAGCACACAAAATCAGCCTGAGTGTGAGGAGAAGGGCTTAAGCTGTAGCGTAGGAAATATGTGCAAGCATCAGCAACCAGCTCTTCACTCCTTTTCCCACAAACACTGCCATCAGGATCTGCCATCAGGCGACTTAAAGGTAACCAATGGGAATTAACTTTGCCAGCCATAGAAACAAGATACTTATCACTTTCCTTGTCACAACTAAACATTACTCATACTGCATAAATACAGAGGCTGTCTTATTGATATTGATCAGCTATCCTTCTCATCCAGAGTACGGATTCACTGTGTACAATGACCACACTTTTCAGTCTTAACACCCGTTGAATCTAACATCATATTAAATATACATGTTTTGATTCCTTCCTGAGGAACAGAGCCTCAAATGTGATATTCTGTAACTAATAAATATAATAAATGATATATATGTATCAATATGTGTATTTTAGAAAATAAATACAAATATATAGAATCATTTCACAGAAGCAACGGTTTTGACACTGAAGAAACCATATAACCTACCAATCTACAGGTAACTGAGAGCATACAGCTGATGACATTTTACAATTTGTATCTGTGTAAAGTCAGCTGGTCTTATGTCTATGATTAGACTATGTGCATTGGAGGGGACTGCATGTTATTGCCTAAAGCACTGACCCTCCCATCATTTTACAAGTAGTGGACTATTCAGCTAGTAATGTGTGCCTCTGCACTATTTCTATTTTTAATGTATTTTATGCATGCATAAATCCCATGTTTCATCATACCTTTCTTTTATTTTTTCAATCAGCCAGAAAAGACAGAATTAATTATTTATTAGTGCTACGAGAAATTCTTCTGGGGCTAAAGGCCCTTAAAATAGGCCCGCCACTGTCGGGCAAAAAGCACAGATTTTCTTCTGCTCACTTTCATTGGTCAACAAACATTTCTTATCTTTAGTCTTTACAGACATATTCATGGCTTCATTTGAAAGGTAAGGGCAGTGAGAGGGGACTCATTCTGAGGCTTTATACACTCACCTAATGCTTGAGAGCCCACTGCTTATGAACTTTAAGTGAGGAGTGACAGACAGAAGATTTGGCTTTAACACTGCATAACATAGAGACTCTAGAGTGAGAGATGTGTGAAGGAGGAAGGATGGCATATATGCTATGGAGAGAGAGAGAGAGAGAGAGAGAGAGAGAGAGAGAGTGAGAGAGAGAGAGAGAGAGAGAGAGAGAGAGAGAGAGAGAGAGAGAGAGAGAGAGAGATAGAGAGAGATTTATGAGATATTAATCAAATTAGGTCACTTCTTGATAATGCCAGCAATCTCGCAACAGCTCCAAATATAAACTAGAATTCTTTATGGATTCCAGTGTAGGAGGAATACCATCCCCATGCATGCAAGCCTCATCCTCTTTTCCTTCTCTCTAGCCTCACAGCATAAACATGCAGAGCATACCGTGACTAGTGCTATGAGTGGATTGGATTATTGTAGTTATCGTATGGGGATATTTATTTTGCGTGCAGTCATATTTTGAATACAGTGTTTTGTCATCGATTATCTTAACCAGTGTCATAGAATTTTGCTGGGGTAAAAACAGGACAACATATCCTCCCCCTGAGCCACTGTCAGGGACTGCTGTATATCTGGTGATACAGTGTGTCACTCAGTATGAATCAACCGCTTTCTAACTATATCTGTAATTAAATATATTTTTATAAAATGATTGCTTCAAGCAGTTTATCTTCTAGATCACACATTTTTTCCACTTTCTTTTCTAATTGGAAGTATCATCATGATTAAGCATACATTTCACTAATTGTCTTCACGAACAGATAAATTGTCAAGAAGAATTACTTCTATGAGGCTATTAAAATACATTTGTATTTCTCTTGTATTTAATTTTTTGTATTTATGATAGCCATCTCTTTTGTTTATTAGTCTGTCATTAATTTATTTGTCTATAATACTTAATAAGACATACATTTAAATAAATGTGAACCATGGATTAAATACCCAATTTAACCATCATAGTGTGAAATAAAATGTTACTGCTGATCATTATCGGTCTATGGTCTGTAAAAATATGCATTCGAGAGATCATTAATGCTTTCTAGTAGCCAAGCCCAAATAATGCTACATTGTGAGCAACAAATCTGTGTTGAAATCAGGAGGAAAGCTAGTAACATTGGCCGCACCAAAGCTAACAGCTAATGTACGAAGCTTCTATTGAGTTGCATTATGATGCGTTCACGCTCTACTCGGGTGTTTAAATATAATCTTGTAAAATGTAGCTTTTGGTGAGCTACTTTAATAAATACAGTTGTAGGAGATGTTTTCCCAGCAATATGAAATATATATTAGAGAGGGAGTGGTTATGACCCGTTTAACATCCTAACATTAGCTCTAAGCAGGTTATAATACATATAATAATTTATTTCCTAATCATTTGAATTATGGTTTGTTGTGCAAATAACCACTTTAGATGACTATAGCAAAGTAAAATTAGATCATTTAAAATTGCTGATGGTTTGCACAGACTTTAGAGTGGTTGAAATTATTTATTGGGACGGTGAAGAATAAAAATAATTCGGAGCCTTGTATACCAGCTGCTATAACAAAACAAAAACAATCTGTATCAGTCAATATGGTTCATCTACAATCGACAACAGGTATCAGCGGCAAAAAAAAATGTGTAGGGGGATCTATATAAGTTAAATTTTATCCTCCTTTTTTTCTGCTGATCCAATCCGTGACTCAAAACCATGATACAATCCGAACCGTGAGTTTTTTTTTAGATCTGTTGCATCCCTGACACTGACCCATTGTAGGCTACATGTATATTATCGGTAGATGGAACTGAATTTGCAATAATTAACCGGACTATTGCAACAGTTATTTTGATCAGCTTTGAGTGTGGTTTCCAACAAATTACTGCATAAACTTGCACTATAGCGTGATGATTTGTTATTGGCATTACAGTAGGAAAGGGTCACATGAGTGAAATGCTTGTCTTTTCTTTTCCATGTCTCTTTATTTTATGCTAGTATACAGTATAGTATAGGTCATATATATATATATATATATATATATATATATGTGTGTGTGTGTGTGTGTGTAGTAAAGCTACAGAAAATGTCATATTATCATAAATGTTTCCATATTTTGTTCATTAAATGTAAATTTGTATACTACACAAATACTTTAGAGACATTCATGATTATTGTCTTATTGTCATATTTACATTACATGTTAATCTATTTAGTACATTTTACAGTTTTATCCATGTAATTACAATATACATTATGTATGTAAATGGTCACGCTGAAATCCCATAATGTGTGGTCGTGTATACATTGTGTACAACTGTACCCTTCTTTTCCACAGTTCAATATAGAGATCAATCCACTGATTCTGAGGCACCAAAATTAACTGTTAAGGATTGTTGAGAGTAAAAAAGAAAATGAAGATGGCAGTGTCTTTTGTTTTAACCAGCCAAGTAAAACAGACAAGCCGAGTACTTTCAATTGGTGCTAACTAGCCAAGTGAGACAAACTGACAGCTGCTCCCCTGCCCACAGCCTGACATGCTTCCACTCACAGCGTGCCTGCCTCATCTATAACAAGATGGTGAAATTAATTTGATTCATCTAACAAACACCGATTTAATCATCAATCCATGCATTAAAATATATTAGGAAGTTACTGTACAAATGAAGCAGGTCCCATTTAGAAGTCTACCCTTGTTGGGTGATTTCAATTATACTCACACTAATCAACAATTCTAATCCCATATGTGTGTGCATTTTCTCCTGTTTCTTGATGAACTTGTTGGTCCTCCAATAACATAAATCCAGTCCAAGCATTGTGTATATTTGAATGTACCTCTGTGGTTCTGTGCTCCAGGTGCTTTGTTTCCTGTTATTTGCTTCATCTCAGTTCACAGTTTGAGTTCAGTGTGACCATTGAAGAACCAGCTCTTTAACATCAGCACATAGTGCTAGTTGGAAACATATACAATGAGGGGAAGTTAGTAGAGAAAGACGCAAGCTCATCTAATGAGCGACTGTAACTTCAGTTACAAGTAAGCATTTTGTAAATGATTTAATGTGTGGCAAGCTACCACTATCAACTCACAGTCTCCTTCCTATTGTAAAAGCATGTGAACTGGCATTCAGAAACTGTTCTAGATCAGGAAGTGGCAGCAGGACTCGCATGATGAAGGATTATTTTTTACCTTTGTTTCCTGTCTTTATTGAAGTATATACAGAAATAAAATGTGGAGAAGAGGGGTATATACCATGCAATAAAGGGCTTCAGTCAGAATTTAACTAGGTTATGTGGCGTGTGTTTTGCGGTTATGTGGCGTGTGTTTTAACCACATGACCACTGGACGCCTCCAAGCAGTCTTACTTTTAATTATCACTGTACTTAGACAATAAGCTGACTTCCTACACACTGCTGTGTTTAGCCAACTGTTTATCGGACTGTGTTAATTTAAAAACCTTAAATTAACTTTTTTGGCTCTCAAGGGATAAAAACACAAATCTATATATAATTTGGAGACAAATGGTAGGAGGGATCCATTTGGCCATCACTCAATAACAAAACAATAGTCCAGGAGTTCTGAACCTGAAAACATTTCTGCGATACTGTGCAACCGTCAGAAATAATGAGCCTCATTACTAGCAGAGATAAGGGTCAAATACAGTAGGCAGAATTAGTTTGCTTTCCCAAGGAATATTAATATAACCTTAATGGAATTTTATTTGTATTTGTGCGTTTGTCATTTTCCCCATTAAAAAAAGAAAAAAAAAGTTTTGTGTCTGATGTCTTTTTAGTTCCACGATAGAGCCACATTAAAATGTCTTCTCTATCAATGGAAATTCTAGAATCTATGAATACACCAGTATTGTTCATTTCCACAGTTTATCAACTTCAAGTTTCTTCAAGTTTCCATATTACATTTGTGTAAGTTGCATTTTGGACCACAGTTTACTTCAAACTTGCCATAGGTTAAGTTTTGTCCCCTCATAAGAAAAGTGTTACCGATCAGTTTCCGTTTCTATTCAAGTTTCACTCGTGCTTCTTTTTGCAAACATATATATATATACAACATATAGTTTGGTGCTGTTTTCAATGACGCATCTTTCTCTATTTTTGAAAGAGGCCATTGTTATGATGATGCTTTACTTGTGAGTCAATGTTTCAGTATCTGCTATAGAGAGTGGTGTGTCACCAGAGCGTGATGGGGACCGTGTATCATTACTGCAGGGCATCACACTTGTTATTCAGGTATGGGCCACTTCTATACAGAGCAATTGGCCTCCCCCTCAGTCAGAGGATGGCTCCCCGAGCGACACATTTTTCTGACAAATGAGCTGCAGTAATATCAGTCGGCTTCTTCGGACAGAAGTGCATGTAAGGACACAAATACATATATATGCACACACACACACACACACACACACACACACACACACACACACACACACACACACACACACACACCTATGGAAAGGCTTAGTTAAAATACGGAAATGCAAATGTTCACACATACAGTATAGCCACAGAAGTATCCATACTGTATAGCCAATGTCTTCTGAAATTGGAGTTAATAGAAACAGTCATGGTGATTACTATGATATCCAATAAAACAAATTTTAAGCCTATTTAGTCCTTTCTGCACAGTATTTTGCTTCCTGTTATTCATGAAGAAAAAAAGGAATTATACCAGCTGCACAGATTTTCAACAGAAGGTGTTTATCTACGTGCCTCTGTGGTGTATGCTTCTAGCATGTGAAAATCTCTACAAGCTGTGTACATGAGAGCCTTTTTGTTTCACAGTGAGCAGTCTGTTGGCGGTGGGGGTTTATGGGTGACAAGAGGTATTGATAAAATCATTCTTCACCTTGTGAGCATTTCAGAGAGGCTGTGGGCAGAAAATGGCTGTTACTCTTCAAGGGCGTGGGATAAAGGAGTCTGTCTGTAATACTGCTGTCACTCAGGTGTCCGGATGAGGTCAGGGTTAGCACGAATCACTTTGAGTCTGACCGAGACGAGCAGAGGTCATTCTGAGGCTGTGAACCAGGACATCCAGGCAGCGCAGTCTCCTTGTGATTGAGTTTCGGGCTTGAGAGGACATGTGAGATAAGAGGGAGATTGGGAGCACACTGATGATATCGACAAACTAGAGGCAAAACCGGAGGCTCTAGTGTCACAAATTATAATAACATTAATGGTCTGTTCAGATTAAATGTATGAATTAATTCATTAGGACTGATGTTTAATTATTGTACACTTATAATCGTTTTGGACCACTTCACCTCTGTTCTCCTTCTGTGAACATATGATTTGAACATCTGCTCAGCATGGACATGTTCCAGGACATGTGCTTGTAATGTCTCCTTGATTGATGTGTCAGCATACCTGTAAGTTGGACTGAAGATCAGCTGCTCAGAGAATGTTTGCTTATTGACAGTAAGAAAGTTACAATACAGTGTGGGTACAATAACAATTGTTATAATTGTAACAATGAGAGTTGGGGGACCTCTTGTGGTTTGGAAACACGTCATTACAATAAATTATAATTTGCAACAAATAGATCTTCTTTTTCTTGATGTATACCTCTATAAATGGATGCTGAAGGGGGGGGGGGATTATTATTTAATTATTATTTAATGATTAAAGTAGTATAACAAAAAAGAGATTTAGCTTTGAGATATATGTGTGATTCTTTGTGGGTGTGCGCGTGTAACTAAAATAGACAATTAAAAGATTGTGTGCCTAATAAGGGTTTAGGAAGTTTTACTTTGTACAGTGAATTTGTCATGCTGGAAGATTGTGGGATTTGTATACGATTTCAGTTAACAGTGGAAGATTCAGAGCCCTTGTTGGGTTCACAACACCACTTTTCTTTCTCTTAGATACACGCAAGAAGGAGCAGACACCTTGCAGCTCTGAATGCTGGATCAGTTTTTGTTGTGGAGGACAACACTGCTGTTAAAACATAATACATAAAACTTGGACTTAATAACAGGATAAAAGAGGAAAATAAATGTCTGGAAATCTCACCAGTCATACTACAGCATATTTGTGCGACCACTACATACTACTTATATTTGTGATAAATCAACTTTATATTTTAATATATTATGTGTGATAATACTTAACAGTATATTGATGAAAGTGTACTCATTATTTCATACCAGGCCCTGTTTGTTAACCTGCTCTCTTTAAAACACTCTGCTTCATATTCACACACACACACACACACACACACACACACACACACACACACACACACACACACACACACACGCACACACACACACACACACACACACACACACACGCACACACACACGCACACTATCCTAGTTTGGGTACGCTCACAACCACATTTTGAAAGGGAAATTCACAGAATGAATGTGGGAGAGAAGGGAGAGTGACATTGAATTTACTTATTGTCTTTATACATTTCAGCAGTTGTAAAGAAGTATACATTAAATTAAAAAACTATCAGATTATTTTCTAATTGAATTATGCCACTATTAAAGTGAAGAACAGTGAAGCTCAGACTCAAACCCAGAGAGATTCTGTGGGGAGTTGTATTAGAAAATGATAGTTGTGACAGTCCTGTGATAAAGTAGGACTAATTATGATGTTCACATCACCATATCTGAATAAACAAGTTTGGAAACATGTATGTCATGATGTTTATCCTACGTGTTGACAAAGGAAAAGGTGACATTTCAGAGGAAATAAGAAACATAGGAATTAATTCTATTGCACCAATTAAATATTTCCATGAAGTAGCACAATATCCCGCCCCACCGGGACATATTCAAATGTTGTATAAAATAAAATAAACAGGAAATGAGAGGGGCTTGAAGTAAGTGAATCACAAAAGCCACTACTCATGAGAGTCATTTCAAATAAGATGAATGCAATTAAGCCTTTAATTAATTTTATTCAATTAATTGCATATCACTCTTACATTTCCAAAGCAACATGACTAAACTAACAGACTATGAAAGATGCCAGACAGTCAGTGCCTGATTTGCTTATGCATCGGCTGTAAAAAATGATTTACTGTGGCAGAGATAATCGACGCAAAAATTATGACAACATATGGCCAACACAGACAAACAGCATAACCAGCCTAGAGGAACAGTGGTTGCAAGTAAAAGCTCCCAGACACTGTGACAGTAGCTCACACCAAAAGTAGAACAGACGCGTAGTGGAAGTAACATGCCTGAGTTGCTGCAGGGTTGTTCACACCAGAGGTGTATTTCTATGTGCTGTCCAAAAGCACCTCTTTGTGAACGAAACAACAATAATAAAAAATAAAAAAACGCCTGACCCAAAGGTAAAATGTCTAGTGAAAATAGAATTCTTACAGTGTGAGCAGAGGTACCAGCAGAAACACTGTTGAGAGTCATAATGTTTTTCTTATTTTTCCACTTCGGTAACGATATATCATACTTTTTTTTCATCTCAACCACAGATTTACTCATGCGTCAAAGCAGCCTCGTGTCATTTCTCATTCAGTGCAGTGCATTGATTAGATAAAACCTACTATATAAGACCTACGAGTCTCTCTCTGTCCTTGTTTGTACATCAATCATTTCTAAACACTTAAATCCTTCAGTAACATGGCTCATATTCATTTGACATTTCCTATTTCACAAGCACAATCAACAGTAAATTTCTTGTTTTTAAATTGTATTTTTGTTCATTGTACTGAGCATTGCCAAAACTACAGCTCGAGGTTTATGGGCTGCACCACAAGCTTTTTGCAAAGCTATTGCCTAACTAATTAATCAACAGTCATGACACACACTCAAAACGATTCTACTAGTTCTACTTAGTCAGTATTCTGGCCTTGGATAAATAATAACAGATATTATTCATAATGTCCTTATTTTCAAAAAAAATATTATTCCCATAGGCAACCAGCCTAACACTCAATAGATCTACAAGAAGCCCAATCACAAAAAATGTGTGCATATCCTAATATGTAATATCCTTCAACTTCCTAGCTGACAATTCAAGACTGAAATATTTCGGTGGCAAGGGCTTACATTGTAAGATGCTGCTGTCTGATCCCTGAATATCATTCAGCAAACATATGATGATTTAAAAGGTGTATAATGTAACTTAGAAAATATTCAATGGCTCAGCCATGTGATAGCTAAAATAAACTGCAAGAAATAGTGTGCAGCTTATTAATTTAGCCACTGAATCCTTTTCATGATCAAAAGGGGCTGGAGGCTAATCCCAGCATACATGGGGCAGAAGACAGAGAAACATGCTGGTGATTTATAGTTTCCAATCCACTGAGAATTAGACACCTTTGGACTGTGCTGTGTTCCCACACCTAAGAAGTGTAGTTTGCTGAGGAAATAAGAGTGATTTATTTCAGCTGAAAAAGTTTTCCTTAGGGTGAATGAATAAAAAGCCAGATATATCCATACCAAAGTAGTTACTTTCGCCCTCTGCAGCCCTTTTTAAAAATTTGATGAAAGGTATCATATATGGTAAATGGACTGCCAATAATCTTCCGACCACTCAAAGCACTTTAACACTACATGTCATCATTCACCCATTCACACCCATTCATACACTTATGGCAGGGGCTACCATGCAAGGTGCCACCTGCCCATCAGGAGTAACTAACATTCATACTCATTCACACCCCGTAGGCACAGCTACGGGAGCAATTTGGGGTTAAGTGTCTTGCCCAAGGACACATCGACATGGGCTAGCGGAGCCGGGGACCGAGGCACCGATCCTCTGATTGAAGGACGACCCTGCTCTACCACTGAACCACAGTCATATATGCATGCTTTTACCTTATAATTAGAGTTAAGTTTTATCAAATAAATATCTGACACGACAAACAAACACAAAACATGTCCTGGTTATCCAGGTATTGATTCTGGCTTTATCTTATTAAGTTTTTACCTGCCAATTTAATCAAAGTTCCAAGGCGTTCTGGTCATCCTTTTGTTAACTTCCAATCCACTGTAAAGCTGTCCCTGAAAATACAAAAAAGCAAACTGTAAGAATACTTTAAAAACAGATACGAGATTTACAGTCTGTGGCTACTCAGTTTCACGGGCTCTATGGAATACAGCCATTAATAATGCACTGTTTTGGAAAGATTATGATGTATCAACTCAACTATCAAAAAATGCAAATTATAAAACCCCTAGGTTAAAGTACATCTACTTCAAAATTCTCTTTACTGTCTCTAAATAATCATTGAGTCATCTTGTTAGTTTTCCTTTCAACCGCTTCCTCAGCACTCTCTGCTGATGCTGATATTTTAGTGCCTTTGAGAACCTCTATCTAACAAGAGGAGCTTTACAGTACGCTACTGTAAGTCGGAAGAGCTCATTCCCCATGGAGAAGGGGACAGTCAAAGCCATAATGCCTCACAAACACACATGTGTAGCCTGCACACAAAAATACATGAACACACAACACAGAGGACGGACCCTGCTGAATAACTTATGGGGGACAAAAGCGAACGGAGATAAAGCTCTCCATCTTGTCTGCCATCCATTAGTGCAGAGCAGGAACTACGAGTACAAATAAGCGCCTTTGATCCACTGGAACATTATTGTGTGAGCCTATCATGACCCTAACCTTTGTTTTAAGAAAAGGGTTTGCCATCTCGGTCTCATTTATGCAGCATTGCCAGTGAGTACTGTTTTCACATTACAGTTGCATTAATCCAGATGATCAGCAGTCAATAAAACACAGCAAATATATCTTCAAACGTCTAATGTGCTTCTGATGACGAAACAGAGCAGAAAACAATTAAAGAGAATATGCTTTAAATTAGGGACAGTTGCTTATGAATTGGCCTTTTGGAGTGGAAGGGTACAGTTCTGCAAGAGCTGTCTTGTTCTTTGACCCAATAATTGAAAATTCAAGGAATACTAAAACCCCCAAAAAAGGTTTCTGTCTCTCAATACTCAACATCCCCAGCATGTTCATGGCGGCGATCCTGAACCACATGTGTTCCTTTTGAGGCTGCGGATATTTAAAAAGGGGTTACTATTATATTTGAATTTTAAATAATGCTCTAAAACAGGTGTTGTTTTCGCACATGTTAATATAAATAATGCATTTGATCAAGACTATTTTCAGACACAGGTTTGGTGCTCTAGTAAGCATTTAAGGCAGCAGGACTGCATATGTGGAATAGACTCAAATAAAATTAAGTGCTCAGTTTAATCTAAACAAGAGAGCATGTTTCTCAGACGGTGTGACCCGCCCTACTCGGTCTCTGATTGGCTTGTACTCTTGGCCTTTGTTGGTTGGTTTGGTTTAGGTTGAAACATAAGGATTGAGATGGGTTCAGGTTAAGTTAAGAGTATCAGGGTAAGCCAATCAGATGCATAGTAGGGCGGAGCGAGAGCAAAGGGGGGAGAGGAAGAAAAGCGGGGCTGGAGCACAGCCGAGACAAGCTGTCTGAGTCCTGCTATGTTACTGCTGATGAAAACCAAACATTTCCTGATTTTGCTTTTGAAAATAAAATCTTTTAAAAAACACGATAAGGGGGACTTTTATTGCGAAGAATTTATACCAAATGATGAAACGTGTGTGCTATCTACCGTTTTACAGCTGCTCCTTTGACTATGAAATATATCCAATTACTATCCAATCAGACAGGTCACATTGAAGTGTCAAGTGAGTACACACATATGCAGACACAGCTCAGTTCCAATCTGACACCTCTGATGGCACATTGAAAATACAAGTGTAACCACGGCCTCTGTGACATAACGGTGCATAGTGTAAAACACCATGTGCAGCACAGTAAGTTGAGGAATAACTCTCTAATTCTTTCTGGCTGAAAATTTACTAAGAATGACAAATTATGCCTACAGATAGCAATGATGGATATGGGCTTTGCTGTTGTAATCATTATCATTGTTGTTATCAACAACATCAATATTGTGCCTCCCACAAAGACACACACATAAAACACCCCCTGGCTTTCCTCCTTCTTTGACAAAACACTGCATCATTGCATTTTTCAAAGCCTGTCTCAAGTCAATGTTTCAGAATGTATGATGTATGTTATTTATAAGTAAGAAGAAAGAACCAAACTCATACCAACAGTCTGGTCTGCCCAAGACAGCTGCTGCTTCAATGGTGGTTGAGTCTTGGAAAGATATGAAACAAATTGTGATATGCTTCTTTATAGTCTTTCTACATATATGTCTGTACATATATGTACAGACATGTGTGTCTGTAGTGTTTGGTACAGGGTACAGGGAACAGGACACAAAGTTATGACCAGAGAGTGAAATACTTTTTAAAATGAACAGTGAGAATTACACTTATCCAAAAAGATATACACATAAAAATATCACTTGTTGGTTCTATCCAGTGTTATCTTTCAAATAAAAACAAAGCGTATTCACGCAAAATATGATGTGCTGCACCACAAAATTGAATAGCAGTTTGCTCATTTGCAGGCGTGCCATTTATCCTAGATAAAATGACAGCAATTTAAAGCTGTTGTCATTGCAAATATTATCCGATTGCATCATTTCAATCATATTCAAAACATGTGACTGTCAACAGTTTCAAAACATATGCCTGTAATGTCACTGCCACTGCAGCCGATTTTTGAAAGTCACACACAATGCAGACATGCAGCAGATTCATCCCTGTCAGGGTGGGGCAGATCTCGGTGGACTCACAGCCTTTCGAAGCTCTCATAGCACCTACGTTGCAGCAATTGCATTTCGAGAAACGTTTATTACCACCTCATATTTTGTATGGACATCAGAGCATTGTTTATCATCTCGTCACGTCTTCAACATCAGTCAGTCCAATACACTTCTGGTTGTATTTTAAGGGGTCTGCAGCACATCAAAGATCAGTTAAGCCATTTTTTCCTCACTCTTTATCTCCCATGAACTAACAGAGCTAAAGACCCTCTCTGGAAGAGTAGTATAGTCCAACAAATCTAGACTAATGTCAGTGCCTTATGCTCCAGATCACAGCATATTTTGACCCACAGGTCACACTATATCATCCACTGGAAATGACCAGCAATGCATGTCAGGCTGAATCAATTTGCTGCACAGCCACTCGTTCAATTAAGATCTTGGGTGGGGGTGGTCAGTGTGGTGAGTACAGGCTCCCAAAGGAGCCGTAAGTGCTGAAAACAGCTCAGCTGCGCCTGCCATTTGTCATTATCTAATGGTAAATCCATCTGTGTCTGGTAGAGGACCCTCACCAGGCCAGATTACTAAGTGGCCAGACAGTAAGGTAAAAAAAGGGATAGATTGATACATACGTACAAATGGGTCAAGTGCTGAAATATATACTATTGACTAGAGTATGGATCTATTCCATCTGAGTTTGCTGATATAGGCAGAGAGATTATATCGATAAGTTTAAAAAAGATCCATGAAATCCCGAAGGGCTGCTTTGACATGATGCAAATGCACACAGAGATTCCAAGCCATATTTTTCTTTAAAAAAAAGTCGAAGGAAGATGATGGTGACAAGATAAAACAAATTAAAGGACTTTAAAGCAGGCATTAAGATGGAATAAAATTATCGAGAACAAAGAATGCAATTTTGTAATTCGCTCAATTACATGATCTGTGACTTAATTAAATTAGAATGTAGCTAAATCAGGACTTTAATATGATTTTAATTAATACACGTCTCAGCTATGTACACCATTTGTCACAAGACAATATGAGAGCTTACAGGCTTTTCAAGCATATTCTGTTTATCTCTGTGTGCTTGTACGTGTGTGTGCGTGTGTTTGTACAGGACTGCTTATGTCTGCCAGTATCATGAATTTACTGTCAATAACCGCTACCACTGACGACCAGACTTTCTTGAAAAGGAGAAAAATATGCTGCCATAATAATCTGTTTAGCGAAAGTGATTTAGATGCTGTGGACATGTTGCAATTTTCTTATTTGTAATTGGCAAACTAGTGCAAAATGAGGTCTATTTACTTTAATAGGATAGCTACATGTACTTCTTTGCAGGATGACACAAAACATGGCTATCTATAAGTCCAATCGACTTGAAATGGCTGTAGGGCTGAAGGATAACAGCAAAACATTATACAACATGAACTGCCGGTTGTAACGTCGTGCCCAACATATTGCGCATGCCATATGTTTGTTGTCAACACATAAAGTTTGTTTAAAGAAATTATTTTACTGACTGACTGCTTTTCAATTCTGCTGCAAAGAAACTCATGGCAGAGTGGAATTAGTGCAATCAGGGGAGATATGGAATTAATATGTCTGATTAACTGCCTGAATTAGCATTTGGAGTCCAAAGAGAGTTCAAGCAAGAGGGGAGGGATGAGATATGTTATGTAGGGAGGAAGAAAGGCTGACAATGCTAAATGAAGGAAAATGGAGTAACAAAGACAAGAAGTGGAGGAGAACAGGTTGAATGACTCGGATATGGAGCGTTTTACTGCACATAGAATGTTCCTTTGGCTCTTGGTTTCACTCAGACCAGTCTTGTGTCTTTGATTAATTCTTTTTGACAAGGAAATATTCCTTCTCTTCATCTGCCAGTGAAATGGATCCATAGTCACCTTGCTGTCTTAGGTTTTCACCAGCTGTCAGTTGTTCATGACGTGAGAGGTAATTGGTTTGGCCCCATCAAAATTGTTAGACTTAGAAGGCATTGTGATCTGTTTTCATGAAGACCCTGTCATTATGATGAGAGAACTACACGAAGATGCTTACATGGAGAAGAAAATGTGAGGGATGGCACATAGAGAGAAATATTCAGAGGGAGGCAAATAGGGACACAATACTAACACTCAATAGGCAGAGGGAACAGTCAGGCAAAAGGTAGATTGAGGAGAAGCAGGGAAGATGAAAGACACAGACTGCATGGTTAGCCCCAGAGAGAGGGAGAGAGAGAGGAGTAAATTACCAATATGAAATCTCTCCCTCAAAATGTCTAACTCTCATATGAAAGGCTGGCAGAAGCCTCTGAAGAAAAATGCATGTGAACGGATGCCATGCTACCACAGGGTGATACAGGAGGCATATCACACTAAGCCAATAAGCATATGTAATGCAGATTTATGTGAAAGCAACCTGGGATTGTACAATAGGAAGATAACTGCATGTGTGGTTTAAGACAAACATTGACCAAAAAGGAGACAAGATCACTCTTAAAAATTTTGAATAAGAGGAGAGGGTAAAGAATAAATTGAAAGGTAAGGCTAAGAAAGGAAAGCTTGAGGCGGAGAGAAGGAGAATACAAATTAAGAAGCAAACGCATATGTAGACATCTTTGGGGTGAATCAGTGTAATATGTGAGCAAGGAAGGTCAGGGACATACGGAGAGAGAGAAATCATTTTTTAATTATTATCATTATAGTTTTCTGGTGTGAGGACATCATGGTAAGTCACTGGGTGTGTCTTTCTCCAGGAAGAGATGAAAGCAGTAGAATAAGTGGCTAACATGTTGAACCATAAAAGGAACATAGCAAACTGAAAAATTAGACTGTTTTCTTCTCGTTTTCTTCAGATTTCACTACTCTTAGAATTTAAATAGATGCAGGAACGGACTTCTTGTTACAGGCACATTAATCCGTTTTATGATGAAATGTCTGCTTTTAACTATGCTACAAAAGACAACTGAAAATCTGGATCATTAAAGATAAACTTTGCAGATTTTCAACCGGCTTTGTATCTTTGCAGTGTGGATGGTATTTGTAAATTAATGATGTTTGGCTTCCTTCTGTGTTAACGGCGCCCAGAGCTCCCTGCCCATTCTCCGGCGTGAGTCTGCCGGAAGACGCAAAGTGTGTAAATTCGCTCCATCCTTCTGCTAGTGCCTGAGCGGGGAGCTCTGGGCGCCAGTAACCTGGAGACAACGCGGGGTGAAGCTGATCATCGTTCATTTGCACATACCACCCACAATGCAACAATACAAAGCAGATGTTGCTTTGTTTAGGCAGTAAGAGCATGCAGACTAAACTGCATAAAGCATTTAATAGTTTGTCGTGTTAGCACAAGCATAGTCACTTTAGTTTGATTTTTTGCTATGTTATCAACAATGGCAACAGATGTTAATGTTGGTTTGTCGATCAAGAACAATATCCTGATAACCACTGGCTTGATTGCCGTGACATTTATTATGGATATTCATGGGGTCCAAATAATGGTTTAAGTTGATTTTGATGACCCCTCCTCACCTATTATGTAGCACTACTGTCAGGTCAAACGTAGCTGTGAATCCACATTTCTTTGGTGATCATCATTTCTTTAAGTATCAATGTTCGACTAAAGTGTCATTCACAACAAATGCTCGAATATAATTCACAAATTGCCATTAAATTTACAAAGCATATTCATGCGCATGAAGGTGAACCTGTTCTGTTTTTTCCCCCCTTTTTACTGCATCTGGTGCTACAATCACATTATGCTTTCAACTTCACACTTTAGATATCTTTAAAACAAATTGATTATGCTGATGTAATCTACTTTGAATAATTGTGATCTCCATATCATGACTTCCTGAATACACAAAACTGAACTGACTGTTGTTTCCTGCTGCTACGAGGCAAATATTACCAAATGTACACAGGAACTATTAAAACCCAGTAGGCAGATTGCAACATTTACTTTGCATATCTGTGCTCCCCAGAGGAAGAACTCTTTTGACTTCCTTAACCTCTTAACATTTCCTCTTGTGTCATTCTGCGCATGTTGAAACTTTTAGCAAATAAAAAATCTCAATCTATGAGGCGTACTGCAAAGATTGCTCAACATATTCTTGGTTCCAATGAGATACAGCTATTTTATTTTCATGACCCTATGGCCCTTTCTGTCATGTTACCCTTTTTACGAAATTTTACAGTAGATTATTTTTTTTCTTCATCAAATATTTTTAAATAGCATGGTGTAATGAACATTACATACTCTAGAGACAGCTGCAGGGCTTGCGACGCTAGTGTTTGTTTTATGTGTGCACTGGTGTGTTCCTTTTTGTCTACATCATTGTCTATACAGTATGCATGCATGAGCAAATGATTTTTCCAATAAAAGCCATAATTTTGCTTTGAACTATCTTACCTTTTTCTTAGCCTAAATGTGGGAACCTAGTTCACAAGCAAGCCAGCATAACACCCTCGCTTTGTTTCCACATACTGAACAATTCTTCAACCGGCTTTCTGAAAATCCATGTGGACACATTTCATTGTGATGTGCGAAATCACACAAAAGACTTGTCATCAGGCTTCAGCTATGACCATGCAAGAGAGTGAGCATACAGGAGAGCAGCTACCCCATTCCCAGTTGGATTCAACGCTTGGGATCCTAAGCGGATTTACATTGCGATATCAGCACTAAGCAGAGCGTTCATTACAGGTATCAGGAGTTGCAGTTGATAGTAGAGTTAAGACAGGAAATGCTGACATGATACCAGAGAAAGGATGTAATATGAAGGCAGATTATAAAGCTGAGCATTATTATCCTAAAGGGAGGCAGTGGAATAGAGAAATAGAAAGATTGAGGAAGACAGAAAGTGGGCATCTGTATATTAGTGTATTAATGGGTGTCTTATAGAGCCAAGTCATGAAACTAATGTGCTGAATATGCAAGCCATGTAAAGTGCAGATGAGCAAAATGTTTGTATGAGATGTTCACAAAGTTAACATGCGAACTGACATGACATGTGCCAGCAAGCAAAGCAAAGCTATTGCTGTATTAATAATAATGCTGGATGTACAATTATTTGTGTTTACAAGTACAAAGTGGACAATCAAAACCTGGCAGACACATGGGAGACATCTTTTCCTCGACTAAGCTTTATGCATGAAAGCCCAGAGGGAAGCATCAGATAGCAGGGAGCCCTCGTCATGCACAATCGGCCATGAGTCTCTCTCTTGACGAGGCCATCAGCCTTACAGCGCTTTCCAGAACAATCTCGCGCCAGACTAGCCTTTAGCTTCAGTGCCTGGCAGCACCAGCTGCCATGCTCCGCCAGTCGTGCTTGCACAGGGAGAAAATGCTCCATTGCAGAAGAAATAAGTAAATGTTACTTATTCCGTATTGTACCTTGACACAGGCTGATAACACAGGCTTGAAGCAGACAGCACTCAAAGGGTTGGAGGTAGAATGATGCATCAAATACGGAGATAAGAGATAATACTAAAGTATTGCACTCGTCTGTAACTGGAAATGATTTCAAATATGTATATAGTGAATCAATCATGCTCACTTCACTGTAGTTAGCATGGGTACATGTCCAATAATGTATTGTGTATTAACATTTCAAAAGTTGTTTCCTTATGCAACATGAACATGCTGTGGTCATCTACTGTATATGTACAGAGTGAACATGTGACAGTGTGTGAAGAAGGAGAAGAGAGATAACTTCATGGAAAGTGAAAATTGCTCTTGGGAAACCTCTCTTTCTCTCTCAGAGAAGAGGGAGGCCGTCTGAAGAGGTTATTTATTTTTCATCTGGAGATGGAAACTGAAGAGCAGTGGGGAGAGCCCCAGCGGAATTACTGACTGGAGATGTACCCTCCTGGGGCTACTGTCTCTCTCTTTTCCCTCTTTCTCCCACTCCCCCTCACTTTCCATCTCCCACCTTTCTGATCTTCACCAGAGAGCTGCCACTGTCTCTTTGGGAGATGTGGGAAGAGGAAAAGAAAAAGAGGAGCTGCTCATTCTCGATGCCATCTTTGCCTGCCTCACAGTCAAACTCTATTCATCCCACACTCCGGTGGTCTACAGAGCTCTGCTTGGTTTTGCTCAGCTGTAACTGCATCGAGCAAGCTGAACCGAGTTGCTCTTCAGGCTCCTCCCAGGCTTGTATCTCTACGTGGGAAGCAACGCTTCTTATCCCAGCCCTCCTCATTAACAGCATTCCCATCACACACCAGAGTCATTAAAAAAAGCTACTTGTCCTCCCTCATCCCCTCTGGTGTTTTCCTTTCATCATTCCATTTCTCTGTTCGGATGAACCAGCGGTGTGAATGTCTTGGCTGACACCTTTACTCCACCAGGACCAGAGTGAATTATTGGGAGCCAGAGAAGTGGGGCTACATAATCTTCTTAAGGCTGCCTCTCCATGGCCTGTTCCAGGCATTCTTGTGTTGTCATGGGAGCCCATGAAAGGCTGACTTTCTGCTCCCTATTTTTCTTAATGAACAAAGGTGTCAAATGCATCCTTGCATTTGGGTCATTTGGGAGGTTCCACATAGCTGCAAAAAGTCAAGATACTAAAAATAAGAGTGCTGCAGAAAGTATGCAAGGGAGCTCATACTTTCAGACTGATACGAGGCAATTCCTTCACCTTTCTACCATATAGAAACATATGGAGGACCTGCTGCAAGAGTAGAGTAGGCTTTGTATAGAGACACACACTTCATTATTCCTCAAATAGAAACAAGCCCAGCCTCTGCTAATCTCCCTCACAACAGTAACGAGAAAATGGTCTCTGCTTCCGCTACCTCTCAAAGCCATGAGCTAACAATGGATGTAGAAGAAATCAAATTTGCACCCCCCACGCGATAGCCTCCTTATTTTCTTCCTCTTTCCTTTGCCTGTCCCTCCCTTCGCCTTTCTCCCTCCCCTCTATCTTCCTCTGCACTCCATCCCGCGCCTAGTTAACTTCATTGGTTGGAGAGGAAGAATGCTGAGGATGCAGGACTAAGAAGAAACCAGCATCAATTAGACTCTAAAGTGCACTTTATTTTTTCATTCCCCCCCATGCCAAATTAAATTACACTATAAATAAAAAAGAAGCGCAATGGAAAAGCAATGAACTTTAATTATCGAAGCAGATCCTCAGCATGGGTCACTGCTCACTACACTCCAGTTCACAGTGTGCTCTCACACTGTACACGTGCTGGCTTGGGGCCACTGTTTTGATCTGCTCAGAGATTTAAATTTCACAAAATCCGTCTCAGATGTAATGATCAAACCTATCTGGTCAGGTGTCACAGTATTTGTCCACATTATTGCAAACAGTCTCTAATTACACACAACATGCATAGAAGAATAACTCATAACTCTTTTATGAAGTGATATTCTAACATGTTCAAAGACAATGTTGTATTCATTTAGCAATGCATTATAGCTAGTCATCTTCACATGTTCTTTTTTTCACTTGATTAGCATACACACTGTATGCAACAAACAAGATCAAAACACTTTAATTCAGCTGAGAACACTAGAAACACAGTGGGAAACAAATTAAACATGATAACGAAGACTGTGCTTCCCCCCCATGTGGATTGGATAGATGGTGTAATGCCTGTCTGAGAGCGAGCGAGACACAGAGAGGGGAGAGAAAGTGTGAGACAGCAGCTGTGATTCCCCTCTATTTCTTTTTTTGGGAGGACTGCCAGGTCAGATGGCATGGCACGAAGTGACCTGTGTAAAATGTTACTGCCATTTGCCAAAGTTTTATCTTTCTATTCTGAGTGTGCAGTGTAAATTCGGACCTGTGCTAAATGTGGAAGGTCTGCATTGAATGCCAACAGTAGCCTTTTGTTTAAATCCACTCTTTCCTGCTACTAGGGCTGCTCCCTGTTAGACGATTAGACGACTGATCAATTTGGTCTCAGTCGACTAAGATTTCTTCTGTCGATTTGTTGTTTTCTGAATTATTTTTTCAGATTTTTTCAATGACTTATTTCCAAGAAATGTATGACATCTCTGGTAAACGCAAAAATTAAAGTAGTGCTTTTGTGGGATTCCTTTTCGAGAAAATGTCATAGATCTGTCGATTAAATCAACTAATCTATGAGTCGACAAAATCATATGAGTGTTAGTCAACTAAATATGTCTTTGGTCGAGGACAGCCCTAAAATGTCAAAAGAGAGCTGAGAAAACCCAAA